>CM052549.1:36379725-36482492 GCA_028533065.1 Trachops cirrhosus | reverse complement strand
TCCATGAGTTTTTGGTCATTTGAAAAGATAATGTGGCTAGAGAAATTCTAGGGTGATAAATTTATGGTGTAACAAATATTAATTTCATAGCTATGGAATTGGCCTGTCATACAAACCCTTGGATGACAAAGATAAACAATTATGTTCCCTAGTAGTGTCTGTGGGCTGCCAATGCCTCAGACAGGGTTGGTGGGTTGTTAAAAATTAGGAAGTTTGGATGAGGAGGGGAAGTAAGAAAGGATTCCTCAGTTTGTCCACGACCCTCTTGATATTATATGTGAAGATGGTGAAAAAAATCTCCTTTATACATATACACCCTATTTTAGTATATACACATGTGCTATTTGCATACAAGTGTCCTTGACATAAACAATTAACTATGTAAATGTTGTCTGAACAAAACATTCATACATTCAAAGGTAGAAATGAATTAAAAGTGTTTGTCTGCCGTCATCTATTTTCACACAGAACATGCAAACACCAGAGATGAATATATGTTTAACAAACTTTTCCCATGTTAGAAAAGAAGCATTGAACAGGGAAGTAAATGCATTTTAAATGCGGGATGGCAATGTTGCCAGAAATATAATTCTTACTCGTCCTCTTCAGAAATCTATGATCTGTTTCATAGGTCTCCATCTACTATACTTTCTCAGTTTTGTATCAGTAAACTGTCTGTGTCAATGTATCCCCTCACTAACCTATAACATATGATAATTAATTAGCTTCTCCTTCTTAAAAAATTTACATATAAATATATATAAATTTATATAATATATATGTGTGTATACACACACACACACAAACCTGTCCTCAGGTTGACTGTCTTATTTTCCCCTAATACTTCTTAGCAAATTTTCAAAGATTTAAACAATATTTTATATTCAGATTTCTTCTTCTTCACCCCTCATTTACTCTTCACCCACCTGTTGTCTCTTATTCATACCACTTTACTATAAGAGATCCCATGCTAGAGTCACATACATGGTTTCTTATTACTGGAGATAATAATGAACAGAGGGGATGTTCTTTTCAAATAGAAATAAATCTGTGTGGCTATATCTGGATATGTAGGCATGTATATATGTATAAGTGTGTATCACAGAACTTTGCTATAGCTACTAAAATCAGAATCACAGATAAAGTATCTAATTCCAAGAACATCTTAATTTTTATGTTAAACAAAAATAACATTCATTTTAAAATCATAGAAACCAATAACTAACTACTAAATTTTCAAAGTAGCTTTGGCATTAACAAAGGGTATGTGCCCTTAAGAGAATTGTGTGACCTTAAATATATAGGACAAACAGCAGGATTGTTGAATATGAGAGATTCATTAGTTTTACAAAAGTAAATGTGATATGAATCATTTAATATGGTGTAGCATGTCACCAAATGCTTTTGTTTAAAAAATTGAGTTCCTATAAAAGGTGAAAGGGATGAGAAACAGTGTTTCAAGAAAATAATATTTAGATTGGACATTTTTAGGATGTGCACATAGAAAAAATGGCCTTAAACTAGTAAATTCTCCATTTATTCAATTAATTGAACAAATAGCAAAAATAGAGGGTAGACTACAATTGAATAAAAAAGGGCATAAAACCTTTCTATTTGGAAAAGACAAAGAAAAAATAACAAAATTTAGGATAATCCTCCAAGATATGTTGTGTTAATCCTGGGTGTAGAGTTTTGGAAGACAAAAAATTACGAATTTAAATGAAAATTACTTATTAGTTTTCTTTTTATACATCTGTATTCTTCCATTTAAAATTGTTAAGAATTATGTGCTCCGGCCCTGGCTGGCGTAGCTCGGTGGATTGAGCGTGGGCTGTGAACCAAAGCATCGCAGGTTCGATTCCCAGTCAGGGCACATGCCGGGGTTGCAGGCCAGGTCCCCAGTAGGGACCACATGAGAGGCAACCACACATTGATGTTTCTCTCTCTCTCCTTCTCCTTCCCTTCCTCTCTCTAAAAATAAATCAATAAATTCTTAAAAAAAAGAAAATTAAAAAAAAAAAAGAATTATGTGCTCCTTAAATTTAAGATATATCTTAGGTACAAATTTTGATAAAGAATATAAAAGTCATTGCCATATTCATTTAAGAATCTTTTCCTTTATGAAGAAAAATATCTAGAGATTAAGAAGATTTCCTGGTGGATTGTTTGGAAATCATAATAAAGAAAGATATAATTTATCTAAACTTATACCCATTAAAATGATACAATTATTAGGACTTGTATACTTCTATCATAAAATGACTAAATATACTTAAAATTATGACTATCTATGAGGGGCTGAAAAATCTCTGTAAAATTATGAGTTAGATTAATTGGTACAATTCTGAGATGCACTGAATTTTGGGTTAAATTTATTTTGTTTTGAGTTCTTCAAAACATGGTAATATTATATTACTTAGAGCATTTAAATAAGCTGAATATTCCTTGCCCCGCATTATGTTTTATAATTATAAACTTGTCCATGAACAAAAATAATGTTTCCAACCTTTGCTAGTCTCCGTCTATTTATTATCATGTATTAAGAACTATCTTGGAATCTCTGCTCTCTGCCAGATGCCTACAGTTCAGTGTTAAACAAGTTGCTGACCCTGTCTTGTAGGATCATGTAATCCAGAGAGGGGACGGAGGACAGATCCCATGGGCAGAGTACAGTGCGAGGGACACATAAAACTACACAGTGTGCGGCAGGATCAGATCATAAGTATCTGAACAAGCGTGTAGGGGCAGGGGACTGTTAGAGACATCCTCCAGGTGGTGATATTGCCCTGAATAGGAACAATGAGAAGGTACTATTTAGTAAGGTATCTTCCCATTACTTTTAATTCTGATCATTTCTTTTAAAGAAATATTTGTGAAATCACATTATCATTTGAAAGTATTCATAGTCAACAGTTCAGCCCATTTATCAACTTTTTCAAAAGGAATGGCTTCTTTACACCATTAAATAACCAGGTGTTCAGACAAAAATGATAACTCCTGTAATAAACTATGTCATATGACATATAGCATATGTAGTATTCAAGTACTGAGTCTTAAAAAGATTTGTGATTAATTTGAAGTTATAGGTGTACATGTTTTCAATTCTTCAATCATGTTCAATCACACATAAGCATAAATGCACCTGTTTCAAAGTGTTTTAAAATTTTCTTCACAATTCTTATTCACAATATTTTGCCTATAAAATGATCTAAACCTGTTAATCCATATATATGTCTCTCTTTCTCTTAAATCTATGCCCACAGGGTATACTTATTGATTTTAGAGACAGAAGAAACAGAAGAGAGAGAGAAAGATTGATGTGAGAGAAAAAACAATGATCAGATGCCTTTTGTATGTGCCTCAACTGGGGACTGAACCTGCAGCCTGGGCATGTACCCAGAGCAGGAATTGAACCTGCAATCTTTAGGTTTAGAGGACAACACCCGACTAACTGAGCCACACCGGCCAGTGCCATATATTTATCTTTGTAATTCCTCAAATGCATATAAAACAATCCATTTAGAAAGTCATGGCTAATGATGACCCACACCTCTTTAAATGATGAAAATTCCAATGAAAAGCAAGGCAAATTGGCATTTTACTCTAAAAAAACTCATTTTACTCAGTGTCTTCTTGTGAAATTTTTGAAACACAAGAAATAGTTTATAATTTATTATTACTATTGTTGGTACATCCTTCACATTTTAGGAAACCAAGTTGAGAATCATGGTTCTAATGAGCTGTGGAGAGTCAGAAAATTGAAAGGAGTTGACAGTAGGGCTGTCAGAAAAAATAGTTACAGTTAATATTTTCTACCATATCAGCAGGTTCAGTTACATGTTTCTCTATTATACTGTCCTCTGCAGTCAAAGACATTGAAACAAGTATTTTCAACCTTGACACTCATCTTCACATTGTTGTCTTGTTGAAACATTATACCTATGAAAAGATTTGTCTAAAATCTTGTTTTGAAAGGAATTGGTTTTCAAATGAGGATGCAGGTTATGTTGTTGTATATGACTTTTCATAAATCTACAAAATAATGTCTGTGGATATAATCTTTTGTTTATAGGAAATTTAATATTACTATATTAATCCTTAATAATTAAATAACATCATAAATGTATCTTAGAGAAGCCTAAATTATACCTATTTTCCATTCTCTTTTGGTTTCTCTCTTCCTATAGCATATTCTTATACAGAATTTATGGAGAAGAATCAAGTAGGACTCTATAGTTCAAAATTATTTTGTTAGTAAATTAGTCATAAGGTACTTCTGAATCTCATAAATATGTTATATTTAGTGATTCTTTGATTCAGCCCTTGATTTATAATGCATGATCTGTATGGCAACCATCATCTATTTCTATCTATAATATACTAGTGTTTTGTATTTTTATTTGTTTTGTTTTGAAATCTGCACCTGAGGACATGCTTATTGATTTTAGAGGGAGGAGAGGGAGGGAAAGAGAGAGGGAGAGAAACACTGATGTGAGGGAGAGACATCAACTGTTTGCCTCTTGCACCCATCCCAACCAAGGACTAAGGACTGAACCTGCAACCTAGGCACATGCCCTGACTAGGAAGCGAACTGGCAACCTTTAAGTTTATGGGAGGATGCTCCAACAAATTGAGCTACACTCACTAGGGGTGCTCACTGGTGTTTTTTTTATTAAGTATTTCCCTCACTTCCCCTCACTATCTTTTTAAAAAAAACCACATAAATTAAAATTAATATTAAAATGCTGCAAAATTGCACTTACTTTTTTATCTTTGTTGTATTTGGCAAATATCTCCTGGGCTCTCTCTTCTCCTCCATCCGTGAACAACATGATGATCTTATTGCAGTTAGCTCTGGAAACATTATACTGTAAAAAATAGGGAAAAAATATACATATATATCATTCATAATAAAGACTAGAAAAATATAAAGCATATAAAAGAACATGAACAAACTGTAAGTAATGAGTAAAATATATGCCTGATATGCATATTCTAAGAACTGGTTCCTGGATCAGGCCAGGCTCACCCTCACACAGAGCCTGCCCCTTCAAGCCCCACTCCAGACACCCGGAGGTCTCAGCTCCTTCAGGCCTTTGAACAAATGTCACCTCATTGGTGAGAACTTCCCTGAAAACTACAATTTAAATGTAATGTCCCTCCCAGGCTGTATTTTTCTTCACCACATTTTACACTCATATATATATGACAGAGATAGAGAACATATTTTATTTGCTTGCTTATTGTTGGCTTCCCGTTATTGAATGTACCATAAGTATAATGAGGTCATTAAGTTTTGCCTGCTTTTGGTCAGTGTTGTTTTCTTTCCTAGATAAATACCTAGAACACAATAACTTCTCAGTGGTTAATTGGTAGATTTTAAATTAATTAATGGTCATGATGTCAATTTTATACCCCTATAATTTATACCAGAAACAAGCAATATTTATAAAAAGTGTGCACACCCTTTCACATGTATTTGCAATCTCTTTACAAACATTTCCCCCTCTTCCCTCCTTCATCCTACTTTACTCACTTTACATTTCTGAAACTGTTAACTCCTAGCTGATCCCTAACATCCACTGTTTTTTCATATCTTTTTAAATGTCCCTACGTATTCTCAGAATATCCTCTCCTATTCTTTCTCACCCTGCCACACATTCTAATCCTGAAAGATGCAAGTCCAATAAGAAAGCCTCTCAAACTTTCTTTAAAGTCCCAAGAGAGCTGAACATGGGAGAACAATGGGCTAGCATCAAAGGACCAGGACAATAAACAACTGATTTAGAAATGTGGGCTGCTGTGAGGTCTGAAATTATATTATTTTGCTACTGTGAAATGTGTTTCTACAACAGTGTTGAGAATTTTAAAATTACACTAATTTATGGATGCTCACCTTCTTTCAAAATGCCAACCCTCTGGTCAGCCCAGTGCGGTCAGTGGAGATATAACGTAAACCTAATTTCAAATTTTAAATTTCCAATAGCCATGTTAAAGAAAGTAAGAAGGAATATCTGAATTAATTCTAATAATATATTTTATTTAACCCGGTCATCCAAAAAGTTATCAATTAAATAAAAAAATCAATATAAAGTTCTTGAGGTATTTTTTCTTTCATGATAAGTTCTTCAAATCTCCACGTGTATCTTATACTTACAACAAACACATTTCAGTTCAGACCAGGCACATTTTTAGTATTCAACAGGACATATGACTGTGGTTACCGTACTGGATAGCATAGCCCTGACCTTTAAGTTACTAGTCTATATTTTTAAATCCTTCATTCTCCTGTAGTGTTTATGTTATTGGAGGTCCGTGCTCTATCTTATCTTTCAAATAAGATAAGTCCCATTTCCTATTGTAAAAGCTAGTAAAGACAACATTTTGCTTCACTGATAAAAAGGTCGTGTTTTATACAATCTCATCCCATTGCCTAAGCCACTAGAATGCGGGCAGTGTGAGCTTTCATTCACGCGCTGTGGAAATACAGGCATCAACCAGTACAATCTGTCTCATTCAAACATGTCCTTATATTTGAAAGTAACTGTCTGAAAATTTGACTCTACAAAGAATTACGTATTTTTGTATGTGAAGAAGAAATACTTTTGTGAAAGGTGTTGAAATCCCTTAACTAAAATTAATTTCCCTGATTTGTCTTTTGTATTTGCATATTAAAAATGGGCAAAATAATATGCATCTAAAGGAATGTCTCATGAAAGTAATAAAGTAAGTTAAGGTGCGTACATATTTAACTACTCAATGCAAATAACATTAGGTTAGCACACTGGGTCCTGCTGACCATGTGTATTTTGTATAAGTAAAATAATAAAGACCTTTCCCAGGAGAGAAAGATGAAAAAATGGAAATAAAACATTTTGTTTTCAACATGATTTTTCCTAGGAGTAGCCTTCTCAGGACTTCTGATAAAGCAAAGTACATTATAGCAACTTTTCAGTGGATCTGGAATTATCTAAAGAATCACAGAGTTACAACAGTTTTACCTTATTGGCTTGTAACAAATTAAATAAGAGAAAGAACTTGACTCTTTCAATAGAATTATAATTTGAGGTGTTAATTTACTTTAATATGCTATTTCATAGCCTGCTTTGTTGGATCTCTGCGTGGCCAGAGAAAAAAGCAGCATCTATCATATACACAATCAAAATTTTCTGAAAACTGCTTCTCAAATATTTGGTAATATTTTATGAACTGCTACCTGAAGAATAGTTCAAATCATAATTTAAGGTTTGCTATGAGATAATAAATGATATGACTAATTCTATTTGATACTTGCCTCAATGACCTTAAAGGAAAACTTTTCAAGGACATATGAAAAACAGAGATGGCACTGAATGGTACCAAGAAGAGTAGATGTCTTTGAAAGAGATAACAAAATATGCTCAAACTTTGAATAAGGCAGGCCATGACATTTGGGAAAATTATTTTAAAATGAAGAAAAGTAATACATAAGAGATGTGTGGAAAGCGGAAAATGGAGATTTATATCAGGAATAACAGAAACACATTAAAAATCATTTACAATGGTGGTAAAGGCAGTACTAGAGGCCAATAGGAGCAAAATTATATTTAATCAGCAACTAGTACCAAATCTGGGAGTTAATGTGGCCTCTCTAATGAGACTGCCCCTGAAATAGTACATTAAATTGAGACACCTTAGCATTTCACAATTGAAACCTGAATGAGAGGGAAGTGAAGCAAATTAATGACACTGAGAAAAACTATTAAACTGCCAAGATCTAGAAAACTCAATTATTGACTCAAGCGAAAATAATTTTCATGTTAAAAACTTATATTCCTTTTCTACAGAAAGAATCTGGCTAAATCTAGTGGTCAATTATACTTGAATTTCAAAGTTTTAAATTTTCACATTTTCATTAATGAACATAAATCATTTAACAAACATGCATTTTACGAATGACAACTTCCCCTGAAAACTGAGGTTGTGAACTGCTTTGCTTTTTTGTCTCCTTACTTGCTTCTCTAATGGCATCTAATAAATATCCCCACCTCAAACTCAGTATCACTGAAACTGAGCACTTTCTGAGGAACTCTCATATTTCTTGTTTAGATTCCTGTGCCGTCATCTACTTAGTATTTTAGTTCAGAGAAAATACAGTCACCCCAATCCTCCTCCCCACTTCAGTAATCTCTTCCCCATCCAGTTACCATGTCATTCCCAAACACATCTTCATTACTGTTCCAACACCAGGATTTCCACAATAGCTCAATTAGAACACTAGTTAAGCATGTCATTTTCATACCATAAACTTTTCATTTGTTCCTACACACTTAACTGACAGCTCTGGTCTTCACATTTCCATCAGTGCTCCTGTATTGCTATGTCCCTGCCAAGCCAAACTGCCTGCAATGGAACATTCTGACAATGTTCTGTGCAGTCTGGCATACTTCTGTGCCTTTGTCCATGTAGTTCTTATTATGTGAATTGATTTGCCTTCTCTCAAATACCTACCTAGATTCTACTTATTCCTCAAAATCCTGTTCTCATGGAAATGCCATACTTTCCTGAACTCCTTTGGGTAAGCTGAATCCCTCCTCCATGCTGCCCCAGTAATACACTCCAAATGCCCCATAATGACCCTACCACATTGTACTAGGGATGATGGTTTAGTGTATTCTAGAGCTCCTTAAGAGCAGATGGTCTTGATTATTTCTCTAATTCCAGCTCTAGCACTGTGACAGGAAATTGTGAGACACATAATAAATATTGGCTGAATGAACAAATGAATGAACCAACTAATCTGACATTTCAAAAATTGTTTAGAAGATTCACTCAGGGAACAACAAAGTCAAATTTGCAGAAAAGGCCACATGTAAGGGCTTATCCAGTGATTCAGCAAATACGATAGGAATTGTGTGCTGATGCTGCTCCAGCCACGTGCTAGTTGGTAGTTATAGTAATAAAGATCTTGACTCCAGCACCAGCCCAACAGCTTGCATACATGTGAAGCTTGCTGGGTGTCGGATTCTATAAACAATCTTGTTCACAACTCTGAAGAACACACCGTGGAGACCTCCACTGTATAGTGAAGAAACCAAGGTACAGACAGAGCCATTAGGTCCATACTCTCACCCATAGTGCAGATACTGTCTCTCGAGAGATACAAAACTGAATGATGGCTCCTGTTCTCAAATAGTATGAAATGAAAAAGTTGGCATGAGCATTTGAAAATATAATCCAGAATGAGATACCCACACTAATATGCATCGGGGAGGAGGCATGCCAGAGTCCAACAGTCTAACCAGAGATATGGGTGGGCAATTTGTTCAAGGGAGTGTTCCCTGAGGAAGGAAATCCTTCTCTGGGCCTTACCTTTCTATTCAACTTACTGTCTACCATTTGCACCATTCCGTACATGTAGGAACAATTTAAATACCCTAATTATATGTTTCCAGCAACCATTTGATGATTAAAAGTACAAGTTTGCAGATAAGTACTGTGGTAACTGAGATAAGAAAAAAGAAATGATATTCTAAATATGCCAGCTAAGTATTAAGTGCTTATGCAAAATTAAGTTATTACAGTATATATTTAAACATATTTTGAAAACATGATAGAAAAAAGATTTAAAAGGGAAAGAAAATATGTATTTTGTATGCTTATTGAATTTTGATTTAAAAATAAATGTAGTTCAAAGATTTCTATTGCCTGGATACATCTGCCTTCTGAACAATGAAAAACAGCTCTGTTATCTAACCCTATATAGCACCACTATCAGGATAATGAAATTAAGTTACTGCAATTCAATAACAAAAGAAAAAGGGGGTGGTACTGATACTTACATTGAGCAGCTGTTCAAAAGCAAAGCTAAAGCCCTTCTTATAATCTGTAATCCCTTTTGCTGTGATATTATTCACAGCATCTTTTAGTACTTTCTTATTTCTTACATTTGCTTGTACAAGGTGCTGAAAACAGCTTACATCCTGGGCATTGCTGTTAAACTGCAAAAGATAAAATAGTAAATGTAGAAACAAACATTAAAATCAACCATGTAATTTTTGTTGAATGTACTATTTATACATCTCAATCCCAATTCATTGCTTTCTCTTTAAAGAATACAGAAAAGACTGGTAACAAAAGCACACTAAGAACCAAATAGAGGTTTTCACCTAAGCCCCCAAATCATAGTCTAACTCTGAGCCTGTCACTTACCTTCTGCAGCCTGGTTTCCCTGATTTTAAATTTGGGATTTACATTATTCAGTCCCTTCCAGCTCTCAAATTTTATGAGTACTTAGACAAAATCAAATAACTAAATAGATGTATTAATAATCCAGAAGTGATATGGTGATGGCTGGGCAGATTTCAGGGAGAGTATTTTACTTGCCCCTCATAAGGAAAAGCTAGGTGGAAAAATAGTACACTAAATTAAAGGCAGAGAAGTTTAATAATTTTGAAATTGGAGCATAGAGTCTCCCTATGGGAGTTAAAACAGGAAAGCAATTTGAAAGCATCAAGGACACCTGGTGGCATTTTAGATCTATCTCTCTAGAGGTTTTAAATAGTACGCAGTGGAATCTGGGAGGCAAGCAAAGCGCAAGAGATCCCTGGGAGGAGTTGCTGTTGTTAGTGCTAGTCCCTGAACAACAAAGAAGCTTAAAAGAAAAGAACATAAACTCCAGCCCTACTTGTCCCAAATTGAAAATTTAAGAACGATCAGCAAGGTAATTTCACCAATCTCATAAAAATTATTCACATAGTTTATTGGATATTTCCAAAAAGGTAAGAACTGCAATAAGATTCAGAATTTTATCATTTAATAACTGCTATTTGTGTGAGTCCCTTAGGATCCTAGAGTTTAGATGGTCATATCTTCAAAACAAAATGATAAAAGCATTCTTGCTAGAAGATAGAGGACTTGCCAGGTAAAGCCTTAAGATATTCTCATATCAAAAACATAATTAAATGATTTAACAGGTGAATCACAAACCAAAACATGAATTTTATAAGCAATTATCATTTTTTTCCTCTAAAGATCACTGCAGTGTAATTATAAGTGCACCACACTTTTCCTTAATCCATGAAGCTATCAGCAGGTCTGTTATATGTCAACAATTATAGCAGGTGATAGTTTTGTGCCTTCAGACATTATGTAAACTGGACATGCATGTACACACATGGATGCTTGTATGTATGCAAACACATGGTGTTTCCTATGAGCTGCATTTATTGTGTACTCTATAAATATTAGTCACTCCTCTTGGTGAATGCCCTATGAGATTAGTGTTGTCATTATCCATGAAGACACTTAAGGATAGAGAAATTAAGTAACTTATCCATAGTCACATAGCAAATAAGTGATAGTCCATCAGAATTCAGACTAACACTGAGGCACAAGAGTATGAAATTTTAACTATTTCCATACTGTCTCTCAATACATAACAATAAATTATGATTATGTCAGAAAAAGAAATAATATTTTGCTCTAGGATACAATATCAGGGGGATGAGTTGCAATCTGAATTGTGAGCAGGGGGGAAATTTTCCTGGAAATGGCCTTCCCTAAGATCCCAGAGAAATGTTTCAGTGAAGACTGTGGAGGAAGAACATTCCAGGCAAATAGAACAACATACAAAAAGGCCCTGATATTGGGCATAGCTGGGGTGGGAGAGCTTTTAGAAAAACATAAAAAATAGTTTAATTCAGTCACATATGAAGACAAATGACAGAAAATGGCTCCAGGAAGGAGGAAGGGGCTGGATCATGCAAGGTCTAATGGAAATGCTGAAGAATTGGGATTATATTTTTTTGTCTAATAGAAAGTCATGGAAAGATTTTAAGCCAAATTCAAAATAATATAATATACAATTTTAAGAAATCATCCTAGCAATTATTTGGGAAGTGGATTTAAGGTGAGCAAAATTTAAAGAGAGGGAATAATTAAAGGCTATTGTGGTAACCAAGCAGAACATATAAATTTGCTTTGCTATTTGTACAAATGGTCAGAAAAGAAGGGATTCCAGATCTATTTTGCAGGCAGAATCAACCGGATATGGTGGTGGACTGGTTTATCGGCTGAGGAAGAGAGGAATGTCCTGATGACTCTTGGGTTCTGACCTGGGCATCTGGATGGTGAGGACTGGAGGAGGGACTTGAGGACTGGAGGACTAGGGGAGAGGAGCAGAAGCTCTAGTGAGGGGGCGTTTTCAGTATACATGAGCTATGCAAATGGGATATCGAGAAATCAGAACATGTAAAGCATGAGGCTCAGGAGAAGTCTTGGGTAGAGTTAAAAATAAATCCTTCAGCATAGACATTTGGTTTAACAAATACCATGTGAATTAAAAGTGAAGCAGGGGAAGAATCCTTGAGAAAACTGAGTAAGAGTTAAGTTGCCATGGAGGCAAGAAAGAAGCAAGGTTCATGGACTGTCTTGGGTGTGAGAGAGAGAAAAAAAGTCCTCAGAAAATGACATTGCAGAAAAGTCTCCAGAAGATGACATTGCAGTTCAGAGCCAGAGAAGATGAGGATTTGCTAAACTCATTCTTGCTATCTACGCAGGCAGCGGAACGCACTGAAGAGCAATGGGAAATGATAGCCTGTGTTGAGGATCACCTTTAATGTGCCTCGACTGGGAAGCAGAGAAGAACAGGGTGGTACCTGTAAAGGTAAACCTAGGGTCAAAAAAAGGCTGCCTTAAAGTGAAGGGTCTCGACCTGACTGGTGTAGCTCAGTTGCTTGGAGCATTCATTGTCTCATAAACTGAAAGGTCATAGGTTCAATTCCTGGACAGGACACATACCTAGGCTGTGGGTTTGGTTGGGGTGAGTAGGAGAGGCAACCAATCACTGTTTCTCTCACGTCAAGTTTCTCTCGCTCTCACTTTCTCTCTCCCTCCCTTCCCCTCTCTGTAAAATCAATAAGCATGTCCTTCAGTGAGGGTGAAAAAACAAATTAAAATGAAGATTCTCTAGAGCAAGAGAAGATTGATACTAAAGAGCAAAGAAAGAAAAAGATACAGGCAATAGAAAAGAGGTGAAAAATAAAGTACTTGTGAACGTGGGAAAGGATGGAATGCAGCTGGCATCTCTAAAAATGACCCTTGAAGAAAACACGTATTGACATCACTGTTCTAGGAAAGAAGAGTGGGAGCTGAGCACAGGTGTTGGGGAGACGTAGATCTGGCACTGAAAAGATGATAGTTACTATCTGTGTGTTTTGTACCCAGTGAATATGGAGGCAAGGTCATCAGGATGAAGTAAGAGAGGGGATGGTTTGGAGAGAGTGAAGATTAAGTTGCAAGTAAAATTGTTCTGCACAGATAAATAATTTGAGTTTTTTCTTACTTTTACACTGAACATTATTTTCAGGTACATCATGTATATGAGAACAAAGCTCCAATATATTTTACTGTTTTCTATTAATTTGAATGTTTAAAACTTAGTATCTTCTGATCCAAATCTAATTCCCCACTGCCTATTTCATCACTTCCTGGTCTCTGATAGAGATACAGTCTTAATCTACATGTTCTGTTCTGAAATAAAAGAATGTGAGAATTTCCATGTTAGAAAGTAAAAAAAAATAGTTTACCAATATATTAATAGCAAAATGTCTAATCTTAGAGAATTATTAGCTACAGTTATGGGAACTATTATTAACTGATTTAGTTAAAACATGAATCATGATAAAATTATGGTAAGCAAAAAATGAGCATTAAATAATATATTGACCTTAGTCTTCTGATTGGCCTTGACCTGCTTTTAACATAGAAAAGTGAAACATCTTATTAAGTCACTTCAACACAAGTTGATTAAATATAAATTCAATTAATTAAATACAGTGGTGTATAGCAAATACTACAATTATATTCATAATAAAACTCATACCTAATGCAGAGAAAGAAATAACTTACAAAGTGTAAGTCTCTATAGCAAATCTTAATTCTCCTAAGGAAAGAGATCATGAATTTTAACAGTCTAAATTAGATAAGTACATATTTCAGACATCTGATATTCATTTGCTTTTAGAACAGAAAAACACAGGTTTATTTTCATGAACTGAAATTGCAGTCTTTGTAACACTTGCCTAGATTTTATTTTATAAGCCATATATTTAATATATAAACCACATATATATTAAAAACCATAGGGCAAAAGTTTGACAACATAGCACTATAACACTTTGAAACAGTATATAGTGAGTAAAAATAAGAAGCTCTGCTTTTGTCATCTATTAAGAAAATATGTCTTATAAAGATGTATTTTCAACTAACCCTGCAGGGTCAGAAATTTAAGCTAACATCACACTGATTCCTTTCCTGATCCCCCAGTATTCAACCAAGTAGGTCCCTTCTAGAACTGCTGAGAAAAGTCTGTGAGCATCTGAGAGAGGAAAGTGTGTGGGGTGACATGAGCGTCTGGTTAGAAATCACGAGGGACCCTGGAACTCTGCTCCAGCATGTGGCCATTCTTTCAGTTCCCCCTTCCCACATCCTGTTCCTCCTGCCTGTGGTGCTCTGCCTCTCACCAGCAGCTGGTTGTCCCGCTTAACTCAACGTGGTTTCCTTATAAAAGGCTTTCATGACCTTCCCTGACGAGGTCAAATCACATCATCATAAGCTCTCCTAAGCCTAGAATTACCTTTTCTATAGAACATATGACAGCTATAATTTCATATTTCTTTATATACTATCCTGACTAACTGGATTAGAAGCCTATGTAGTCAAAGAAAATGGTCCTCCCATCACTGCACCCTCAGATTTGGCATATAATGGGTATGCTAAACATGTTTACCGAGTATATGTATGGATTTTAAGCAAATTAGAAGATGGTACAAAATGTTAATCAATAATCAAGCTATAAACTTATTAGCATAGAGACTGTATTTTAGCTGTGTAATATGTGTTTACACTTGTACATTCATAATATAGTCTTTTCAAATAATATTAAAATAGTCAAGTGAAGATGCATGTAAAACACCTAGCATAAAGTCTGGCACACAGTAGATCACTCTATCCCTCTATCACTTAGAAATTATTTTAACAGAAACATTGGTATACTCAATACCAAAACCAGAATGGATTCCTAGATGCATGAGATTCAGATAAATAAACAATATCTGCTTTAGTGAGCTTCAATTAAAGTTCAGTAATGAGATGATACAAGTGTCTGTCAAACATTAGTTTAATGTTTAAAACATTCTCTGAGATAATCATGAAGAGTAAATTTCAAAGAACCATCCTATTAAATATCATAGTTAAGTACACACAAATTAAAAGATACTCTAGGACCAGAACAAACGGTTAATATCTCAAGTAAATTAACCTAAACACTTGGCTTTGTAAAGACAGTGTCTATTTCTGCTGTAATGTCCTCTGATGGATAAGAAACTATTCCACAAAATGTTCCCGAGAGCGGCTCTGCTGCCCTTTGGATTAACCTGGGATACAAACAGTAAAGGGCTGGCTTTGTCCTGACATGCACCACAAGTCAAGAAGCACCAAGTTCCTGAAGAGCAACCGTCTAGGAAAGGCACCTGTAACACACCTGTGTGGCACACCAACTTTCCCTTTGAGAAGGCTGGACTCAAGTAGTTTTGCCCTAAAGCACTGAGGATTTAAAAAAATCCTGAAGGTAATATTCTTCAATTTAGAACTGCCCAGAAAGAGGAATGGCCCATTTAATATGTATCTGACCACTCAGCATGCCTTTAATTTCCACCCCTTCACCTCCTCCATGGATTCTAAACTCCTATGAAGGCAGACTTACTTTAGGGTACTTTGTCATAAAACATTCTTTAATGGGCAAGATGAACATAATTTATATTTCCTTGGTTTTTGAAAAATTGTTCTATATCTAAATTATTCATTAGAACATGTTCTAATGATCTTTTCTCTTTTTTACATGTGAAAAATAGTGCAAACCAGTGGGCTCAAACTATGCCAGTGATCAGCAAAAACAAGAACTTAAGTCCAGACTGGCCTGTTATGGAACATGGGCATTTATTAAATTAAAAAGTATAAAGAAACCTTTTTACATAATTTAACTAATTAACTTATAAAACAAACTTAAATTAGAAAATAATTAATTTAAATGAATTATCTCAATTAAATAAATAATACAACTTGCATATGAAATACAAATTATGATATCAGAAGATATCCACATTTTGGACACCAGAGGGCGATGCAGGAAAAAATAAAAGGACAGTGAACATAAGCTAAGATCTTCAAAATCTTGGTTAACTTTTATACCCACTGAAAACACTTTTTATTTATTTTGAATCTCATATTTTTCATAATAAATTTAGAAACTAGAAAATATTATAAGAAACAAAATTGTTATCCTAAACCCCTGAGAAAATGGCTTGGTAACATTTATCCATACACATATGCACATATTCCCAGTTAAGAATGATTTTAAGGTGGTTAACCCATTGCCAAGTTATGTTCCAGAAATTTTGAGTCAATTTACAAGATACGTGTAACAGCCGTATTTCATTGTAATAAGCACTTAATACTTTTTCACTAAATTATAAGTAAAAGAGTAATTCAATATTTAATTACTTTATTTGATGGTTAAAAAATAAAATTGTCTCATATATTAATTTTCATATAATCTTGTGAATTGTAAGTCCTATTTTTCCATTTTGTTGATCAGCTTACAATTTTAGCATATTCTTTAGGATTTCTTAAAATAATTTGGTGCTTAGAATACTATCTGCCGGTGAAATAAATATTCCTTTATGGTCTTTACAAATATTTGATGATTTTGTTTGCCTATTTTACATTTTGGTGTTTAGTCAAGTTGGAATTTACTTTCCCCATTAGTATGAGGTGGCAATTGCATGTTTTTTTCAAATAGCCAATTTTCATTTTAAATGAAAATTTATTTGTTTATGATCCATTCTTTACAATCTTTTAAGATTTGAGATAAATCTAGAATTTTATCCCTTTGTTGTTTCCATTATGTCACCAAGTTTTTACTTTTTAATATTAATAATAAAAATATTAGCCAACATATATTGGAAATCACAGTTGTGCCAAGCTAAGCACTTTACATGTATCAATTCAATGAACCTTCACCAAGCTTATGGTTTCAATTTTAATACAGCTTCTACTATGTAGCTGAGGAAATGAGGCTTAGAGGCACAGAGCAACCAAGAGTCGGAGCCTTACTTCTCACCCAAACACCTGACACACTGCTGTCTGTGGTGTCTAATCATGTTCAGTGTCTACCAGAAGGGTAAGCTGCCATACCCTGTCATGTCACTTTCTTCTCAACCATCTTCTTATTGAACTTTGGAACTATCTTTTTTTATCAAATTAAAATTGCATTTACCACTAAACTTGAGAAAACCCGACATCTTGACATGACTCAGCTTTCCATTCCAAGAAGGATTATTCATTAATTCTTCATTTATAATTGTCTCTCCATTTCAAATCTTTTACATACAAGGTCTGTACAGAAGGTATTCCTCCATTTAATATGAAAAATAGATACATTTATTGAAGAAGATACAAGATACAAGAAACACTGTACATAGGACAATGATGCTTCAGTCCCCATCAAAGTAGGCACCTTGGGACCTCACACAGTTCTCCCAATTGCCATCAGCTGCCCTGTTGCATTTTCCTGAATTTCATCTACAGTCTGAAATCTCTTCCCTTTCAAAGGTGATTTTAGTTTTGGGAAAAGCCAGAAATCACAGGGTGCCAAATTGGGGCTATAGCAGGGCTGAGTCACCTGGCTGATTTGATGTTTTGCCAAAAATCTCTGTATAAGATGTGATGCATGAGTGGCTGCATTGTTGTGATGAAGCTGTCAATCACCAGTTGCCCATAGCTGCAGCTTTTTGAATCATCCAGATAGTGTCCATGGAGAAATGTTCAAATTTAACACAAAATTTCATGCAGATTCATTGCTCTACTCACTCAGTCATTTTGAATGTGATGGTCACAGAGTACATATGCTTACTCAATGGCGTCTATTGCCCCTACTAACCAGAACACTGAAGTGGTCATTGTTCACACATGCACATTCCAATCTACTCTCCTTGGTTGCCAGGTAAAATCGATTTCAGAAAAATAGTTCTTGTTATGTTAACAATGGCTGACTTTTTCTGGACATACCTCATATATCTCACATGTTCTTCTCTTTTTTAAAGATTCAGGTCCTAAATATATTATTAAAAGTACTACCAGACAACCAAAATTACAACTAAATTATAGAATACCCACCACTCAGAACAGTCAAAAATCAAGTTGAATATAAGTGTGACAACTACAGAATTAAAGAAACCACATCAATCCAGACTGGTAGGAAGGGTGGAGATGCAGAACAGGCTGGTCCCACATCCATGTGTGGTGGATAAAATTTCAGTAGGAATGTCTCAGGAGCAAAGAGTCCCAGCCCCACACCAGGCCCCCCTACCCAGGTTCCAGTGCCAGGAATGTTTAAGTCCCCATAACTTCTGGCTGAAAAAACCAGCAGGGTTTGAATCAATGGAAGAAATTTCTTGTGTCCCAAGCAGTTCCTCTTAAAGAACCCAGACATGTACTACTCAGACTCACTCCCTTTGAGCTCCAGCACCAGGTTAGCAGCTTGAAAGGCACCAGAGGCATAGACAGAAGAACTGAAGTGTCTGGCATCAAAGAGAGAGATGGGAACAGCTTTCTGCCAGATAAAAGGGCAGGCAGAGCCACTGGCATCCACCATGCCACATCTGAGATTCCATTAACTGGGGTAACACTGTTAGCCCCACCCTGGAGATCCCCAAAGAGTCTATCCCACCAAATGTACAGCTGTTAACAGTAACTTTTCCATATGAATGGCTGGTCTTGGTTCATGGTTCACAACTTCTTAAATCCTTTCAAACAAGCAACAGCTGGCCTCAGTGAACCCTAGCACCAGTACTTCTTGCAAAGGGGTCCCAGACCCAGCACTAGCAGTAGCCAGCCTAGATTCACAGCTTGGCTTCAGCTGGAATCTCTAAGCCCCAGAACAAGTAGCTGCCATCTTAGATTGCTCTATAGCTCAGGCAGAATGGCCCTAGACAAAACGTAGCTGGAGGCTGACCTTGGACTGCACCACCTGGGAAACTCCAGGGCCTGTGCAACCAGTGGACAGCTACAGACTATATCAGAGAACTACCACCCTGCCCCTGAACAGCTGATTCTCCATGGAGGGTAGAGGTTGCTGGTCAGTGGTCACAGCCAATCCTTGCAACTGAATGGCCTGGTTAAATCCATCCCATTGACCTGTCAACAGCAACCAAGACTCAACTACAAGAGGAGGATGTACTAAACCCACATGAAGGGCACATCTTGATTACCCAGCTTGGGTGATAGGGGAGGCTGTGCCACTGGACCCTACAGGACACCTACTACATTAGGCCATGATACCAAGACAGGGAGTCATAGCAATTCTATCTAATATAGAAACAAACACAGTGAGGCTACCAAAATGAAGAGACAAAAAATGTGGCCCAAATGAAAGAACATATCAAAACCCTAGAAAAAGACTAAACAGAATGGAGGTAAGCAACCTATCAGATGCAGAGTTCAAAACACTAGTTATAACCATGGTCAAGAAACTTTGTGAAGACCACAACAGCATAAATATGATCCAGTCAGCAACAAAGGATACATTCATTGAAATAAAGAACAATTTACAGGGAAACAGTAGAGTGAATGAAACCAAGGATCAAATCAATGATTTGGAACATAAGGAAGCAAAAAACAACCAATCAGAACAACAAGAAGAAAAAAGAATAAAAAAAAAATGAGGATAGTGCAAGCAGTCTCTGGGACAACTTCAAGTATTTCAACATTCATATCATAGGAGTGCCGGAAGAAGAGAAAGCTAAAAATTGGAAATCTGTTTGAATAAACAATGAAAGAAAACTTCCTTAATATAGTGAAGGAGATGACATGCAAGTCCAGGAAGCACAGAGTCCCAGAAAAGATGGATGCAAAGAGGTCCACTCCAAGACATATCATCATTAAAATGCCAAAGCTTAAAGATAAAGAGAGAATCTTAAAAGTAGCAAGAGAAAAGCAGTTAGGTTCCTATGAGGGAGTTTCCATAAGACTGTCAGATGATTTCACAAAAGAAACTTTGCAGGCTAGAAGAGATTGGTCAAAAATATTCAAATTTATGAAAATCAGGGACCTACAGCCAAGATTGCTCTATGCAGTAAAGATATCATTTAGAATTGAAGGGCAGATAAAGAGCTTCTCATGAAAGAAAAAACTAAAGCAGTTCATCATTACCAAAGCATTATTACATGAAATGTTAATGGGACTTCTTTAAGAAAAAGAAGATCAAAACTATGAACAATGAAATGACAATAAATACATACTCTCAAAAATTGAATCTAAAAAATAAACTAAGCAAAGAAGAACAGAGATAGAATCATGAATACAGAAAGCATTTTGATGGTTGCAAGATGGGAGGGGGAGGTAGGCAAATGGGTGAAAAGGTGAGGGGATCAAGGACTACAAACAGGTAGTTACAGAATAGCCATGGGGATCTAAAGTACAGTATAGGAAATGGAGTAGCCAAAGAACTTATATGCATGACCCATGGATATGAACAACGGTGTGGGGACTGCCTGAGGGACTGGGGGGTGGTGGGTGGAGGGGGACAAAGAGGGAAAAACTGGGGCAACTGTAATAACATAATTGATAAAATATAATTTAACAAAATAAAAGTACTACTAGGTAATTCATGTGTTCCTAATGATGTAAATTTGATTTTCATTTCTATTATTAACCTCTGTTCAGAGAAAAGCAGAAGGTGTGGTCATCCATTGTTAGACACCAGGAAAATCTCTGCTAGTGGCACTTGGTGACTTGAACACTCTTGTCCTCAAGCTGATGTTGCTGTTCCTTGACACTGGATGCTTGTGTGTGGTATCTTGAGTCTACTGCACACAAACATTAATTTTGCTAAAAAAAAAAACTTTTCCATTTTTTAAATTCAATTTAAGAAAACCAGATCTAGTCCAGGTGCTGCCACTAATAAGCATCAATGGCCACAACTGGTTCAATGATCTATTCTGACCTTTAGGTTTCTCCTTTCTGAAATAAAAGGGAAAGGCCCTCAAATTCTAAAATCAGATCATTTAGATCTGAGAGTTTTAACTATCAGAAAAAAGTATATAAATAAATAGGAATAATATATTCTGTATATGTCAAAAATGACAACAATACAATAGTAAAGATATTGATAGTATTATCAAGACAAATTTGTTTGCCTATAATTATAAACCATTGTCCATAAAAATTTTTGATGTTTTCATTTTTAAACAATTTTTTCAATTAACTTGAACTATAACATTACCAAATTCAGCCTACTGACCTTTGTGAAACAGTGAATACATTTCTGCATGAGTCCCAGGTGTCACTTGAATATATTCTATTTGTGATACTGAAAATGTTTAAACCTTTCATTATATGCCTTTAAAAGAATTCCAAGCAGTTGAAAGTGTGCTATTCTCTCAGTCTTTTGCTTTAACAGTAATTTCTATTTAGATTCCTCACTTATCTTTACATGATGTTTATGTTTCTCCAACTTTAAATCAACCACTGCGCAATACTGACTTCACACCTCTCCTCCAACCAGAAATATGGGCAGGGTTTTCTCCATCATTCTTAAGATATAATAATCATATGAGTATTATTTCTGTTACAAATATTTTTTTCACGTCCCTGTGGAAATCCAGATGCCAGCTCCCGAAGATGAAATTGTAATAAAATGACCAAATGTTCACATACTCTTTGTTCTCTTCCTCTTTACCAATACTGTGACGCAGAGCTGGCCAATCTGTTTAATATTTTTATGGTACTTACAGCTAATTACTTGGAACATCTTCCCTAGTTGAAAAAAGAGCAGTTGTGGTGATGCCTGATTTGGCTAAAAACACAATGAGAATGACACACATAACTATTGTTATTTGCTGATTTAGAGATAATGCAACACTGATAATATATGTGAAGATGACTCTAGTCATTTAAAAACACAAAGATATATATTCACTGATTGAAGTTTGTTATAAAATTCTGATATCTATGGTAGCACTTTTTTTTGCCAGCATGGTTATGATTGAAAAAAGAAGTAAAGTCAATTCAAAAAGGACGATTATGTGCCTTGAAATGTTCTACATAAAGTAACATTTGAACAAAACAGTGTCTCTACATTCAAAGAAACATCCATTATTGACAAAAAAAGGAAGTAGATAGATACATTAAATAAACAAAAAAACACATATATACACTATCAGGTAGAGAGAAATGCTATAAAGAAAAGCAAAGTGAAATAAAGTGATAGGCGATGATTGAAGTGATAGATTAAGTAAAGCTGGAAAGCTGTTGGAGATAGGGTCAGCAAGGAGGATCTGTCTGAGTAGGAAGCAATTGGGCAAAGACCTAAGAAAAGCTGGGGGATAAGCATGCTGCTATCTACACTAGGAAGCATCAAAACTCAGGGTAAACAGAAATGATTATACTAATCTGTGAATATAAGATATGCACGTAACAAAAGAGACTGATCTGTTTTCAAAGTAAGGTTATTAACATTACCATTGAGTTCTTTTAAACATAAAAATAGCATCTGGGATCAACAGAAAATGACCAGCTGAAGTTGAAGGAATTATATTCAACCTAACTCAGTTTTATTGAGATCAAACATGAGTATATGAGGTCTGTCCAGAAAAAGTCCAGCCATTGTTAATATAATGAGAACAACATATAGTTTGAGCAACATCAATGTAACCTGGCAGCCAAGGAGAGTGGACTGGAATGCACATGTGTGAACAATGAAGACTTTACTGTACTAGTCAGAGGGGGCAATAGATGCCATTGAGTGAGCATGTGTACTGTGTGGCTGTCACATTCAAAATGACTGAGTGAGTAAAGCAATGAATCTGCATCAAATTTTGGATTAAGCTTGAACATTCCTCCACAGAAACTATTTGGATGGATGATTCAGAAGGCCACAGCTATGGCAACTGGTGATTTGCAGCTTCATCACGACAATGCACCAGCTCATTCATCATGTCTCATGCAGAGTTTTTTGTGAAACATCAGTTCACCCAGGTGACTCAGCCTCACTACAGCCCAGATTTAGCACCCTTGGACTTCTGGCTCTTCCCAAAACTGCAATCACCTTTGAAAGGGAAGAGATTTCAAACCATCAATGAAATCAGGAAAATACTATGAGACAGCTGATGGCAATTGGGAGAACTGTGTGAGGTTCCAAGGTGATTACTATGAAGGGGACTGAGGTGTCACTGTCCTATGTATAGTGTTTCTTGTATATCTTCAATCAATAAATGTCCCTATTTTTCATAGTACATGGCTGGATACTTTCTGGGCAGGCCTCTTGTATATATTTGAAATATATATTAAAAAAATTTGGAATATGATATAGCAGAAATTAATAAAAATAATAAATAAAAACATACCTATAGAGAGCATAGGGTTAAGCAGGAGAGATTTCATGAGGAGAGAAAAAAATGTTTGGAATATATTTTAAAGGGTACCATAAGCATTCATCATCTAACAAAACACTAGAAAAGTGAGTGAATTGTAGGAAAAAGCAAATGCCAATATTTGTATCTGAAATTTATAAAATAACATGAAAACTGTCACTATGACAAAGCCCCTCACAAAGGAACATACTACAAAAAGATTTTCATGTGTTAGTGTGTGTCTTCAAGCTCTATTGTAGATGTTAAAATTCTTAAAATGCTTTTTTAGTCCCTTAAGAATTTGCTGAAATGGGATTTTGCTATTCAAAATTTAAGGTAAATGTATGCATTTACTAATAAGTACCTTAGTATCACTTTATACCTGCTAAATAATTAGTAGCAAAAATGATATTTTAATTTACTAAAATAACTGTTAGCAACTCTGCTAAGGCTATATAGTTCAGGTCAGTCCTAGTCCATCTCTTTGCTTTAACACAAAAGTAAATGAATACAGGTACTTTGGAAAATTTTACTGACTCGTCATGACTCATTTGTGCTTACTGGGCATGGAGTCTTTTCCTAGTGCTTCAAACCCCCAGCAAATAAGTCAGTAACTTTCATATTTTTAAAATAGCTTAGTTTTAAAAGTATTCCCTCTGTCTCACCATAAGTATCTTTTTGCTATTTCTAAAACTACAAAGTGCAACTAATTTTTAAGTACTAAAAGGCATCTTTAGTGCACCATATAATTAATGGAAAAATATTTATCATGCTTGTCAACACCTTCCTATAAACTCTGTTTACTTGCAAAGCAATTAAGTTATCCTTTAGCAATCTCTCTTTTTTTAACTAAATAACCTTGAATACTTGTCCTGTTATTATAATCCCTAAATTTGTCCTTTTTTTCAGTCTTTCCTTCACAGTCTATAATTTCTTTTGTGTGTAATTGAAATGAAGAAATTTTAAAAAGCAATCATATTTACTTTAAAAAGTGTGTGAGAGATGGAGCTTCAGTTTTTTTTAATAAACTTAATTTTACTCCTTTTTTTAATACCACCCCCCAAAAAGCAAATGGCTACAAAATAAAAACATGCATAAATATGCATAGCAGTGATAATTCTAGGAAGTACCAAGATATTAAAATCTAAATCAATAATAATCATGATTATTTACAGAAGCCCCAGACAGATGCCCAGGACTTTGCAAAATGTGCTCCCTAATGCACCCAGATTCCCTGGTTTCCTCATTGCTTAGGAGTTGCTTGGGAGACTTGCTAAATGCAGGTACAGCATCCTTAGACCTGGGTGGAGTTTGAGATTCTGCAGTTCTCACCAGGTGCCAGGTGCTGCTCGTGCGGTTTAGCTAGGGCCCCACTTTAAGCAGCAAGGGTATAAACTATAATATACTCATCTGTTGACATAAATGAGATATGAATCAACATAAAGTTCCCCTGAAATCTAAATGGATGACTATTTTATAAAACACAAAATGCAATAAGTCTCTTAGAATTCATTTGTCAGAAAAAACTGTATTGGCATGCCAAGTATCTTTTATTTTACTTGATCCATGGCAAAAAGAGGGCATGTTTTGGAAGGTATAAAAATAACTTTTAAATTTAAATGGCGCAATAACAACAGTGCTCATTATCACATGCAGAAAAGTTCCTAAACTAAGAAAGCCATTAGGCATACTTCAGAAGGAAAACTAAAAATTAAAGCTCATAGGAAAAGGAACAATCCAAATCATGTCTTTCTCGCAGATATAGTGCAAATCCCTATTTAAACAACTTCCACTCTGACATTAGTTGGTGTTAAATTGCCAGGTCAAGAACTGGCATGTGTCTGAGATTTCATCCTACTTGTAGGAGTTAGCCTCCTACAGTTTCAGAGATACTAGCCAAAAAAATACAAGCCCTCTGGCCAGAGACAAAAAGGCAGTAGCCAGAGTGAGATCTACAGGGTCCCCAGGAGCAACACCTGCTTGAGTATGGTTGGTAGGGTATGTGAATGTTTTGCATGAGATGGACAGCAATTTGAACATTTCACCTAAAATGCCATAGGGTGTGCTTGAATGTGACATTGTTAGTTACAGAAGTGCATGCTTATGATTTTGTAATAAAAAATCGGCATTATTTGTGCCAGACTCTGTATTTGCACCCAAATCCCACTTCCCACAGGGGGACAAGAGAAGGGCCAGAGGTCATCTGCACCGGCCGTAGGTGTGTTTCAGGCAAGAAATCCCACGATGAGGAAGCCCCTGATCCTGACCAGAGAGAGACCATATCTTTTTTCCTTAATCCTCACCTGAGTATATGCCCATTGGTTTTAGAGATATGGGAAGAAGGAGAGAGAGAGAAAGGGAGAGAAATATCTATGCCAGAAAGAAACATCAATCGGCTGCCTCTCACACTATTCACATCCAGGGATCGAACCCGCAACCTAGGCTATGTGCCCTGACTGGAAATCGAACTGGCAACCCTTTGATTTGCAGGATGACACTCCAACCAACTGAGCCACACTGGCCAGGTCAGAGGAACAATATCTTAATTACTATGCAGTGTAAATCTCTTCTGGGGAAGAAGACATTTCTATCTTCAGTATCCTGGAACATACATAAATCTGAGCAGATTGGCTGTTAATTCTTGAGGAAATGTGACAGATTCATGAAGAACTGTCTCCCAACAGTTGGTAGACAAGTACTGGAAGAATATGATGATAACAACAACAATAATTGCCCTATAAAAGCATTTTACATGTATCATTTTATTTGGTGCTTAATAATATTTTGGCAAGTTAAATACAATTCTGTCCTTTTCAAGGAGGAAGATTTATAAGCCTTTCATAACCTTTACAAGGTCATGTAACTAGTAGTTTTACAGGTCATACCTGACCCCTGTGCAATTCAGTGAGTAACTCTAAGAGGCAGAATTGTCAGAGAAGAGTGGGAAGTAGGTCATTTAACGAGAGATGAGCCGTACTAATGTTGTCACAAGGTCATGATCATCTCTTCCCCACTCCCTATGTGGCTATGGTTCCTCACTTCTCATTCTGCACTACATTGAGAGAGAGTCACTCCTGTTGTTCACTGACTCCAGTGTAGGCAGAGGGGAGAGCTCACTAAAAAAAAAATAAAAGTTTTCTCACAATTAATACAAAAGATATTATAAGGAATTATATTTTGATTATTTATTTCTGATTGACTAATTGAAGACAGTATTTTATAATGGGTACAAATTAGAAAAGCTTTTTGGAGGAAACTGGACTCAAGGATCTTTAATGACATTTGCATATAATTCTTCAGTAAGGAGCTATGTGATTTTATGGAAATATATGGCCACCTTGTTTGGTTGCTAATTTTTCATATTGTCCATAATCAACCTACATTTTTCTTTCATTATCCACTGGCTTGCAACTTTGTACCTAAAATGTTAAACTTCCTCACTTTTGTAAACAAATTCCACTCTTGTGTCGACATTTGAAATTTTGCGTGTAAATCAGAACATGCTGCAACTGAATTGCTGTTCCTATCATCCACCACTCACTTTTATCAAAGTGTATAACTGGATTAATGGGAAAACAGCTATATAAGGCTTGTGTTCGAGCTTTGCTAGCAGCAAGCTTCTCTTCTGTAACAACAAACAGCACTGGAAACAACAGAAACACTAGGAAATGATGCAGCATTCATCCTGACATATTACAAGGTTTTTCCAGAAAGTATCCAGCCACACACTATGAAAAATAGAGACATTTATTGAAGATACAAGATATAAGAACCATTGTACACAGGGCAATGACACCTCAGTCCCCTTCAAAGTAGGCATCTTGAGACCTCACACAGTTCTCCCAGTTACCATTAGCTGCCCCGTTATATTTTCCTGTTTCATCTACAGTCTGAAATCTCTTCCCTTTCAAAGGTGATTTTAGTTTCAGGAAAAGCCAGAAGTCCCAAGGTGCCAAATCTGGGCTATAGTGGGGCTGAGTCACCTGGGTGATTTGATGTTTTGCCAAAAAACTCTGCATGTGATGAAGCTGCCACTCACCAGTTGCTCATAGCTGCACCCTTCTGAATCATCCATCCAAATAATTTCCACAGAGGAATATTCAAGCTTAATGCAAAATCTGATGCAGATTTGTTGCTCTATTTACTCAGTCATTTTGAATGTGAAGCCCACACAGTACATGTGCTCACTCAATGGCATCTACTGCCCCCACTGACTACTACAGTGAAGCCGTCATTGTTCACACATGTGCATTCTAGTCCACTCTCCTTGGCTGCCAGGTTACACTGATGTCTCACAAACCATTCTTGTTATATTAATAATGACTGGACTTTTCCTGGGCAGAACTCATATATATGATTTAAGCATAGAAATTTCTGTTCTTTAAATATAAGGAACTTAGAAATATAAACCTAAAAATGAAAAACCTCTTGATTTTTCTGTCTGGTGGTCCTAGCCACTTTGAAAAGTATGTAGATGAACAACCCTTTGGGTGACTGACATTTCAGATATGTGGATGATGGGGAATACATAAGGGCTTCATAGAGAAGTTACTTTCAAAGTTAAGTATATAAAGTCACTACAGGCTTTCATAAGTGCCTTATTACTATGCCTCCCTAAAGTTACAAAAGCTCAAAGTAATATGGTTTCTTTTGTAGACTTTCAAACAATTTTAGAGAGAAAATTAAGAAAAATACATGCACATGTGTGCATACACACACACTCACACATATGTATAATTTAAATTCTTTAGAATTTTCATACCATTAAATTGTTAAGTTTATATTTAATGAGAATCAATGTCTGTTAAAGACAAAAATATAATTTAACTTTTTTCTCACCAAAATGTTACATAAGAATTAATTCTCTTTAAATGTATCAATTTTAAATATTTTATCCCCCTTAATAAGGAATAACTAATAAAACTGAAGAATTTCTTTTAAACTATTAAGTTAATGTGGTTGACAATATAAGTGTAAAAATAATATGTGAGGTTAATAAAAACAAAAATATATAATAAGGGAAGTAAATAAATATATACAGCCATGGCTGGTGTGGTTCAGTGGATTGAGTGTTGACTTGTGAACCAAAGGGTCAATAGTTCAATTCCCAGTCAAGGGCACATGCCTGGGTTGCAGGACAGGTCCCCAGTAGGAGGCACACGAGAGGCAACCACACATTGATGTTTCTCTCCCTCGCTTTTGCCTTCCGTTTCCATTTCTCTAAAAATAAATAAATACAAAGAAGATATGCTGCTTAGGCAAAAAATATTGCATATGAAAGTGTTCATATGCAATTATAAGAGTAATCCAATTCATGTATGCATTTTCAAGTCAAAATACAGCAAATTCCCTAAGGGAATTCTTCTACTAAAACATAAATAATATTCCTCTTTGAAAATTAATAATAAATATATATTTTAAAAGAATAATTTCTCTTTGTTTTCATAACCCAATTTATATATTAGAATTTCTAAGAATTCTAACATCTTGGAATTTTATTTAAATATATCAGATTTTGTGATAAAGTTAGTATACTTATTTTATATTTTTCTTTAGATTTTATCCCCATCACTTTGTGGTTAAATCTAGACTCATTAACAAAGATGGCTATTCTCCAATCCTATCTTCTTCTTTGGGAAAGTTACTAAAAGTTTCTCTTTCTTTATCTGTAAAATTAAGTATAACAATATTATCTATATCACAAGTTTGGTGTAAAGTTTGAATGAGTTATTAAAAACACATAGAACAGTTCCTGCCATATGAGCAGTGTTACAAAAATAACTAATAATTCCATAAGATTTGTGATTAAACTAAAGATTAATATACACATAAGATAAATAAAGAACACATGTCTACCTTAAATCTTATTCACTTTGATTTTTTCAAGCAGAAATCTATGTCGGGAATGATATAACCACTTAAAATCATTTAGTGATTTTTCAATCATGAAAATGTATTAATGATTATTCTGAAATTATAAAAATAAACAAAATGTATAGTTAATAAGAAATTTCAAGTAGAGTTGAAAAAATATTGATCACCTTAGGTAAATAAGGAACATAAACTACTAAAGTAAATTAAACTAACTAATGTAAACTAAACAAGGCAATATATTAGGAGCTGAGACCAGCAATACATTTCTTTGGGGCTACAGTGGGAAATCATGACTTCATCATTCCAATACCATCCTGCAATATTTGCCTTACAGGTTGCATGAGTTGTACATCATTCAATATCACTCTTCTTCCCTATGTTTGACTACATAACTGAGGTACTTTCATAATTTTTGACTGGGGATATTGAGATACATTATTTCTAGATTAAATGCACTCCCAGTTTTTTCTATAAGCAACATACTCTATTTGCCCATTTGCTTTTAGCTCCCATAGTCAACTTGCCCCAAGTAAAAATTTACAAAGAGCTGTCAATGCACCAATAAAGTCTGTATTAATCTTGGTCCACAGAAATCACAAGGAAATATCTTGCTATTGCTTTTCCTAGGAAGTTAACAATTTCCTTTAAAAAATACAAATTTACCAACCATAATATTTTTAGGAAAAACAATGGTCGTTAAAACTTGTCAGGCATTAAAAATCTCAATGTCGATCCCATGTAAGTTCTTTAGGAAAAAAGTCACTAGCTGTTAGCTAAATGTTGAAAGCATAAAATTCATTCAAAGCTACCTGTATTATTGAGTCAGGAATTTAAAAAAATAATAGTATTGTTCAGTTTTTAATTGAAGCAGCTGCTTTTGGTGTTCCATACATATTTTCAAGCTTGCCAGCTCAAATTTAGCTGCCTGGGTTTTCTGGAAGACCTTTGCCAGTGCACGTGAAGGACTGGGAACACCAGAAAATTAACATCCTTGGGAGCAACCATTAATTTTAAACACCCCAACACATTTGCTCTGATCCATGTAATCTACACTGGTTCTCTGAAATGCCCAGAGGATTAATTTTCACCTGGAGTGGTAATATGTTTGATAACTCATCCTCTGTTAGATTTCTCTTTTTCTTGTTTTCCTTCTCACATATCTCTGTCTTTCCTAGAATTACTTTCCAAATAAACCATGCGTACTTAAATCCTTGTCTCAGGGACTATTTCTAGGAAAAGCAATCTCAGTCGATATACACAGTGGTCTGAGAAAGCAGATCCTCAGAATCTGTTGTTGTTCCACTTATTTATGCATTCGTTTGTTGATTCTAGAATTAAATCATTCACCAGCCATATGGTAACAAAGACTCCACTAGTAACTGTCTCTATCTCAATCACAACTGGAGTAAAAAAAAAAAATCTTCTGGGGCTATAGCATCACATTTGTTAAGATTTTTGTCTGTGGTGATTGTAACGATATAGACTGAAGAAGAGGCACTGAGAATTTGAGAAATATGTAATAATCATAAGGGCTGGGAGTTGGTTGGTTGTTGTTAAATTCATTAAAGAAAATGACAACTTAAGGTCAGCCAAGTAGTAACTAAGGGCAAAGTGTAAAAGCCAACAGACTTCTATGGTAGCTAATAAAGAGATTTTCATCTCCTATTTTAAGAAAGTCAGTGTGTGCTAGAAATAGAACATAAATTGCTTTTGAGAGTCATGTTATAAGGGAGGCTGCATTCATAGCCTTGGCAGGTTTCTACAGCAGAGTCAGGACATTGATTGGCAAAGAATAGAACCCTAAAATAAGAATGAGGACATCTGAGTGGCTGCAATTGAGAACACTGAGCTGGCAGAATTCCCTCTGGATAGGCAGAGGAAACACTTTCCCCTGGAGCGTAGTAGATTCTCTGTTCCTAAAGATCGTGAAATATGACACTTCCTCTTATTAAGATCTGATCCCATCTCCCCTCATGGTTCTAGGCAATGTATAAGTTAAGTCTCAGTATAATCCAACTGAAAATGTAGTCTCTGCCCCAGGAAAACAAAAAGAGAATGAATATTCAACAAAAAGGTGCAAGATCTACCTAAAGTGAACCAGCACATACTGAAAGAACATGCCAGGGAACGGATGTTGAGATATCTTGAGGCAAATTATACCTGGTCATCAACCTGGTGTGGAGGAAGAAGTATCCTGAGATGAGAAAACACCCGGACTCCTGCACAGTGGCAAAGGCTTGGCTGGTTCGCCAGTGCCCCTGAAGGTGCAAGATCAGAAGACCTTCCCCAAACAGAGTTCTGGCAGAAAAGCTTGAGGCTGTACCTATAGGTGTGTGCATGAAATGTGCAAATCTTTTTGTCTCATATCATGACCACTAGAGAGCATTCATCACACAGGAGGTATTGAACTACTGGGTGGAAGAGATGATTTGTTCATTGGAGGTCATCCAGCCTTTGTATGTGGCAACTGTAGCACTTGCAAAATGAGCCCATGAATGAAGTGGCTTGGTAGCACATAGAAAGAGGATATGCATGGGCTTAAAAGCATGGGCTCGTTCTCACCAAGTGTGATATAGCTATTGCCACTGGTGAATAACCAAGCCATTGGAAATTGCCCAATGCTGAGTCCTCAATATAATATCACTTTTCAGAAAGACAACTGGCAACTTGATATCAAATAGATTACATTTGATTTTAGCCCTTTGGGGAGGGGAGTGGGATAAATTTTGTTTTTCTTTTATTGATACATATTCCAGCTATGAGTGCCCTTTCCTGTTCATAATGCCTCCTTCCTCTGGGCTCATCCTACTGCCTGATTTATCATCATGGGTTATCACCATGGAATCCTCCATAACACCTCCTCAAACCAGCCACCTATTTTGTGGTAAATAAGATCCAATAATGAACACATGGCTATAGGATCCACTGGCTCTACCATGCACTACATCACTAGAAGTTGTCACATGATTAAACATTACAACAGTCTCTAAATGTTCCATTAAGGTTCCATCTTGGAGACGACAATCTTTAAGTTGGAATACTGTGCTTCAAGATGTAATATGTACCTTGAACCATGGTGCAATGTCCATTGGTGTGCTGGTACCAGATTTAATATGCTCATGAAAAAGTGGTTTAATATTCAGAATTTTTAACCCAGTTGACCTCACATAGATATCTTGAAATTGACCATGGTGGTAGTCTTTATATTATGAAAATTAGCAATTTCTACAAATCAGATTTCCTTTCCTCACACTGGCTCTGCTCCCAAAAGGCAGAATGCATGAATGTAGGAACAAAGGAAAGGAAGTAGGAATGTCTCCTCTCACCAAAACTCAAAGTGATCCACTGGGAAATATGTTTTTCCTATCCCTGCAACTTTGCTGAAATAAATGTTCTGCTTTCTAAGACTTTGTGTGTGTGTGTCAGATGAGGTGGTGCTCTTACCAGGTTCACAGTAATTCACTAAACATAAATCTATAGCTACTATCTGGGTATTCTGGGCTTCTCAAGCCAGTAGACCAACATGGAAGAAAAAAATTATTCTACTAGCAGGGCTTCAGATGACAAGGAGATTATCATGAATGTTACTGCTACATAAGCGGGAATGGAGAACTATGCATAGAACTCAGGGATTCATTCAAGAACTTCCATGCTGGGTGATAACTGTGAAAGGACCCTTGTTTGAATAGACATAGAGACCAGGGATTCAGAGGCCTCTGGGATAAAAGCTTGCTTCATCCCAACAAGCAAGCTATCAGCAGCACAAGGGTTGGCCAAGGCTGCAGAGAAATTAGGAAGGGTATTAGAAGAGAGTAAAGATGAATATAAACTATGGGCTTGGTTCTAACTTTGGCATCCCAAATTTTTGATGTGCTGTTTGTTTGTTTGATTTTAATTATGACCAGTTGCCATGTTTAAGGATCAGGGACTGGACACAGGGGCCACTTGCCACATTTCTAACTCCCATCACCAGCAACTTTTTGTTTTAGTTCGCCCTCTTGTGGCCAGAGTCTGTTGTGCTCATAGATAGGCAAGGCTGGTACTTAAAACCTCAGCTCCTTTGGTCTTCAAGCAGAATAACCTGGAAGTTTTGTTCTATACAGCTTCTCACATTCTCAGGATTGTGCTCCTTCAAACTGAACTAAGATCCTTTAGTATTTTTTTATGTTTTAGTAATTTAAAAAAATTTTACTGTTGTCCTATTACAGTTGTCCCAATTTTTCCCCATTGCTCTCCCCTGCCCCACCTCCCCCAAAGTCAACCCCTACCCTGTTGTCCGTGTGCATGGGTTAGTTATACCTGGTCCTTGACTAGACCCTTCCCCTTCTTTCCCCTTTCTCCCTCTTCCCTCTCCACTCTGGTCATTGCCAGTCTGTTCCTTGTTTCCATGTCTTTGGTTCTATTGTGCTCCTTCGTTTTGTTGATTAGATTCCTGTTATAGATGAGATCATACAGTATTTGTCTTTCACTCACTGGCTTATTTCACTTAGCATAATACTCTCCAGTTGCATCCGTGCTGTTGGGAAATGGCAGAGTTCCTTTCTTTCTGCTGTATAGTGTTTCATTGTGTAAACATACCACAGTTTTTTGATCCACTCATTTACTGGTGGGCACTTAGGCTGTTTCCAGCACTTGGCTATTGTAAATTGTGCTGCTATGAACATTGGGGTGCATAGGTACTTCTGAATTGGTGTTTCAGGATTCTTAGGGTATAATCCCAGCAGTGGAATCTCTGGGTCAAAGGGCAGTTCCATTTTTTTGAGGAAATGCCACACTTTTTTCACAGTGGCTACACCAGTCTGCATTCCCACCAACAACAGTGCATTAGGGTTCTCTTTTGTCTGCATCCTTGCCAGCACTTACTGTTTGTTGATTTGTTAATGATGGCCATTCTAACCAGTGTGAGGTGGTATCTCATTGTGGTTTTCATTTGTGTTTCTCTGATGGCTAGTTATGTTGAACATTTTTTCATGTGTCTATGGGCCCTCTGTATGTCCTCCTTGAAGAGGTGTCTGTTCAGGTGCTTTACCCATTTTTTAACTGTATTGTCTTCCTGGTGTTGAGCCATATGAGTTCTTTATATATTTTGGAGATCAAACCTTGTCCAGTGTACCATTGGCAAATATATTTTCCTATAAGGTCTGGTCCCCTTTCATTTTGATGTTTTCTTTCATATATCAGACACTTCTTAGTTCGATGTAGTCCTGTTTGTTTATTCTTTCATTTCCCTTGCTCTAGGAGATATATTAGTGAAAATATTACTAAGTGAGATACCTGAAATTTTACTGCTTTTGTTTTTTCTAGGACTTTTATGGTATCCTGGCTTACATTCGAGTCCTTTATACATCTTGAGTTTTTTTAGTGTATGGTTTAAGTCAATGGTCTAGTTTCTATTTTTTTTTTTGCATGTTCCTGTCCAGATCTGCCAACACCATTTGTTGAAGAGGCTATTTTTACTCCATTTTATGCTCCTGTTCCTTTTGTCAAATATTAATTGACCAGAGACCTGGGCTTATTTCTAGGTTTTCTATTCTGTTCCATTGATCTAATGTTTGTTCTTATGCCAATACTAGACTGTTTTGATTATAGTTCCCTTGTAATATAGTTTGATATCAGGTATTGTGATCCTCCCTACTTTGTTCTTCTTTTTCAAGATTGCCCAGGCAATTTTGGTCATTTTTGGTTCCATATAAATTTTTGAAATATTTTTTCTAAATCTGTGAAATATGTCACAGGTATTTTAATAGGGATTTCTTTGAATCTATAGATTGCTTTGGGTAGTATAGACATTTTAATGATGTTAATTCTTCCAATCCATGAACATGTTATATGCTTCCATTTATTTGTATGTTCCTTAATTTCTTCAGTATTCTGTAGTTTTTTGAACACAGGTCTTTTACCACCTTGGTTAAGTCTATTCTTGGATACTTTATTTTTCTTATTGCTATAGTAAACAGGACTACAAAAATGCCTTTGATTTCTAAATATTGACTTTGTATTCTGCTGTTTTCCAAATTCACTTATTATGTCGAGTGGATTTTTGGTGGAGCCTATGGAATTTTCTATGTAGATTATTATGTCATCTGTAAATAATGACAGTCTTACTTCTTCCTTTCCAATTTGGATGTTTTATTTCTTTTTCTTGTTTGATCACTGTGGCTGGAACGTCCAAAACTACGCTGAATAAAAGTGGTGAGAGTGGACAACCTTGCCTTGTTCCTGATCTTAGGGGGAAAGATTTTAATTTTTGCTTGTTGAGTATGATGTTTGCTGTAGGTTTCTCATATATGGCCTTTATTATGTTGAGGTATGCTCCCTCTACTCCCACTTTGCTGAGTGTTTTTTTCATGAATAGGTGCTATACTATATCAAATGCTTTTTCATCATCTATTGATATGATCACGTGATTTTTTGTCTTTCATTTATGTGGTGTATTGTATTTATTGACTTGCGAATATTGTACCATCCTTGCATCCTTGGGATGAATCCCACTTGATCATGTTGTATGATGTTTTCAATGTATTGCTGGATCTGGAGTGCCAATATTTTTTTGAGGATTTTAGTGTCTAAATTCATCAGCGATGCTGACCTGTAGTTTTTTTTTTCTTTGTTGTGCCTTTACTTGATTTTGGAATTAGGATAATACTGACCTCATAAAAATAGTTTGGGAGTTTTCCCTCTTCTTGGATTTTCTGTAATAGTTTGAGGATGACAGGAGTTAGCTGTTCTAAATTGAACTAAGCTCCTTTTATTTGCTTCCTTTGTTTATTCCCTGGCCACACTTTCCTCCCCAGTCCTTAACTGGTAGTGTTTCCTGGCATAGTGTCCAATTTAAAGACTTCCATTTGAATCCATGAGTAAAGATCAGGAAAAAGATTAAGAAATTAACCATAATAATATCTACTTATTTTATATAAATTCCATTAGATGTGCCGAATCTGCACTGAATTTAATATTTTATAACTTGCTCTTACTATGTCTAAGATCATATTTTGTTAGTAACCATTACAATGCCTTTTTAATAAACAATACATTTATGTAGAACTGAAACTAAGTGACTATCTTTTCTCATCATTTTATCTGAGAGATAAAGCATTGCATTTTGTTGAATAAGTAGTAACACACGGTGTCAGAATGTAAAATGAGATTGACATGAATCATAGATCTTTTGTAGTATCAAGTTTAACGAAATAATATCATGGATACAGATAAGCTAAAGATTTCTAAAGATTCAGAAGAAGCAGAAAAATATCTGTATATGGAGGGTGGAGCCCAGGTGTTATGGGATGAATTGTGTTCTCCTGAAATTCCTATGTTGAAGTCCCAACCCAGTACCTCAGAATGTAGTAGTGCCTGAAGATAAGGTCTTTAAATATGTGATTAAGTTAAACTGAGGCAGTTGGGTTAATGACATCATCCAATATGACTGGTGTCCTTATAAGAAGAGGAAAAGACACCAGGGTGTGCATGCACACGAAGAGGACTGTGTGAAGAGGCAGTCATTGTAAGCCAAGGAAAGAGGACTCAGGAGAAATGGACCCCACTGGCACCTTGGTCTGGGACTTCTGAACTCCAGATCTATGAGAAAATTTATTTCTGTAGTTTAAGCTATCCAGTATGTATTATTCTGCATGGCAGCTCTAGAAAATATAGAATGGGTCCTTTCTTACTGTATTAGAAACACCCCTCTTGCCCAGGTGAAAAGAGGTCTCAGAAAGAGGTTTCTGGGGTTCCTTGTATAGCAGGACTGTTTAATCTATGGAATAGCTCCAATTTATTAGCCAGGGAGTTCTATTACCTACAGACATTTTTTCAGGGAGTCTATCTTTGTTGATCCTGGGTTCTATTTGCTATAGTTACTCTTGGTTAGGGATATAACACAAGAAGCATTTTAGGAATAAGCCTCTTCCTCTCAGTAAATATCATTAATATAGTTACCTGGAGCTCTGGTTGACAAGGGATTATGACCCGTCCCCCTGCCTTCTTTTTGCCCCCAGGGTTGCCCTCTCAGTGAAGGCAGAGAATCCATGGCAAGCCAGCGGCTTTAACTTCTTCTTCCCGGGGGTTTCAGAGACAGACCCACTCTTCTACGTTTAGTACACAAATTTCTCTTCCCTCACCTTCACCTCTATGAATATATCCATTTCAACTGTGAATTATATCCATCAGTAAACAACCATGACTTTTTTGGTCTAAATTCTATAAATTAAAATGAGACATGGTAATACCCAATCTGTTCTATTTTATTTCTTTCAGAGTTCAGTACACTCTATGAGTGGGAAGGTCTAAGATGGTTCTGGGGAAATAAAACTTTAAAAGAAGCACATTCAAATATCTATTGGTTCTCTTGTTAAATTGAAAAAAAACTTTTATTAGGAGTTAGAATGGTATCAATGAGCACAAGGGTTTATGTCACTTCTCTGAGTGAAGAAGAATATCTGTAATGTTTTTCTTTCATATTCATTACTTCAATTACTTCAATCATGGGTAAAACCTTGACATTCAAAAAGGACTTTGGTTTGCCCTGGCTGGTGTGGCTTAGTGGATTGAGTGCCAGACTGAAAACCAAAGGGCTGCAGGTTCGATTCCAGTCAGGGCACATGCCTGGGTTGTGGGCCAGGTCCCCAGTAGTGGACATGTGAGAGGCAACCACACACTGAGTTTTTCTCCCTCCTTTCCCCTCCCTCTAAAAACAAACAAACAAGCAAACAAACAAATAAACTATTTTTTAAAAAACCCCAAAACAAAATGACCTTGGCATAGAAATACAGAATTAGTAACAAGATCGGAATAGCTCAGTGAGATAACATGTAATAGGTTAGATATATCTCAGCCTATCTATGATAAAACCCTATGGAGTATTTAAAGGCAGAAGGAGGTAGAAACTGCTGATTTAATTCAGCAAAAGCAAAGTCATCTTATACTTACTGAAGCTACATTCACAAAATCATCATCTGAGAGGGTTTCCAACATTTCGGAGACAGACGTTCGGATCAGTTTAAGCGTCAATCCACTAACACTTCCACTCCTATAAAAAGATGGGTCCGTGCATGTTAATGAACACACATGCAGTCACAATAGGACACCCTAAATAAAGGCAGTTTGTGCACTGGCTCTAGATTTTTATATAACATTCAAATAATTTTGTCTTAAAAAAATCAGTAGTAAAAAAGTCATATTTTTAATAGAGAAGAAATGAAGAAATCTTATCTTTCTTTCATACCAGCACCAGAATGTATATATTTCTAAATGCAATGATAAAATTAACAGTCACATGGCAATCTTAAGAAAATATGGATACTTATGGCATGTTCACTTATTCAGAAACCTATACTGAATACCAGCTTAGTTAGCCAAGTCAGAAGTGAGGGTTTTCAACCTCTTTAGGTTAACAGATAAAGTCACTGCGAAGGGAACCCATAATTTGACTTGATTAAACTGATAATTATAAAGCAGCATAATAATTATGACGATACAGATTTTTTTGTGGCCAAAATGCCTTGTTTTGTATCCTAATGTAGATATTTTCCGGGGTTTAGTCCTCATTTGTCTCTTTGCTACACATTCTATGATTCTCAGTGACGATCTCCCTGATTTGTGGGGCTCAACTCAAGACAAGTTACTCCCAGTTCCACATCTCTAGCTTCCAACTTTCTCTCTGTTTTACACATTGTTGCTTGTTAAACAGCTTCAGGCTCAATGTCTGAAAAGACAAATTACTCCCAAACATATTTTTCTTTCTTACTTATGCTCTTGGTACCAACCATCTTAGTCATCCAATTTCCTCCTCCCTCTCAATCTTCCTACCCTTTCAGACAATCTTCCTCATTCATTCAACTACAGTGTTCCCAAGGCAGTGCCTCCTCTCCATCCTTTCTTCAGTCTGGCTCAGCCCTTCATTACCTGAAGACCCTGAACTAGCATAAAAGCCACTATATCCAGCTCTTAGTCATCTCTCTTCCCCATTCTAACAGGTTAACATTATGGAAATTCCCCTTAATACATTTCATGGTTCATAGTTACCCACTAAATACCCAACAATCTCAATAGCCCTTCATTCAACAGTTTTCATTATCCTCTGTCTCCACCCACCACCCCCTCAAGATAATTTTTCCTGATGTCCTTATCTAAGCCACCTTGCTTCTGTCAATTCTTCCACCAGAAAGTCCACTATCTTTCCTCTGCCCTCCTGTGCCTGGCAGTTAAATTCTAATTTGGCTTATTAATGAAGTATTTCCTGACACTTTAAATCAAAGTGCTCTCTCTCCTTGTACCCCTTTATCTCTACAGCATATCTAAGGTCTGTTACCTTCTATGTTATTTTAGTTATTTGTAAATATGGTTTATTTTCACAATACATTTGATTTATCTATGAAATCAGGGGGCACATCTTAACCATCTTTGAGTTGCTATTATGACACTGTATGTGTGATGAGACACTCAATATTTATGCTGAAATAATTTTTAAAATGACATTTTTATCTTTACATAAATTTTCTACTTTGAGATGTCCATGTGGGTTCTAAATATTTTAATATGAGAAATTATTTCTGGAAATCATCATACATTCAATAGGATTAGAATATATTAAATTACCATATAGATTTATACTTAAGGAGAATATCACAGATTCAAGTATGCTATAGACTCCACAATAATTTAATACAAGATGTGGCTTAAATGCATTTTAACAAATGAAATCAGAAATACTATTTAGGTTATATTGAAAATCCTAGTATTGACATTTAATACATTTAATCTTTATCTATTTTGTGGCCCAAACACTCAAAGTTATTTGAATCTTTAATCATTAGGTGCTAACTAAATGATTCTCATTTGGGGGGGTGCATAGCAAGAGTTGTTTAGTTTTAGCAACCCTGTACTTTGAAGTTATTTTAAATATAAAGCCAAAAATTAGAAGCAAAGGAATAAATTTTCAAAAGCTCGTACTTTAGAACCATGCCATGCCATCATTTGTAATTCCAACATAGATTCTTCTCATTTTCTATAAAAGAATTTTTGTTTGTTTTGTTGCTGTCAATACAGTTTCTTTGTCTGGACATAAAAGTAATCATGATCACTCTTTGTTCTTTTGCCCTGATACATCATCATTTCTCAGTCCCAGCACACTACCTTTATCTATGAATTCACCCTGTATTCTCAGCACACAAAGAAAAATGTGTTGTTTAACTACTCACACATCAACCAGAATAAGCATGTCTTTAGGAGATGCAGCTCCTTGAATGTACCTGAAACAAATACCAAATAAATATGTTTTCTCTTTCAAACATTGACATTTGTTAAGCTGATATTTACTGATCTCTGAGATAAAGTATTTTCCAAACAGACCTACTTCCAGTCTCTCTCGGTCAAGAATACTCTGCTCTTTCATTTATAGTTTTACATTGTCAATATTTAAAAAGCTATATTTAACATATTAGTAGATACATCAGGGGCTTGATGTTTCAATAATGCTTTTCAGATGTTTATTTAAAAAGATAAAGAAATGTGTTTAAATAGTAAGAGAAAAAGAACTTTAATTCTAGAAGGACATTTTCCAGAAAAAAAATATCCTGAACTTCAATTTGTTGACCACATGTTTTAAAGCACATTCTATGGAATAATAGTATTAATAATAACAAGGCTATGTCACATTTTTAAATGTAAAATCCAAACACAAAAATACATGTAAATTGTCTAGGAACATGAAAGAGCAACAACAACAGAGGAGGAATAAAAGAACGATAAAGAAATTAAACAGGAGAACATATGGTTTTATTTCCAAGAGTTCCCAGTGGTGGCTCTCAAACTTGACAGTATCTAAGATACTTGATAGTATCTAAGAACCACCCGGAGAGTTCGTTTAATTTGATTCCTAAATTCAACCCAGACTTACAGATTTAGAACCTTTGCATTTAAATGAGACTATAAGAGAGCCTTATTCAGATAGTTTAGGAATTGTAGAGAGATAAACATAATTGCAGGTGAATGATCCCAAAGTTTATGGTGCCTAGCCACAGAGTGACTGAGCACAGGGCCCTAATTTCCCCAACTGCAAGGGCTGAAACCGAACTCAACTTTCAACTTTTCTCTGATGCTTCTTTATTCATGACTCTAGATTTAACTTCTCAAAAGGCTGCCAGATAACGTGTCAATTAGTTCAGAGACAACATCCAGCACAGTTAGTACCTACTCAGGACTACGTGTTCATGAAACAGAGTTCATAACTTGCACCCAAGTTTGTGTCTCTATAAGAAGGTAAGGGAAAGGGTTGTGGGGATATTCCCATGGAAGGCAAATCTAGCTCATGTCCAGCACATTAACAAATGGCCCGTTGGTGGGGAGATAAGAGGATAGAATACTGTCTGCCTCTTCCATTTGGTACCTAGCTTCTTAGTTTCCCCAAAACAACTGGTTCCTGAACCCAAACCATGTGATGCCATCATCTTTGCCACCACTCAACAAGACATTGTTTCACAGTCACCACACACACACTCGGAGAAATATTAATGAGCATAACATGTGGATTACTAATATCTTGCAGTATTATACATGGTTGGTATTCATATAAATTGCCAATGGAGCATTTAACAAGGGATCTTAAAAGCTTTAAATACATTTACTTGAATCAACCTTCATGTCTTAGAATTTGTCTGAACCCTAGCAAAAAGTTAAAAAGTAATCTAAATGTCCAATAATAGGAGACTTTTAAATAAGTTATTTCATAGTCATTCTTTTAAAGTGACGTTAAGTGTGTCTCTTATGAATAGGTACTCAAAGGTATTGATATGAAAAGAGTAGGTTACAAAAGCAGTGTATTTTACATAATGTAAACTCATTCAAAAAAGAAACATCCACACATTAAATATATTTTTTTAAAAAAAATACATCAGTCATGAAATTTTAAGTTATAGGTAATTTTTTTAGTTTTACTTAGGAAAATGAGTTGCTTTGGTAGTAAGAAACAAATAATACTTCTTTTTGGAAAAGCACACCTAAGCAATATAACTATGACAAGGAGCAGCTCGTACAGCTTGGGGCCAGTTCTCATTAGCGATCTGCCAAAGCCGAGCTACCTCCACTCAGTCCAGATGCCCAGGGAGAGCTGCACCCCAAGCAAACTGGAGGACTTTCAACAGAAATCCCCACAAGCTAAAAGAGTTTTGAAGATAAAATTGAACATAAAACTTAAGTAGTATATTTGAAATTAATTTGATAATTAATTTCAACCATATTCATTATTATTCCCATGTGAATTTATCTTTTTCATTTACCTTTACCTTATATATTGATGAAAATTTAAAAAATACCTGAGCCCTCTAAATAGTTAGATGGTATTCATCCTGATAATGGAAAAATGTCCTCCAACATTTTAACAACAAAAAAACTAACCTCCTTTTGTCTATTTCGTCTTTTCATAACGACCTAAAATCCTTACCATGGTCTTCTGCGTACATCATAAAGGTCAATTTTGTTTGGAGTTCGGCTGTTATCAACCCATGGTGAAGCTTTAAAAGAGGGAGGGCATTAAAGTTACATTAAAAATTAGAGGAATTACATGAAAACATTAGAAATTTATAAAAACAGTATTTAAAATAAACAAAAAAACACCATTGACACATTCTACTTATTCACTACAATGTTAAAAGAGGATATACAATTTTAATGCCATATTTTTTCCTTTGCCACTCAAGGAAATTATGCTTTCAATTATTTAATCATATTTTCATTCAAAGTCATACTAACTTGTTCTATAAAAATATTGTTGCCTTTTGGGGTTGTAATCATATAACAACAATTTTTAACCTTATTAATATATTTGATAATGGTCAGTCCATTTGAAACTATAATTAAAAAGTTCAAGTATATATTAAAAACTTCACAAAAACTGTTTTCCTTCAATTTATTTAAATGATTCAAAGTAATTCAAGTATAGGTTCAAGAATCTTTTGTTTGTGTTAGAGCCTTTGCCACTTTCAGTAATCAGGAGAAAAAATTCTTTGTCTAACTGCATTAATTGTAAATGTAATTAATTTATACTTATTCTAATTAAAACTATATTTAATTAAAACATGTTACAAAGCTTTACACACACACACACAAACCCCTTATAGATTTAATGGAGAACAATAAATGCTGATGAATTAGAAGATAATTTTATGCTGAACAAAGTCCTATCCTTAACATATTTAGATTTATGACCCTTGAGAAAATTTCTAATTATAATTCATATGACTTATGTCTTCCAATCTATTTTGCCCTTTACTGAGAAACTACGGAAGTTATGGGAAACTTTACTGAGAATCAGCTTTATTAGTCAACTAAGAAAATTAGGCCAATTAGGATATGTCAAAAAATACATTCCACAGAGCTTCTCCTTGACTGAGAAATTTCCTTCTTATTAATGACTATATTATAGAATGATTTATTCACTTTAAATGGCTAATCATGTTTTGGTGAAATAGTAAGTTGAAGTATAGCATTCTTCTAACTATGCTAGTCCCTGAGATAGTCAATACAAATAAAATGGTAAATTTATTTTGATTCTTTCAATTTGTATTTGCAGAAACTTTGAGCCAGTGAGACATATATCAATACTTCTTTTCTTTTTGTGGTAAAACTGGAATTAAGCAACTAGCATGCTGGTAGGCATGTCAGGACACTTTTGAGTATTGAATAATATCTGTCTGACTCCCAAGTTAGACTTTTAACTTTAAAATTATAATACTAAATAAGTTATATCCTACTTTTAGTACAAAGTTGTGTGTTGCACTGGTTATAGATTTATTGCCTCTCAGCTCTAACCTCCTTTTAACCTGCTCTATAAAAATGGATCTGGGCATGCGAGCAATTTTCATTTTACCAATAGCACAATTTTAAGCTCTATCAGCCACCATGAGTGAAACATGGCTAACCAATGAATTTGATAAATTATTTAATAAAACTGTATGAAAGCCACATTTAAATTAGATTTCTGAATTCTTTTCATATAACATTTATATAGGATTTTTGTTTTCACTATAATTGCCAATTGAAATAGACTGTGGTCAGTATTACCATGGTCCATAAAATTTGTATCTATTTTTAAAGGTGGAAAAAGGGGTCATAATTTACAGTGTAAGCTGGACCATTCCATTTTCTTATAGCACAGTAATTTTAAATACTTTTTATTTCATGACACACATAAGCTAATTACTAAACTGTTGTGGCACACCAAAAATTTAATTTTTGCCAATGTGACAACACATAGGTATAATTTTGCTTCATTCATACCAAACAGCTATTGTTGTCTTGGTGGACATCCTTTTTTTATTTGACAATCTAAGGGAAAAGCAGTCAGTGCCCTGGACTAAATAGTTAAGTATTGCATGTTTTAAAATTTATTGTGGCACACTGGCTGAAAATGGATGGTAAAGTATATAATCTTAAGTGGTTTATATATAAAAACATTAAGAGTCTTCTCTTAGAAGTCTTCTGAGATATCTATTAGGACATAATTAAATAATGTGACTTCTGTGATATTACTAATTAATTTGTTAAAAATCCCATTGTGGCATTTAACTGGTACATTATTTATATAAGCTCAGAATTATGGAAGATCAAATAGTAAAAATGATTAATAACCTTAGTGCAACTCCCTAAAATGATCAGTTTCATAATGATGCATAATGAAAGATACATGTTTTGACAAGAAATCAGAGCTTCTAAAATCCCTGCAAAAAGTGAAATGTTGCTCAGTTTAGATGTCCCTTTTGCTTTCCAATAAGATTTTGGATGATATGAGAAAAGAGTGGAATTGACAGCCTACAATGTAGGCACATCATTTCTGAATGCCAAAGCTAAGGGTGATAATAAATGTTTATAAGAATGTTTTCCTCTGATCAAAAATGAACTGTGGGTGTATCTTTGATGAAATCTATTAAACTACAATTCTACTTCACATGATATTTAAGGTGTACTATGTCAGTTGAACTATGATTTAAAACGGTATTTAACTATACATTAAGTCCTCTGTAGATGCAAAGGTGGTCTGAGAATTGCAGTCCCTGTCTAGGCAGTCATTTCTAAAAAACAAAACCTGGGGGCTGGGTGAGAAGGGTGAAGGGATTAAGCAAAGAAAAAAAGAAGGAGTCAGGGACACAGACAACAGTATGGGGATTGCTAACAGAGGGCAGGGGTGTGGGGCATGTAGAAGGTTAAGGGAGGGTAAATGGTGACAGAAGGAGACTTGACTTGGGGTGGTGAACACACAATACAATATACAGATGATGTGTGATAGAAGTGAGTACCTGAAACTTATGTAACTTTATTAACCAACGTCATTCCAATAAATTCAATAAAAAGTAAAAACAACACTTCTCCATGGAATGGGAGGACAGAATTGTGTTGAATAACTAGCAGCCTATGCATCAGATACAAATGAACAATTAGAAAACAAGTAAGATCTACTATTATAAGATCAAATTTTGTGTTTTCAGCAATGTCTTCAAGCAAACCACCTTCAGTATGAGAGAGAGAAAAATACACTACATTCATAACCCAGTAAATACATAAAAGATGTTGGACTTAAGAGTGATTTGTAGACTAAATCTCAGGACTAAGTTTGTTTGCACAAGAAACTCACTAGAAAAAAAATGAGAAGTGAACCAAGTGCTGTTGATGTTGCTTGCGTTACCAAAGAAACCACAGGCCTATTGTTGAGAAATCATGCAGTTGTTGTAAACTATAAAGCAACTCTGGGCTCTAAACCTGCACTTAAAACAACATTCTATAAAAGCTGTTTATTCCCAAGCATGCCCTTCAGATGTGTCAGAAAGGGTTACAGAGCTAACATGATCGGACGTGGTCTGATGGGCTAAGAAACTTACTTCATGCAAAGAATAGGGGTCTTTGTATTGCTTGCCTGCTGGATTGTAGTAAGTACCATGGACCAGTGACTGCTCTGTAATTCCTACTCTCTTTTTGCAAACGGCAGTTTTTATTGGGGTTATCCAGAAGACACCAGCATCGTATACTATCTGGGCAGTGATGAGAATCATACGGAGAAAGTAACTAATATTCTGCTACAGTTTTAGTAGTCATATTAGGAAAAATCATATCCACATGCACAGAAATGCATGTGACCCAGAGATACTAGATATTGAGCTGAATGTACTAATTTAATGGGACTTGGAATTATCTCCCATGGGAAGAAGGTGAGTGTGTTCATGTGTGGAAGTCTATGCAGAGACTGCACTGTCAGAGGAACATGGACAGCACTTCAGTACACACTTCTTCTTCCTTCCAGTAATAGCATTCCTCAAGTTTTAACAGACTACTAGAAACTATACTTCTCAGTCTCTTGCCATGGTCAGGTATTATGATGAAATTCTAGGCAATAACATTTGATCACAAGTGATATATATATAATTTTTTTAGTCATGCTGTTTGCCTTCTACTAATTTTTTTCCTTTTTCATTTGTTCTCAACTGTGGATGTGGTGGTCTTGACCCAGTTTTAATTGTACAGGTGAGGACCACCCAAGGAATGGCAAGTATTGGTGCAGCCAAAAGGTCCATTTATTCTTTTCTGTAAAATAAAAAACATATTCTTCATTTTTACCAATAACATTATTGATTTGGATAATCTGCATTTGTCAGCTATATCCCATGTGGTATTATGTTGATTGTTATAGAACCTCAATCTCTGGAAATCTCATAAGCCAGACTTACCCTAACCAATTGATTTAGCTACTTTGAGTTTATCAGAAATATATATACACAGACACATACATACATATATATATATGAATGAATATATATACATTTTCTCTGTTAGTCATTTTTTAAGTAACTGAATCAATATCTTGATATAGGTCAGAACTTTTCCCGGTTATACAAACCTTTCCCCTGGATCAAGTTCTAAACCTTGGAGAATGGACAGGAGGCAAACTTTTCATAAGAGTGTTTGAGATCAGCCTCTTTATTTTTTGCACATTTTTGTACCTTTCTAGCAGACAATTATTTTGGACCTGGGAAACTACTTATTGCAATATAATATTTATATTTCTGGGTAGTTGTTATGTCTGGCACCATTTATGTAATAATCAATACTGAATTCTGGGATAGACATAGGTTTCTGAAATGTAACTGATCCCCAAATAATGACAGATTAACTTTTCAAATGTTGAATGACTACAGCTTTATGGCACAGAGCCGCAGAAGAGATTCACATGCAGAAAAAATGATTAGAAGGTAGTCATTCCAATTGGGTAAATGTTAATACAAATAGTGTGTTCTTTGTCTCTTCTTTAATATTGTCTTCTCTGGTTGGAAACAGCCTACTGTAGATCTTAGATGAGTTTTGGAGCTAGTCTTCCTAGACTTTTCATTAGATGTATGAATTTGGATACATTACTTGTGCTTTTCAGTAAAAAGCAGGTAAGAAAGTTTCTGCTGCTGAGGGGAATAGATGAGATTCAATGATTTATACCCATAAGCCCTTGGAACTAGAGTTGGCATATAATAAACACTCCATACGTGAATATTTTTAAAACAGAATCATGGAGTTACTAAAACTATTATAGATTACAAATTTTAAAAATAATATATTATTATAAGTTATGCTTAGATGTTAACCATTTAGAAGTATATTCCTGTGACTAGGGCTTGGGACATCACGCTGTCTGCCCATCCTACTCCATCCCCATAATGCAAGGAGGCATCACACAGGCAATACATCTTCCTGGGATCTAAAAACTGCCTTTATGTGGTTACTTCAGAAAGTCCATGGAGAATACCAGCATAGGGAAGAGTGTGGGACAGCAAAGGTATACATTCAGATGTCTAGATCAGGGGTGTCAAACTCATTTTCATCAGGGGCCACATCAGCCTCACAGTTGCCTTCAAAGGGCCTAATGTAATTTCAATTCCTTAAAAGTTAAGGAGCAGTTACATTTATACAGTCCTAAAATTCTTTTGGCCCTTTGAAGGCAACCATGAGGCTGATGTGGCCCCTGGTGAAAATGAGTTTGACACCCCTGGTCTAGATAATTATAATTCCATGTTTTCTGCACTGGCCACTGACTTTCCCTGCCACTTGTTTCATTTTATTTAGAGACTGAGTTCTACTCTGATACTATCATCTTTACCCAGTTATCCAGTTTAATTTAATACCTTCTATGCACTGTATTAGGTGATACAGGGCACACTTATATACAAGTAGCCTGCAGTTGCCTACATTGTAATGCTTTTTAAAAAGAGAATATGCAAAACACATTCCGAAAGAAGATAAAATTTGATAGATGTTGTTATAGATAAATCAAAGTTCTCTGAGAGAACCAAATAAAGGAAGGCTGCTTTTGTGAAAACCTTCATGTGGAAAGTAGTGTTTGTATTCTGAGTGATGGATAAGAATCATATGACCAGAGATGGGACTCTAAGAACAATGTGTATAGAGATATAAAAAGAAAAGTTGGCTTGTAGAAAAAAAAATGGAATTAAAACTGAATAAGTAAAGGGGGAAGAGAAATGTAGGAGTACTATGAGGACTCCAGTCCTATGAGGACTGGACTGTGCAGTAAAGGTAACACTGGAGGCGCGAGTTGGGTCAGCACTGAAGGACCTGAACACCATAGTGAGAGGGAGCCCGACATCATTCAGAGACTGATGTCAGATTGTACAGTTTTACTAGGGAAATGAAAATCTAAGTTGCACTCCAAATCACTTTTTTACTGAATTTCTTCAATTGCTTTTGGCATTGCATATTAATGTGTTTATAGTTCTTTCTGTCTCACCCGCTTGTGAGCTCCTCCAGAGCAAAGTTCTCTCTTACGGGGATTAGAATTCTTAGGAGACATCAGTTACTGCAGAAACAGGAGTTCTACCTTGCTCTTTCCTCCTTTGAGGACAGACTTGACTATACTGACATAATTAATCACATGAGTTTTGGATTTTAATTTTGTTTCCAAGCAATGGACTCAATGTTCAGATGATATCGTGTTATTGGCTTGAGAGTACCATTGTTATCTCAACTGTAATATATCCAGAATAATTCTTTCACCGACAGATAAACAAGTGGCAGAAACTCATATATAGATACACAATACAATGGCCAAGGATAAATCACCATAGTTTTTAAAATAAAATAACATTACAAAGTGATTTGCTGCTACTTCCATAGAGGCTAGATAATCCACGTAAAACATTTTAATTTCATGGAAAGGGTTATTTGTCTGTCAGCAGGAGTGGCAGATAATAGGGACAAATTGTGTGGTTAGGTGGAATATCAATTAAGTAAATAGAATACAAAGACTTAATCATTTAGATGGTTACTATGCAGTTATTATCTGCGGTTCAGAAATACGCTTAAACACAGCATGTTCTATGAAATAAAAGACACTGGTAAATAATTTCACATATGTGCTACACAGAGAAAAATGTAAACTCTGAGAGAGAAAAAGATTCCTATTTCTATAAGCAAATAAATCCATTAAATGATTATAATGATATATTCATAAAAACAAAAACAAATTTTGATTCTACAAGAATGAGTTTCCAGTTTTTCTAAGTCTGTAAATCTTCTTAGATAATGGTGATAATAATATATATCTTGAAAATTTAATATTTGGTGTACCTTAGATAAGTGCTTAAAATGTTTTCTGAATTTTTGACAAAAGTATTTTGAATTTGTAATAAAATACACTGAACATAAAAAGAATTACATTAGCAAAGACGGATCTAATAACAAAAATGGACAACATAAAGTATAGAAACTTAGCAAAATATAAAAGAAAAAGAAGTGGAAGGAGAGATATCTTTTAGAAGTTAAAAAGAGCTAAAGCTTTTAAACAATACTTATTCATATATTTTATACATAGTGTTATCCATCATCAAATTTCAAGCTGTTCCCATTTTAATACTAGCATCCTATTTAACTACTCTCACCTGCCAGCAATAAATCATTTACTCAATTTGCCCTGGCTGGTGTGGTTCAGGTGGATTGAGTACCAGCCTGCAAACCAAAGGGTGATAGGATCTATTCCCAGTCAGGGCACATGCCTGGGTAATGAGCCAGATCCCCAGTAGGGGGCGTGCTAGAGGCAACCACACATTGGTGTTCCTCTCCCTCTCTTTCTCCTTCCCTTTCCCTTTCTCTAAAAATAAAAATAAATAAAATCTTAAAAAAATCATTTACTCAATTTAAGCTTGACCTGATACATAACTGATTGAAAAGTGAACAACTATTACAACCCTTACATGTGGAAAATAAGAGATTCAGGTAAGAGATGAGGTTATTAAAAAAAAGGCAACAAAAATAAGGCTACAGAATCACTTGCATAATTTTGTATAAATATGAGAACTTCAAAATAATATACTGTCTTTTATTGTATAAGCTAAAAATTATAGTTAATTTATACCCTACTTCTGTCACTAAATTCTTTTATTTACTTTTATATTTTATTTTTTTCTTTTTTACTGAGATATAATTCAGATATAATATAAGTTTAAGGCACACAATATATTGGAAAGATACACTTATGTGAGGGCTAAGTGAAATAAGCCAGATGGAGAAAGACAAATACTGAATGATCTCAGCTATACGTGAAATGTAGACAAGCCTACTTCATAGATACAGAGAGCAGAAGGGTGGCTGCCTGGGGCTGGAGAGTGGGGAAAATGGGGAGAGGTCAAAGGTTACAAACTTCATATTTGAAGATAAGTTCTGAGGATCTAATGTACACCATGGGATTATAATTCTCACCATAAAAAATAAAAAAACTAATTATGTGAGGTTATAGAGTTGTTAGCTAATACTACCGTTGTAATCATTTCATAATATATAACTGTCAATTCATTTTTGTGAAGTTTCCAATTCCTCATTTTTTTTATATGCAAGGATTTTTCTTTCTTATTTCTTACTTGGTCCCTTGTTCAGATTTTTAAAATTCCACATCTGACCATTACAACAGCATACTTTTGGGTCAAGACTTTCTAAGTGTTCATCCTTCCAGTCAGAGGAAACACTGATTTAACCACAGTATTTCACTGCTCAAAAATGTTTGTGGTATTTTCCAGACAAACTATTCTGACATTCCAGGCCACATAATATGACATTCATAAACCTTTTGCTTCAATATTTTTTTCTGTAACAAACTATTGGATTTACTAGGCTCACTAGGCTCCAACAGTATTTTTTCATTTCCCTGTTTTCTTTTCTTTTTACTTTGTGCCTTTCTTCCCCCTAAAACAGTTTTGCCTTTTCTTCTTCATTGACTTAATTTAATACATAATTAATAAACCTTACCCACAACTCTAGTCTATAATCACCTTATCTTTTTCAAAACTCCTTCAGCAAATCTATTGCTACAGTATGTCTAATTCACTGTTTGGCATTTAATTATTTAATTACATGTATTTAATCTATTTAAATACCAAAAAGCATAAATTTGACTGCCTGAATAGATTGAAATTTCCTACAGAGCTGAAATAACTTATTTTAAAACACAGATTTGCACCAAGTAACCACAACAGAAATGTTTCATTTCCCCCTCTGAATCTCTTCTCTCCTTCTTACTTAGTATAGCTCCTGCTTTTTCACTATGTACACGGTCACCTTGAAGGTAACTGTGACCATGAAACCACTGAACTCTCGCCAATGTCACATGAAAGGAAAGGCTCTGGGTGACTTCCAGGCAATGCCCTTAAAAAGCAAGGGGACACAGTTCTTTTTTGCTTCAGAAAGTTCATAAGTAAAAGTGATGGACCCTGAGGCAGATGACACACTCAGAGGATGACAGAGAAATAAAACAGGAGTGTGGGCCCTTCATTTGTAAAGCTTCCCCATCAACAGTCCTGATCTACATAATTTCTATTCTTTGACTTAAGTGAGGAACCAATTTCTGTAGTGTTAAAATGAACAATTGTTTTGGATTTTTCTCTAATTGCTAGCTAATACTAGTCCTAACTGACAGCATATACTTTAATAATTATTAGAATAAAAAGTAATCATCTTAATTTAAAGAGTATTTATATAGTAATCAACAAATCTAATTAAATAGTTATAGTTAAATCTTGCATCCATTCATAAACGTCAAAGTAAAAAAAATAAGAATCAAGTGCTTTTTAAAAGATTCTTGCTCACTGAAAGCAGTACTTTCCTAAACACCAATAACAGTGAGGCTCCTTTGCCATCCTTCAGATTGGCTAGAGGTCTATTAAATACCCACTTCATAAATAACCAGAAGCGAATTCTTTGTACTGCCTTGTCATCTGCTATTAGATATTTAAAATATATTTGAGCTATTTTTCAAAAAGTGTTAAACAACTCAAGAACTGACAAAGAAGAGACAAAGAAAGAAGGAAGGGGTGGAGGTGGAGAAAGGGGATGAAAAGGAAGAATAAGAAAGGAAGTATGAAATGGGGTCGAAATGTACTACAAAGTTTCCCTGTGTAGGAGGAGTAAGTCCTGAGACCTGTGTAGCATAGTGCCTGTAGTTGACAGTATTGTATCGTATACTTAAAAATTTGCTAGGAGGGTAAATCTAATGTTTAGTGTTCTTATCACAAAAATATAATAATAAACCAAAGGGGGGGCAAAAACCTTTGGAGATGATGGATAGGTTTATGGCATTGACTGTGGTGATGGTATGACAGTTATATAAATTGTATATATATAATGTACAGCTTGTTATAAGTCAAAAATAAAAATAAAAGTAACAAGTTTCACTAAAATTGAAATTACTTTGAGTGTATTCATAACAGTCAAGAAAGCCATTTTGAATAACCTCTCCTCACAGGTAAATGAGTTCAGCCGATGAGTCATTCCGTGAATCAGTCTGTCTGTGGAATCACCGCTCAAACACTAGGTGTTTCAGGAGAACACAGGGTCGCTTCCACAGCTAATGTTCGGGGGGGAACCTCATGAATTCAGATAAATTAAACATTTAAACATCTTTTCCAAAGTAAAGTGGACAAATGGCAACAAATTGGAAAATATGTAAATAAGGTTTAATAAATTGAAACCGTCACCCTCAATGAGCATTTAAAAAGAAAAAATTGAAAATGATTAAATAGTAAGTTTGAAAGTTAAATGCTTTTTGTTAAAAGAGGTGTCTTTGATAAGTACTTATAATACCACAACCTATCTTTACTTCCATCTGTTGACCCCAATGTTCTCTCCCTTCTTTTGCAATCTCCCCTTTACTCCCCTTCCTGTTTCTCTCCTACAATCCTGATTTGTCTCTTTCTTAACATCATCAATTTTCATCTAGTACTGAGCTCATGGTGTCTCATGAGTAATTCTCTCTCATTACTTCCTCCTTTCACTCAACTGTTCATATATGGACATTTGTAATGAGGTGATATATTATAAAAGACTTAAAAGCTATATAATGCCATAAGTTACTGATATAGGTATATTTACATTTTCATATATTAGATAGGTTATCAGGTGTCTAATTCCTATACTCAAAAATTATACTTATAAATGTTTAATGAGATCTGGTATAACATTAAGGTTTATTATACAAGTTTATTGTATGTATGAATAATGTTGCTTTTTTCCCTTTCATTATCTTATATATAGTTCTAAAATTTTCAATATCCTGGTGTATGATATTTAATATATTAATAACATAACTGAAGAATAGTTTAGAAGGGTTCCATTATACTAAATAATACTTATATAAGTAGAAAATTCTACTAGCATAACAACCTATATAATATTTTCCCCTCAAATATTAACATTAATAATTTATTAAGTCATGATTTTTTCAACATTGAAATACAAGTAAACATTTCCTAGCTTATTGGATTTTTGCAAAAAAATAACTGTCACCAATCTTACCACTTGGTATTTGCATCCATGAGGTTATATGTCTTTACCTAATTAATGTCTTTACCTGATTAGGCTGACATACTTTTATTCATTTCTATTGCCATACAAAGCTAGATATTACCTAATTTCTATTTCATCCCATTTTCACTGTTGTGAATTTTTATTGTGACTAAATTCAATTGTTAAACATGTTTAGTAAAACTCAAATCTCAGGGACAATTCTCTTCTATACTGTTTAAAGTCTAATTACTTAATATATCCCATAACTCAGGACACATCTTTGGGAAAGACAATGCATTTGTGTTTGTCAGCTTAAAGTTCTTAAAAGTGGAGAAACAGACTTTTCACTAAAAATTCTTTCAGCTGTTTCCCAGGATTCACTAGTGATTAACTTTTCATTTCTGCTACAGATTTATTTCTCCTTGCCCTTCTTTATAAGAAAATGTAAAGGACATCACAAAAGGGTCTATTCATTTCAATGTATAAAATATATTCATCTTCATTGAATATACATATATCATTGCTGAGATGCCCTTAAAATTAATTCAACCTGATAAATAAGGAAGTTGTTTTCATTAAAATTTCATTCTATTTCCTATTGTAAACATTTTAATAAATCCATATTTATTAATTAAAGAAAAGGATCAACGCATTTTTTATATTGAAGCACAGACTTAAAATCTGGAGAGAAATATTTCAATTAGTTTCTAAAAATTCTATTCAGTTCTCAATGGAACTCACAACTTGGTCCATGCTGAGCACTTGGGTCTTTATCTCAGAAGTTGTTTTAGGATTCAGGATAACCTCCTGTTCCAGGTCCACAGATACCTGCTCCTGCTCTCATAGCAACCTGGCCTGATTCCAGGTGCTAAACACTCTAACTGCTTCTCAATGTCGTGGTTTGAAGTAATTTTGGTACATATTGAGCACTGTAAGGAGAAATAGTCTTTCCTTTTAAAAGTGGTACTTTAAAAGTTTTCCTTTGAAAACATGGGAACTGTTGTTTTTGGTTTCTGTTTGTTTTTTTAGTGTAGGGGAAGGTAACAGAGTGTTCTCAAGAAACAGTAGGTCTGGCACTTGTGATTTTATCTGGTACCTATTACATCAGGAAGCACTTACCCGGATAATATCGGGCTAGGCCCGTGGCACTGCCAAACACCTGCCACAACAATGAAGGATCCTCATCTCGATTTTTTTTGAAAACTTCGTCTAAGGCACTTGTCCAGTTGAGTTCATTTAGTACAATTGTTGCTGAAAAAACAGAAAAGGAAAGTATATAATATAAATTTATAATTAATAATTGAATCAGTCTCCAATGATTTGCAAAATAATGTTATATATTTTTATTGCTCTACCTATAAAAGTACTCTAATTCAGTAGCTATCAAAATGTTTAGACATGGAATTATTTCTTCAAAGAGATTTTTATAGGGCAGGGGCTTTTTGACATTTTGGACTGCGAAATTCTTTGTTGTGGGAGCTTCCCCTGCTTTGCAGAATGCTGAGCAGCATCTCTGGCCTCTGCCCACTAGATGCCAGTACCATCCCCCTTGTTGTGACAAGCGAAGCTGTCTCCAGTCAGCAGCAGATAACCCCTGGAGGGAAAAACTGCTCCCTGTTGAGAATGGATATAATACATAAAAGAGACAACAGCAGAGCTCTCTGGGTTGAAAAGGAGTGGGAGACATCCCTCCCCTTCAGACAGTTCTGAAGAAACCTACGGGACACCCTCAACCACTGATGATTCTCTGTGATATACTAACATAATCTGGTCTGTTCCCTGAGTTTAGAAAAAAGATGTTTGTCATTAATCATAGTTTAATAACTGTGTTTATACAACAATAAAAATGTATACATTTTGGCAAAAAAAATTCATAGAGAGGTTTGACAATATCAGTGTTAGAAATATGAAGTAGCTCATAATTTATTACTACCTTTATGAACAGTAGTTTTCTTTTTTTCTAGTTAGCTCAATTAATAATTAGAATGTGGTGCTAATAAGGGTCAGGTCATTGATTTTGATACCTACTTGTAACTGCTGACTTGGACAAGTATTACAAACATATGTCATTCATTACAATAAAAGAGAAGCATTATTAATGTGAGGATAAAACAAGGGCTAGAGTAGTATGTAATTTTTAAATAGAGGCCTCTGTAATCATAGCATCCTATGTCTAACATACTAAATATTTTACTGGCTTGGAATATTATTTTCTCTTTATACAAAAAGATGGCAGGAAATCTCATATCTTTTTTTTTTGGTAAAATATGTACCATGCCCCCAGCAGATCAGCACATTGGGCCTCTCTCTCTGTACTTGAGAATCTATGACCAAGCCTGAACAGTGGAAATTAGCTTGGGATAAGGACTGGAGATACTGTTAAACTTCTATTCTTTTTGGTGACCGTAGCAAATATATAGGAAGCAAATGCAATCATGTTTAAACCATGCACAAGATTTTTTTAAAGGTGAAAGAAAAAAAGATCTTCTATTAAGAAAGGTGTAGAGCACATTAAAGTTTATCACTTACAAAAAAATGAAAACAGGGTATTGTAAAAGTGTTCTAGGACCAGAATCCTAATGCATTTCTCATTATTGGAAACTAACAAGATTTCCATCTTTACAGATGTGATTACTTTCAGAAATATCAGTGTGTGTGTGAATATTCATGAGCTGGGTCAGATTCATAGTGCATCTGAGATACCAGTGAATTAATAGCAAAAGCATGATTCAATGAACACTAAGTGATCAGTTATATGAAAATTTATATTCACACAGATAACTTGAACTGATACTATTCATGAATATTTATAGTAGTATACAAAACATAACAGAAAAAAAGGGGACACTGTACTTTTCTTTAAACATTTATAAATTTAATACTGGTATTCCACTGAATTATGTTTATTTATGATCCAGACAGTTTTCATTAATCTCCAATCTAGTCTATCTCTTCATTTTCCTTGACTATTTCATTCACATTTCACAACACTGATATCTAATTATTTTTAATGTTCTTTCATTTGTTTTTGAGGCTGTCATTTTTTCTTAAGTTTTATTTGATAATTTAACAACTGCCAAAGATTAGGCTCTGATACACTGTGAATTATACTTTTATGTACTTAGGGAAAAAGTCAAGCTCTGAAATATTCTCACTATATTGGAACATTTGAAAATTATCTTTTTCAGATAAGACATTATTGAAGTAGATTTCAAAAGGTTTCTCTCAAAATTTGATCATCTGCAAATGAGCAAAGTACACAAAATGTTTTCAGGATAGGCCTTTGAATTGATTTTAAATTTTATTCAAAACGAGAGAGATGGTATTATGTACATATCTAAGGTTTATCAAATTGGTGATAGTGTGTAGCAGTGAGTGAGGATACAGATACTTTCATTTGTCACTGGACATTTATAAAGGCTTTTGAGTGTGATCCTTATTCTATTAGTCACAATCGTCACATTTTTTATTTGAATGTCTGGAGCAAGAAATGAAAATTCAGAGTTGGCTATGTGAGTGCAAAACAAGTGCAATCACTGTAAAGAATTTGGTTGAAGCTGTCTTTCAAAACTGAACATGGCCTTTAACAATTTCTGAGTATTTATACTATGAAGAGACTATGGATCTCCAGACCTCAACCAGAGAATTTTAAGCAAGTCATTCGTTTATTCATACCATTAACATTTCTTAAAACACCAAAACCACAAAGGAAAATATATTGGTGCACTAGGAAAATTTTTTCTCAAGGTATATTGAAAGCAACTATCAATATAAAAGAAAATATGTAAAGTATCAAAGAAAAAAAAAGAATAAATACAGTTTAGATCCTTCTTGCTTATTTGGCTATGTTTTTCTGATCCACATTATGAATTACATTTGACTAATAAACATGTATTATTTTAGTATCCTGAAATGAGCAGATTTTTGTATTCTTAACCTTATAAAATGACTACTAGCTTAATTCAGAATTACAAGGGTGCCCAACATTTCTCCATTTCTATGCTATTAGCATAACTCAAAACAAATAATACTGAAATAACTGGGTAACCTGCAGATGATGAAATACTAAAACTAATTCAGAATACTGGCCATGCTAAAACAAATTTATGTCATTTCCTGCATCTACTTTCTTTCTTTGCTACTTTCATTATATTTATATATACAATCTCTCCCTCTTCCTTTCCTTCTCTCTCTCTCAAATCAATAAATAAAAAAATAAAATAAAATCATAAGTACACTTTACTTAGGGAGATGATTTTAATCAACTATTCTGGCTACAACTGGGTAAAAAGCCAGGTGCATTTGAAAGTTAGAAATTATTACTGGGAGATCTTTTGCTTTATGTTACAGTGTATGTGGTTATGCTGCTGCCGCCTTTCTCTGGCCTCAGTATTTTTAGAGTCTCCAATTTTCATTACAGTATAGTACTTAAAATTAAAGGTATAAAATATGATCCTATCATGATGAAAAAATAAAAGAAAACCAAATTACTTGAAAAATTATTGTCAGCCAATATTACTCCAGACATGAAACTGTATTGTTCATTCCTATAAAGACTTGAAAATCAAAAGATTATTGTGGCACTCTGACTCAATGAAGTTCAACAGATTATGATTTTATTTGTCAATGTGTTGAATATGATAAATACTTTTAAAATGCAATTAGTTTTCTATAAATCACAATCTTTATTTGAAAGTCCAGAGCAAGAAATCAAAATTAAAAATATTTTATTTAATTGCCAAAACATAGGTATAAATAAGTAGCCAAATAATGTTTCATACAATAACATCTGAAATAAAATCTTTTAAACATATTTCTTGGCCACAAATAAAACTTTACATTTTATTTGGACAGATATGCTTAAGAACTTGGATAATAGTTTTGACTGGTTGTCTATAAATTATTAAGCAGTATTTAAAATAATTGTATTATATTTCATCAATTATATATTGTATATACATTGCATTTTTAATATATTGTGTGTTACACAGGGGTAGGCAAAAGTAGGTTTAAAGTTGCTTGTATCAAAAATAATGCACCAATTAATAAATAATAATAAAAAGCATAAACCCTGTGTTTCATGTATTCTTAACTGTAAACTTACTTTTGTCCACCCCTGTATTCATGCACACCTCCTTCTCCTACATCCCCCAAAACAGTAATGTTTTACATTCACAGAAACTTCTAATTTCTTGTGTGCATAGATTTTAGAAGTACATAAGTGACTTTTTTTTTTGCTGTAGAAGAGTAACTGCTCAATAGTGATCTAGCCTTGAACCTACTGCCAGTAACTAATGAACTTAAGCTAATTGTCTTATGGCTACTTTAAAAGCAAAATTAGTCCTCATTTTCTGTCAATGTTAAAGAAAGGAAGATCTTTAAGTTTGTTAGAAAATTAGATTTTGCAAAAATAAGTCCGTTATAGAAATCCAAGGCTAAGCCTGTTAAAAGCAATGAATGCTGGGAAAGCAAACCTTGACTCTGTGGCCTCTATTCTGAGTGTTACAACAGGATTTCACTGATAATTGATTCACAGCGTCAAGCACACATCTCTATTCTTCTACTTAGTTTTCAAAAACATGGCCTTGGTGGTTGACAATCTCTTTTAGAGTATTCTATTGTTCAATCTGGCTCCTCAAGAGAAGAAAGGAAAATCTAATTTGTCACAGAATAAAAGAAGCAGTTTACATTGCTGCTGATTCTTCTAAAGTACATGGCATGTCTATATCTTGTTAATGACATGGAATACAGAATTGTTCATAAGTTCTGAATGCAATCTTCTTCTATAAACTTCAGCCCATGAAGTGTTGCACTGTTGATCGCTTTTAAGTTTGAATACATTTTGACTTATTTGGGGTTCAGGGCCTTGCCAGGCATTGAAGGCACAATGTGACGATTTCAAAACCATTAAGGATATTCATAATGCTAACCACAGCTTTGAAATGAAGAAAATATATGTAGAAAAAAAAGAAGGATATTTTATGGTTTATTTAAAATACAAGGAAACTGACAATAAAAATATTTTTATAAAACATAAAAATATACTTGACAAGTTTTTGATAACACCTGTAGATATTGAAGGTAAAAATTGTTTTTAAATGGTAATATAGATACAATTAAATACTGAAAACAAGATAACTGACCAAAGTGTTTACTGTACTATTTCTACTTACTAATAACACCATTCTCTTTTCAAAGCCTAGCATTGTGAATATATATATTAAATTATATACATAGATTATTTAAATTATTGCCACTAGTAATAACAAATAAGGTAAATAATAATTATGAAGTATTTACTGCACGTTGCAGGTATGTTAACTATTTCATCTGCATTATCTCATTTGACTTTAGAATGACACTTTGAGTGAGATACTAATATTTTTTCCTTTTAGATGACCAATGTAAAGCTTAGAAAGAGCAATCAATTTCCCAAAAGTCATAGTTAAGCTGCAGAAACAGCATTAAAGCATATGTCAGATTCCAAAATTCTCACTGTATGTGACCTATTTATTTCTATGCTTTCATTATATGCTAAGCTCTAATTATTTAACATTTTATCTAAAAAAAAAGAGAGAGAAAGCATAAGTAAACCAGCTTGCCCCCTCACACAACCACATCAAATGTACAACTACAGTATAAAACCACCACCACTCAGAACTGTCAGAAATCGAGTTGAACGAAGTCTGACAACTATGGAATTAAAGAAACCAAAACTGTCCATACTGATAGAAATAGTGCAGATGCGGAATGGGTGGTTCCCACATCCCCATGGGGTGTATAAAATTTCAGGAGGGATATCTCAGGAGCGAGGAGTCACAGCCCCATACCAGGTACCCCAGCCTAGGGTTCTAGTGCCAGAAAGACAAGTCCTCACAACTTTTGGCTGCAAAAGCCAGTAGGGATTGAATCAGTGGAAAAACTGCAGGAGCCCCAAGCAGTTCCTCTTAAAGAACCCTCACATGGACTTACTCAGACTTACTCCCTCTGAGCTCCAGCACCAAGGTAGCAGCTTGAAAGAGACCAGTGGCATAGAGGGAGGAACTGAAGTGTCTGGCATCAAGGAGAGAGCTGCAGGAGAGAAAGGTGGGCAAAGTCCACCTTTTCTGAACCCTCCCCTTATAGAGCCACAGATACATTGAACTGGTGCCATATCTGAGGCTCCATCAAACTTGCACACTGTTCGTCCAACATTGGAGATCCCCAGAGACTCCATCCCACCTAACTGCTTTCCCATTTGAATGACTGGTCTTGGCTCAGGCTTCACAACTTCCTAAATCCTCTGCAACAAGCAACAGCTGGCCTCAGTGAGCCCCCAGACCCTGTATCTCTTGCTAAGTGGTCACAGCCCGAGGACTAGCAGCAATGAGCCTAGATTCACAGCTTGTTATTGCCTGGGAATCTCCAAGCTTAGCACAAGCAGCAGCCATCTGCAGATTGCTTTATAGCTCAGACACAGTGACCATGGGCAGAATGCAGGTGGGGGAACCAGCTGGGAAACCCCAGGGCCTACACACCCAGTGGAAAGCTGGAGACCACATCAGAGCACCACCACCCTGCCCCTGCACAGCTGATCCTCCACAGAAAGCAGAGGTTGGGGGTCAGTTGTCACAGCCAATCCTTGCAACTGAATGGCCCAGGTAAATCCTTCCCATTGTCTTGTTTACAGCAATCAAGGCTCAACTACAACAGGAAGGTATACTCAGCCCACACGAAGGGTGCACCTTGAATACCCAGCTTGGGTAATAGGGAAGGCTGTGTACTGGACCCTAGAGGATACCTACTACCTCAGGCCACGATACCAAGACAGGGAGTCATAGCAGCTCTACCTAATACATAGAAACAAACACAGGGAGGCTGCCAAGATGAGGAGACAAAGAAACATGGCCCAAATGAAAGAACAGATCAAAATCCCAGAACAAGCCTAACAAAATGGAGATAAGCAACCTATCAGGTTCAGAGTTCAAAACACTAGTTATAAGGGTGATCAAGGAATTTAGTGAGGACCTCAATAGCATAAAAAATATCCAATCAGAAACAAAGGACACACTAATTGAAATAAAGAACAGTTTATAGGGAAACAACAGAAGAGTGGGTGGAACCAAGCATCAAATCAATGATTTGGAACATAAGGAAGCAAAAAACAACCAGTTAGAACAACAAGAAGCAAAAAGAATCCAAAAAAAAGGGAGATGTGTAAGCAGCCTCTGGGACAACCTTCAAGCTTTTCCAACATTTCTCTTCTCCAAAAGAAGAAGAGAGAGGAGAAGACAAAGAGGTGTGGGGATTGCCTGAGGTACTGGGGGTTGCTGGGTGGAAGGAGGTAGAGGGGGAAAAATTGGGACAACTATAATAGTATCATCAATAAAGTATAATTTAAAAAATACCAATGCCTTTATAACACAGTGTTTTTCAGTTGAGAGGCTTATTTCCCTCTATGGGACAACCAGCAACGTCTAGAGATATTTTTGATTGTCATGACTGGCAGGAAGCTATTGACATATGGCAGGTGGAGGCTAGGCATGCCTTAAACATCCTACATTGAGCAGAACATCCCCACAAGAAAGAATTACCAAAACATCAACAGAGCCCTGGTTCAGAATCCTGGCTCAAGCACAATTACGAACACAAGACAATGAATCCACTTTGTAAAAGGCAATATTCCTGATAAATATTGTCAATGAAAAGCCACAACAAAACTTCTTTAATATGAAAGTTGATAAACTTTTAAAACATCATTTTATAATATTAAATTATCTCAATATTTCAGGCTACATTTTGCTACCCTTTGGGTTGAGAAAATTTGCATTTTAGTCCCAGAAACTCTAACACACTGTTCTTATACCTGAAAGAGTAAGGATTCAAAGGTTATCCTCCCCACCTCCTGCTTTTGTACATTTAAAGAATACTAGAGTTCTGTTTTGATGTTGCTGTTGTAGTTATTTTTAATGATTCAGCACTTATGTGGGATTCTAAACTAAACTCATTTCATCTCTATAGCAAATGTCCATTCTATCCCATAGAATGGGTAGTCATTAAAAGAGTTGCATATGATGGATGAGCTAAGCCAGATGTCACTGATTTTATTCATCGACCTTAAACTCTATAAACAAAAATGTTAATAAGAAGAAACCCACCAATCCAATTAAGTGCACAGACAAAAAGAATCCACTTTAAGGAGCAGACAGTGTGCATAAATATTAAAATGAATGAACCTTTTCAGTGGATTTGGCTAAGGGAATCTCATCTAACCCTAGCGTAAATGAGAGATTAATAAAATGCAGGGAGATGGGAAGAACAAATCTAATCTCTCTAATCACCAGGCTCCACCTCCCACTGAGGACAGGAAAACAGAAGGCAAATGTAGACCCTGATGAGGAGATAAGCCCTATTCCTACAGTTAATTTGGTACAAATGTTAAAAAGCCCGTCCTTGTCAATTCTCTAACCTCCGTATTACTGAGATTTCTGGTCTTGCTCCTTATGTCTTTCATTTCCCATAAATTGAGCACCTGGCTAATACCCAGAACACAGCTGTTCTGCTTTAATGAATTCTGCAAATAGTGGAGCACATAGAAGGGGCTCAGAAGAAATCCATTTTATTATTAAAGAAAATAAGACTAGTGTAAGGGGAATAGAAGTCCCTAGGATCTAATGTCGTGTTTAGTAATTGAAGGATTTTAAATGTCACTCTCAATAAAATTATAATTGTAAGAGTTTTCTTGGAGGATGGAGGGATTTTGCATAGAAATAACAAGAATAGAAGGCAAGGTAAAAACTTTGTTTTTATCTTTCAAGCATTCTAACTTTTTCTGTTCCTAACAATATCAAACACACACAAACATTCACAATTAGTGACTTTGTTAGTGAAGAGTTGCTATCACTGGCACAAAAGGCTACTTAAAAAGAATCATGTAACCTCCTGTACTTCTGTGGTTGTCTCATCTAAAAAAGAACATAAATAAGACAAATACCATATGATCTCACCTTTAACAGGAACCTAATCAACAAAACAAAGAAACAAGCAAAATATAACCAAAGACACTGAAATAGAGAACAGACTAACTGTTCAGAGCGGAGAGTGCAGGGAATTTCAGGGGAAAAGGGGAAGGGTTTACAGGAATAAGTATAAAGGAGTACAAAGGACACATGGACAAACACTAGGGGTGGGTGGAAATGGGAGGGAGGAGGGGAGTGCTGGGTGCAGGCACTGAGATGGAAGTAAAAGATAGAAAATTGTACTTGAACAATAATTAAAATAAAAATAAATTTTAAAAAATAAAATAAAGAACATAAATACATTAAGGATCCTCCTAGACAGCCTTCATAGTTAGTGTTAATGTCAAATAAGTTCATGAATAAAAGGGAGTCAGTGAACATGGTTTTATTATAGTCCTTCCCTTAGCTGGGTTAAAATGTTGTCACATGGATGTCTCCTTTAGATGGCTCGCATAGACAATACCTTCTTGCTTACACTTCTGCATATTATTTTAGTCTTGTCAGTTACTTTCTTTTACTTTAACAATTAACGTATCTCTGTATTTATTTTGTAATAAAGCCACATCCCTTCTGTTCACCCCTAAATTTATTTAAGAGCTGTCATATTATGAGATAATCTTCATTAAAACCATAGTTAAAATTTAATTTTAAATGTGGCAACTTTGCATAATTTATAAATATAAACCGGGAATTTTAAAGTAATTGCATGAAGAGAATAATACAATTTCTTCCATTGATACAAAGCCATTTTCATCATAAATTTGACTATTTGTAATCAAATTGTTTAAAAAATTGTCAGATATCTATTTTTATATATTGGAATAGATGACACTTTGTCACTTAGAAACTGCACAATAAATGTTGCTTGCCCTTACCATGGTCATTGTTATCTTAATTCCTTCTTAACACTCAGCATTTAAAAGGTTTTTAAAAAATAGCTTGATGAAGGAGTTCTGATTGAGCTGCTAAGATACTAGGATGAATGATTAAAATCTCACAGTCTCTTCTCTCCTCAAGGAACCTTTGCTCTTAGCTCAGTCCTAAGTTCACGGCCAACAGCATTGCTTAATCTCCTTGCTAAAAGTGTCATGAAGAAAAACAATGTGTTCATTTTTCCAAAATAATTTACATGGTTATAAGAGAATGCAAACTTAAAAAAGAATTCTCTTTAATGACAGCCCTTGATGTCCTGTATAAGTTTAGAGAGGAGACAATTTATACAATGGGTCATTCCCAGGGTTCCCTGAAATAGAACCACATTGGCGAATGCTGCCACAGCAGCTCAGGCACAAGAAAACTCTGCTAGAAGAAATTAAATCATCCAAGGTCTAATATACATACTAGACAAAACACATACAGAATTATACACTCATAGTTCTGTTAAAGCTGACAGAAAACTTCGGTGAGAATCACAGACCAAATCAGATATGGGAAACCTCTTGCTTTTGCTCTGAGACTCCCTAACCGCATAGGGAATTTAGTGTCTCCGTATAAAGTTTGATTGCTGAATTCAAAAAGAAGGATCAAATAGTATTGGAACTGACTAATGAGACACGGTTGAAGAAGGATGGCAAAGCTCCTGGGGACTGGGTGACACTGTCAATAAGGCGCACACTGCTTGCTACTTAAGGATTTGTTCAACCAGTTTTAGAAGAAAGAATTGCCTGGTGATTAAAGATGCAAGGATCAGATGCATTGAAATACAATATATGGTAGTCGGCTACAATCAGGAAGAGCACTCACTTGGTTTAAATATCATTCACTGCTTTCTAGTGAAACAAAACAAAATAAATCAAAATTGAACCACAGATTGTTACTTCCAGTCACGTTACCTAAAGTTATGAATATAATTGAATACCATTTCTAAGACAACATGAGGTTAATATGCTTAAATCTCTACAGGCCCACAAACAGAGAATTTCTCTAATGCATATAAACATTAGAGGAGGGCTACATTAGGGTAAAATGATGATGAATTCAATTTTGAACATGAAGTGAGGTACCTGTGAGCTATATATTAAACAGGATTACTCAAAAGGCAATACAAGAAAGGAATATGAAGCTGAACCATGAAGTCTGTATAGAAGAGTCAGATTTGGGGGTCACTGTTCCCGTGACAGGTGGAACTATCTGGTTTGCATGAAGTCAGCAATTATTGGCACCATAACCTATAAGGATCTTTAAGTATTAAAAAGCTTTACTTATCAGAGAGAGATTGCCAAAAGGAACAAATGGGGACCTAACTCTCATAAACATCTTTTCCATAAAAACTTATTGGTGTGTAGTATACTTTAATATCTATTGTTTTCATTTTACTAAAATAGCAATATGTGCCGTTCAAATATGATTTTCACATCTGCATTAAAATAAGAGTACTCAATACAAATTTCATATATCTATGTGTGACTCACAGTTCATCAAGAAGAGAAAATATGAAAGGTATACAAACCAATAAAAATCCATTCTCTTCTAATGCAGTTTTTGAATTTTGTATTTTTAAAATAGTTATTGACTTAAATCAAGTACACAGGCATACAATGCCTGCATCTCGTGTATGTAGAGCACATTAATACTTGCTGCACACTTGGAAAATAAGCAATTTCCCTTCTGCCGCTGTTAGAGGGATGAGGTAATCTATTGTGCCTTTATATTTACAGAGAGCCTCAAGAGAGTGAGGCTTGATGATTACATGGTCTTATAAGACCATAAAGTTCTAACACAGGACTCATATGTATTATAAAGACACTTCAAATTGCCAAACACACTCTCCTCACCATTATTGTGAGGCTCTCTTCTGCAATTCACTCGCACCTTTGACTTTTGGAAATGATTTAAACCTGAATCAGAAGCTCTGAATGCTTGAATGCCATCCAACCTCATTCATCAGAAAGCAAGAGTGACAAGATTTAATTACTTAGAAACATATGAGATTTTTCTTCCTAAAAAGGAAACTTCAATCAACCTTCAGTAAAATTTAATATCAGAAGGTAACATACAGATCCAGACTTTTTAAATCTTCTATCTCATAAAACAGAAAATTAGGAACATAAGAAATAAAAAATGCAATTTAAACACATAGTCACCATTCTCTCATATAACAAGTTTTATTGAAATGAACATTACTGTTCTTCCCCAAATGTATTTTCTTTTATATTAATCTTAGTCATGTTTTTAAAAGAAGACTTTACTTTCTTATCATGTTGTATTCTGAATCAAACTGGTGAAGACCAGGATCTTTTTACATTATTTGTCAGTTTCTCTGGTTTCCAAAGAAATCTGAAGCAAAACCTTTTCATTTCTTTGATTCAACTGAAATTCTATTATACATACAACTTACTAAAGTGTCAACTGTCCATTTTCTTGCCCTTTCATCTGATACTTGTAAATGTGATATTTCCAAAATTTTTTGTTTAAAATCAAAAGAATGTTCATTTTATTATTAATATTTTGGGAGGCAAATTTTCCAGCTACATATTCTTAAACAAGCTAGCAATATCTTCTTAGACAAGAAGGCAGGGAGGAGTCTGTATGTACCACCATGGGCATCATATTCTGTCCTCTATTTAAAACCACAGAATACTTATGTGTAATTGATAATATTTCATTAATTCATTTTCAAAACAGTAATTATAATAGACCTTCTAGACCAGTGGTCCCCAACCTTTTTGATACCAGGAACCAGTTCCTAACAGGAGCCCCTGGGGATTTGGGACCCCGTTCTAGACACTGCCAAAACTTCACATGGTTATTTTCTTGTTAGACAAAAACACATTTCTTTATGACTTCAGAAAACAGATATCATGAGATTAAGATTGAATTTACTGTTTCTTTACATCCTCAAAAGGGATTCTCTTGAACACAAATTTCTGTCCTCACATCCAAGGATACACCAAGTTATGTTTTTTTTTTTTTTTTTTTTTTTTAAAAGATTTTATTTATTTATCTTTAGAGGGGAAGGGGAGGAGAGAGGGAGAGAAATATCAATGTATCGTTGCTTTCTGTGCATTCCCTGGTGGGAACTGACCTGCAACCCAGGCATGTGCCCTGACTGGGAATCGAACCGCGATCTCTTGTTTCACAGGCCCGTGCTTAATCCACTAAGCTACGCCAGCCAGGGCCCAAGTTATGTTTTTAATACCATTTGGAGTCCATCTTATTAATCATTTATTAAACAGTTACTATTTTTCAAATAAAATACAAAAGTCTAATGTTACTGTCTTTAATAAAAGATATAAAAGAATTTCTTTTATTAAAGTTAATATATCTTTCACAGATATTTTTAGTTCTTTTCAGCATAAAGATGTGTTCATTAAAATTTCCCTGAAACTCATGGACATTGATTAGAAGATGAAATTTATGCTATCAACATCAAAATATAGACTATGGAAGTATACTTTTTTCCTAGGTTAAATATTTTTATCTGAAATTTCAATCAACACAGCTTACTATGAGTTGTGGATATAATTCTACACTCAAGTGACATATGTATGTGAAACATGTATGTATACACATGTGCATCTATGCAAAGTAAAATGAGGATTAAGGAAGAAATATGAAATAGTATTCTAAATTTTTTTGTTTTTCAGAATATATAAAACAAAAATCATTTTTCAAACTATGGTTTTTATTTTAGGTCAAAACTGATATCTTTAACCTTTTAGCTTTTTTCTAGTAATTGCTTTAATGTAATTTTCCTTTTTAAAAAATCTTGCAATCATTTTTATTTATTTTTAATATAACTTATTGATTATGCGATTACAGTTATCCCATTTCCCCCCTTTATTCCCCTCCACCCTGCACAGCCCCTCCCACCCACATTCCCCCCTTTTAGTTCATGTCTATGGGTCATACATATAATAAGTTCTTTGGCTTCTACATTTCCTATACTATTCTGAACCTCCCCCTGTCTATTTTCTATCTACCACCTATGCTTCTTATTCTCTGTACCTTTTCCTCCCTCCCTCCCTCTCCCACTCCCCTGCTGATAACCCTCCATGTGATGTCCATTTCTGTGATTCTGTTTCTGTTCTAGTTGTTTGCCTAGTTTGTTTTTGTTTATGTTTTAGGTGTGGTGGTTAATAATTGTGAGTTTGCTGTCATTTTACTGTACATGTTTTTTATCTTCTTTTTCTTGGATAAGTCCCTTTAACACTCCATATAATAAGGCTTGGTGAGGAGGAACTCCTTTAACTTGACCTTATCTGAGAAGCACTTTATCTGCCCTTCCATTCTAAATGAAAGCTTTGCTGGATAGAGTCATCTTGGATGTAGGTCCTTGCATTTCATGACTTGGAATATTTCTTTCCAGTCTCTTCTTTTCTTTCTAGCCTCTCCACTAGCAAGGTTTCTTTTGAGAAGTCAACTGACTATTATGGGCATTCCTTCATAGGTTAACTGTTTCCTTTTCTCTTGTTGCTTTTAAGATTCTCTCCTTATCTTTAATCTTGGCTAATGTAATTATGATGTACCTTGGTGTGTTCCTCCTTGGGTCCAACTTCTTTGGGATTCTCTGAGCTTCCTGGACTTCCTTGAAGTCTATTTCCTTTGCCAGATTGGGGAAGTTCTCCTTCATTATATTTTCAAGTAAGTTTTCATTCCTTGCTCTTCCTTTTCTCCTGCTGGTACCCTATGATTTGGATGTTGGAACAGTTAAAGTTGTCCTGGAGGTTCCTAAGCTGCTCCTCATTGTTTTGAATTCTTGTTTCTTCATTCTGTTCTGGTTGAATGTTTATTTCCTCCTTTTGTTCCAAATAATTGATTTGAGTCCCAATTTCCTTCCTGTCATTGTTGGTTCCCTGTACATTTTCTTTTATTTCACTTAGCATAGCCTTCATTTTTTCATCTAATTTGTGACCATATTCAACCAATTCTGTGAGCATCCTGATTATCAGTGTTTTGAACTGCGCATCTGATAGGTTGGCTATGTCTTCATTGCTTAGTTGTATTTTTTCTGGAGGTTTGATCTGTTCTTTCAATTGGGTCATTTTTTTTTTTTTTGTCTCGACGCCCCTGCTACGTAGTGAGGGGTGGAGCCTTAGGTATTCACCGGGGTGGGGCAACCCACATGGCTGCATTGTGATGCTGTATGTGGGGGAGGGGTCCAAGAGGGAACAATGGTGCTTGCTCTGCTCTCTGCCAACTTTCAGTCACTCCCCCTGCTACCCACAATTAAATTGGGCCCTTCTGGTGCTGATTCCTAGGTGAGTCAGCTTGTGTGTACATTCTAGGATCCTGTGGTCTTTCCAGCAAACTGTCCTATGAGGCTGGGAGTTTCTCTTGCTGCCGCCTCAACCCCCACAGGTTTTTATAGTCAGAAGTTTGAGGCTTTATTTTCCCACACTGGAACCCTGTGCTGCAGGGTCTGTCTCGCTCCCCAGTTGTTCCTCCCAGTTTATCTGCACAAGAATATGGGACTGCCCATCTGCCAGCCGCTGCTGCCTTGTGAGAGTCCTCTCATCCTGGCTTCCCTTCTCTGCCCCTCCTACTGGTCTGGATTAATGTTTCTTCTTTAACTCCTTGGTTGTCAGACTTCCATACAGTTCAATTTTCTGTCAGTTCTGGTTGTTTTTTGTTTTCAAATTTGTTGTTGTCCTTGTTTTGTTTGTGCAAGGAGGCACAGTGTGTCTACCTATGCCTCCATCTTGGATGGAAGTCCTCATTTTCTAAATAGAACCAAGGACTTGACTTTTGAAATAAAAACAGAATTTAAGTATTTGGGAATATTTTTCATTGATCTAGAACTCACTATTTAAATGAGAGACAAATGTAAATGCAAAAATGTAATATTTTTTGTAACCTTCTAATCTGGGAGATTCTTATATATATATATATGAGATTATATGTATATGATTACATAAACAGATTAAATTTGTAGTAACTATGTACTAGCAAAATGAAACTCTAAAGAAGAAAACAACTATGTACAAGTAGCACTGTATGTTACCAAAGGAATTTGGAGTTTGAATTAAGAATGTCTTGGTCAGAACAGAGTTCTCAACTTCCACTGTACCAAAATCTACATCTTTAGTCTTATAAGAGTCTGAACTCCACATGACTAACTCTGAGGGAGACAGACAGAAGATGGGTCACTAATGACATCTACATTATTTATCCAGAAATTCCACAAGTCAACACCAGGAAAATGTCAAATGAGAGATGAACTCATAAGACAGATAAAAATATATGTTTTGAAATAAAACTTTTAAATAATATAACATTATTAAATTCAAATCATCAAGGCATATAATACTCTTATTTGGTCTACTGATAAAATATTTTCAATTTCCATTAAAATTTTATTATAAGAAATAATAAAATTTTCTTCATGATAAGAAATAATGAAAAACATTTAAATAAAGCCGAGTTTAGCAATGTTCTATTTATAGTAATGGCATTATAATATGACATGTGGTCCCTTGTAATGCAAAAATGTATTTTATTGACAACTAAAAAATATATATATCAGAAATAACATATATACACATTTTTATAGTTTACTAACCCAGGTTATATGCAAATCTCTTTATCTGAATGTGGTGCCTAGCCTAGTGATTACATAATACATGTCAGTTCAAATATATTTTGTCATAATTACACATTGTATATTTGTGTCAGTGGGAAGAGTACTTAATACCAATACTATAAACAATGGATCAGTTTTTGAGTTTAAACAAGCTAATAAATTGGAAATAATATAATTTCAATATATAAGATTTATATACTTTTAAAGATACTTTGATTTGACTGGTGACTTGAAAATGAGCAAAAATAAGGTTTAAAACCATCAGAGTCTGAAATCAACTTATCATCAGCCTCCTGAGAGAATAAGCTGTGATTTCTTGTTTTCCCTATGCTGTCAAACTTTTTAAAATCTGAACTAAGAAAAAAGAGAAAAAGAATGAAAGATTTAGGATAAGAGAATGAAAATGACATTTATTTTGTAGCTCTAGATAAGAGAAATCTGATTGATAAGGACTTTAAGACTGGGTAAAATTGTCTTAAAATTTATTTTGGAGATAAAACTTTTAGATTAAAATTTTTATTTTTAAACATTTTAGGAAAATTAGCTAAAAGTAGCAGAATATATTTGTTGTATGAGTATGTATGTGCATTTATAAGCATAGCATAATATCTGTATGCATATAAATATGTATATGATTTCAGTAGATAAAACATTACAGTAGTTTGCTTGTCTGTTTTACTCACATCCTACAAACACTGGTGTATATAATTGGTGTATCTGTCTGTGAACCAGGGAGTAGGTTTTGTAGTATATCTTCATTCAACCCAGGAGTCTAGACTGATGAAGGTTCCATCCTTCTGGTTCCACCCATCTGGTCATGGGTGGAAAGAGAATTCCAGAGGGTCTAATGATGGCAATGAAATCCACCAGTTTGAAAGTTAAACATATCACTCCCACTATAACCCACTGGACACCAATAGTCAAGTATCACTACCCTGCTGCATAAGAAAATGTGGGTGACCTACCTGTGTCTAAAGGAGAGTTCAAATACAGTTGACTAATGGAGTCTCTATTAAGCCTCATCAAACTACATTACACAGGTTGAAGATGTATTTATGAAATGGAATACTACACAGCAGAAAGAAAGAAGCAAGTCCTACCCACTGTCACAGCATGGATGGAACTGGAGAGCATTATGCTAAGTGAAATAAGCCAAGCAGTGAAAGACAAATACCATATGATCTCACCTATAATTAGAACCTAGTCAACAGAACAAATGAGCAAAATAGAACCAGAGACTTGGAAATAAAGAACAAAATGACAGTGACCAGAAGGGAATGAGGAGGGGGAATGGGAGAAAGAAGGGGAAGGGGCATGAAAAGGAACACTAATAGAGGACTCATTAGTATGGACAATGGGGGAGGGGATTGACTGTGGAAGTGGGGGTGGACAGGGTAGGGGTGAGCAATGGGGAAAGGGCAGGACAACTGTAACTGAACAATAAAAAAATAACCAAAAAGAATGTAAGCTATAAGCTAGGCAATCATGGCTTCTCTTTTAATAATGATTTATGTGGAAGAACACAGAGGAGCAAAACACAAAGGCAGAAGGTCAGGGACATCTTTGGAACGATCAGTGGACATGGTTCCGTGGAAAAGACAATTCTGAGTGGAGTAGAAGGCCTGTTTTGATCAAGGCAGAAGAAACGATTGGCTAAATATTGAACTCTTGAAAAGTAGAGAGAAGAATATTAAAAAATTGTTATTATGCTACTATGTGACATAATTTCTAATGTTTACTATGTATATATAACTTATACTTTATACAGCTTATATAACATATATAGTTTGCTATACTATAATATACTAAATACCTGTGAGTTCCAGCTACTTGACAGCATTATTTTCCTTTTATATTCTGATTTTCTCATATTCTCAATATATATCAATATCAGCTATATAATTAGATCTTCACAGATTAGGTCTCTCTTTTTCTCTCTCTGTCTCTCTCCATATATATAAATATACACACACATATATATACATACATATACACATATGCATACTTTCTTATAATACATAAAAATTGACATGACTTTCAATCTCAGCACATACTTTTTGAGACAGATAGAAACAATATATTTAATGCCCTATAATTAAAATATACTTAAATCCACTGATATGCATAGTTAATTATATTCATTCACAAAAATTTGGCTTTGTGGTAGCAAAAGAATAATTTTTATTATCTGTTTAGTAAACTTAATTGAACTTCAAAGATTAAAACCTTATGAACTCCATGATATTTTATATGAAAAGACTGCATATTAATAAACAGATGGCCTTCAAAGTAAATATGCTCTCATATCCATATTTTCAGATTCAAATCCTATTCATTAAAATATTAAAGCCTACATTAAAATTAGTTAATAAAGTTCATGTCTACAAGCTAGTTATAGTACAATAATAACCCTAACCAAACAGCTTTGAAAAGGAACTAATCAATATCAAATAAATCTAACTTAAGTAATATGCATTGCAGTAAATTTGATTCTATAATTTAATTGCAGTAAATTTGATTCTATAATTCTATAATCAAATCTGTTTTAAACTTTTTAAACACATTGTTTTGAATTCAATAAATGAGTGAAAAAATGTGAACATGTGCTCAATTCCATGTTAAGATTATCTACTAGATAACAATATTCTCATGTAGACTAGGATCAAAATAATTTATACCGAAGTTTTCCTAAAACCTATCAGCAGGATTCATTTACCAAATACAGATTTGGGTATAATGTTCATCTAAGAGTAGTCTAGTTATTTTATATATGTTTTCTGTTAATTCTCAAAACAATCCTTTGAGGGATTATATATATTAAAAGTCTTACAAATAGCAACTTTGTCATAATATTTTTGCTAAAGTGTTGTTCATCTAAATATATATTGTCTAAATATTAAACAATAAATTGAATAAATCTAGAGTCCTATGAGGAGATTTTAATAGTAGGATTTGTTTGTAAAAAAAAAGGGAAATAGAAGGGAAATACAAAAAAGAAATATGATTACAGACTTCAATGCAACTAAAAGAAATAGCATTCTGTCTAATAATGATTCTACACATGTGGACAAAAAAAGGGGATCCTCTAATAAATCTAATCAAAAGTAACTTCACAGGGTGATCTGATCCTAAATTCCTAACTGGGCAGGTCATGGTGGGTAGTAACCTTTCCAACCTGTAACTTCTTTAGTAAAAGATTTATCTTTGCCTGAAGTAAAGCCCAGTCCATTTTTTTCTGTGCATCTAGGTAAACAAAACTTTGAAATGCCTTTTTATCAGACTCCTGGGGAACCTCTAGAGCTCAAGAGACCATATAATCTTGTTAACTATCCTCTAATCCAATCCCTGACTTAATTTCTCTCACAACCATGTAATCTTCCTTTCATCCCCTCCTTAACACTACACATATAAAGTAAAATGCAAAACTGTCCTTTTCCAGAGCATTTGAGATCTAGCTTCCAGCAAAGTTGTCAGTTTGGTTCAAATAAACTCATAAAAATTCTCTACAGTTATGGATATATCTTGCATTGACATACAGGGCTCTCTTCCTTGAGGATGCCTGGATGATCATGCTGCAGCTGCCTGCATTCCCCGAAAGACATTATAGTGGATGGCAAGGAGCTCAGGGTACAACCTAGGATGGGGCTGGCCTGGCAGAGGGTGGCAGAGTTATTCTTCTTTGGGTGTACTGGAGGGGCGGGCTCTGAGGCAGGAGCCTGCTATTCTTCCAAAATTTGGAAGCTTTTGTATCTTCTGTTGTTTTAGTTTGTAAACTAATCCTACAAAAATAAGATAATTAAAACTAAGAGGGAAAATGGTAAACTCAGGAATTAAAGATTTTAGCCTTAATTGATAGGCTTAAGTGACTACTGTATGTAGAAAGCTATTATTCCAAAATTGTGTAAACACTTTTGAATAAACACTCCGTTAGCATCAAAACAACAAACAAATCTCTACAGGTATAGATATTTCTTAAATTGGCATATAAAATACCTGCATAATCTTTTAAAATTATAGATGACAATCATGAAGTCACATCATTTTGACACCTGATGAAAGCTTCTTTTTGTCCAACATTTTTTGGAAATTCTTGTCTTAAATTACATTTTAAATTGAGGACAAATATGATGACCCTTTCAGAAATTATTTTATTTTTCAAATATAACTTCTTTAGACTTGTGATGGAAAAGTCTGTCTGTTTTATTTATTTACTCTTTGTAACATGGCAATTATTTAATTTTTTTCTAGACCAGAAAACTGGTATTGCAGGTAATTCTAAAAGGAAGTTGTAAGGACAAAATATCATAAAAGACTAATATATATGCAAAATTATTGCATAAAACTTGTTCACATTTAAGGGGGAAACATTTTTAATAAAAGGGATGTTATTTTAAAATTAAGGACATAAAACTTCAAATAATAAATAACAAATAAAATACTGGAGGTAACTGATATTTTCCATTAGCCCTTCTATTAGAAACGGGGGAAATGTGGTACACATATACCAACAAAAGAGTAAAAGCAGTTTTTCTTGTCATTTGTCATTTACTTGTTTTCTTCTTTCTTTTTCTTTTCTTTCCTTTTCTTTTTTCTTTTCTTTTCTTCACCTTTGGGATGAAACTGATAACCAAAGAGCGTCAAAGAATTAAATTATTCTGCAATAAGGATGTTTTTCTATGAGTCAAAGAAGCCCTATTATTTACAGATAGATAAAGATTAAATAGAGAAGCCATTTTAAGAGTAAAAGATGCCAATTCCACACAAGGGTATTTTCTTTCAAAAATAAAGCCTTCCACTAACTACTTGTGTAACTCTCCTGGGGACATTTGCTCTATACCAAGAGTGTTATAATCATCACCATGCATTTCCCTCCCAGGGGTGGTGATTACCAAGAAAGCACAGAAACAACTGATCTTCAGAGACCTGAAGGGGTAATAATGGGACAGGTCCTCAGTCATGCTCCAGACTGGCTGAGTGTAAGATAATAAATGGCCCCAGTGTCCATGGGAGCCTACTATGAACTTCCTCACAGCTTCCAGTTACTATCATTTGCAAGAAACAATGAAAAACAAAATTTTACACAAGACAATCAATCAGCAAGTCCTTTGGTACTCCCTTTACAATGTGACATACCTCAAGCAGTATTTTTAAAAGCATCATGCGTTATTCATTAAGTTAAACTGTAAATGACTTGATTTTTTTCTAATCACAGTAAATATAGACAAGATGTCATCTCAATACCAGCACAGCTCATAGACCCATACTTTTAAAATCTGATCTTTGTTTCCTGAGACAACACACCAGTAGCTTTGAAATCTTTAATCCATTTAAAGTCTTTCTCTTTTTAACAGGATTGTAGAAATACTTTTTAAATGCCACTTTATCTCCAGGGAAAAATCTGCAGAAGATTTTATCCATGAAGCAAATGCCAGATGATTAAAATATTCTCATCTCAAATTCCATACTTACATTTTCTCTCCAATTGTCAATCCCTTTTTAATTTGCTGTGAGCAGCACTGTCAGTCTGTTTTGGAAGCTATTATAATTTAAGATTTCATTATCTCTCTTTTCAACCCCTGAATGGCCTGTCACTTGTTATATCCATCATAAAAAGCCAGCCAAGTACACTTCTGATTTCCAGCTATCAATTTATAGAGGCATTGAATTGTGCACATTCTTCTTCATGTCTTCCCTCAATGTTCCCATTTTAATTTCTTTTTAGAAACAAAGAAACAGTGCATTTCAATTTGCATTCCCCACTGCATAATGAGAATTATAGCCATAACTGGACCTTTAACAATTTCCTGAATTTCTTATTCAATAATAGTCTAAAATAATGCAAAAAATATTTTATTTATAGCACAGCTTCTAATGAAATATAAAAAATGAATAGAAATCAAGAAAATTTCATTAACATAATTTACAATATTTGATCTCCCCTTTAAGAAAAGGCACTGAGAAATAAACGTCAGCTCCTGTAAGTTATAGGAAAATCTGTGTATTCCTTAGTGAGTTATATGAGTAGTAAACAGAGTACCAGGATATGGGCGACACATATGGGCATTATCCTTATTATATGAAAGAGATAGGTACAATTCCAAGATTAATCATAGATTTTAAAAAACTTTTCTAAGTACACTTGACTCACTGAACATCCTTCACGAGGCTTCTAAGAATAACAGACTTTCCATTAACTATTCCTTATATATTTGGCAAATATGCAACATTTTAAGATAAGCTATGTAATTGAATATAGGACAAGAGACATACAGTAAAACATTAAGAACCATACAACATTTTATGCCCTAAGTTTGACTGAACTGGTAGCAGCATCTCTTAAGGGTGGGATGAAGTGTGAAGGGTGTCACTATTCGACAGTACACTACGTGGTTCCTGGGAGGCAAATACAAAATGCCACACAGGGCAATGGAAGCAACTAGCAGTGAGTTTAGACATAGTACAGAAATGTGGGTCTGCTGGGTCAAAGGAACTACAGAAGAGAAGGGTCCAGCAAGAAATTTCTAAATAACCCGAGGAATTATTTACAAGACCCATCATCTTCCTAGCACTACACTCAGTGACCCTGCCCACTTACCATCCTCTTTCTTCCCTTCCCCTCCTTTCTTCCACTCGGCAGGGTAAAACTCACAGAGCAGTTTGCAAATGCCCCACCCCTTCCCCCCTGCTCCACTCTGGGCTTCCATTACCTCTGATCTCGGGTGGGGAAGAAGAAGCAACACTAACTCAAATGTGAGATTTTTTACTATGACATGGGAGCAGATATTTTAACTTCTGAACTAAAACCTTCTTTTTTTCTTTTTTTGTGACTTTTTATGACTAAAAGTGAACAGGGCCATTTTGTTATTTTAGAGTCACCATGTAAGTAATTGTTAACCACATTCATTCACTAAAAAAGTTTCAGTCTAACAAAGTAAAATAAGATTTTTACAACAGGCCACATGTCACACTTGTGCAGTAAGGTGATTCACATAGAAAACACAATGAATTATGTGTTTTATCAAATGTATGGTGCCCACTGGTTAATATAGAATTTTTGGATAAAGTAATTATGTGAATCAAATAAAATATATATTTGTGGGATGTGAATGTTACCTGGTTGAATAAATATGAAAAACACTGGGAGAAACAACTTAAATTTTGTTTATTTCTAGCAGAATTTTTCTCAGCTGTTGAAGGTAACGTGTGTTATGAATCTCTGAAGAGAGAGCTATAAAATACATTCCCCAAATGTAGTTGGCCAGCAAACCATTATCTCACTTAAGAATCTTGATATAAACGTATTACCTATGGAAATATTTAGAAAATGTGGCATGCCCTAAGGATGATTTCACATGTAGGTGACAGAGAAGATAGATCAACCACCATAACAGATGCCTACATAAAAAAAGCTAAGTGGACATCGTAAAAGAAGCTATTTTAAAAGCTAATTTACAATTTTATTTTCAATGTGATCAAAGGGGTTTTACAATTCCACATACTATTATGGATTAAAATATCTCTTAGGTTTCAATTAAAGGACTGGGATGCTTCACGAATTCACCCAGTGGGAGAGTATTCTAAAACGTGATCAATTTGTGATGTGCACCAGTCAGTATTATCTGCACAGATTGGGGAGAAAAACAAACAAAACAAAAACTTGTCAGCGTGACCCCAGCACCACCGTGGACAAGGGTACTGTGACTGAATGAGCAGACAATCAGCCAGGTAGTTACAGTATTTTTTTTTTCCCTCTCTAACTTCAGTAACTATAAATTTTAATCCTTACATCTGCGGAACCTATATACACACTAAATAACTTAGGGAATTCTCCATGAAATTGATCAAACAAGTTATTGTTGCTATCTATGCCTATAACTGCAAATTAATTATCTTTCCAATCAAGCCTATTTATCTATTGAGTTGGATGAGAGCTGAACCCCAATAATTTCAAAGGGAAGTGCAAAAACCAAGATTCTGAATTAAAGTGCAAACAGGGAGCTTGCAAATCTAAATTTAGCAATCAGATATTTCTAAGCCATATATTTAATACAAAGTGTGAAATATGTAACTGAACTTTTCCACAGCTTGTTTTATATTTATTCTTTTAAACTACAGTGTAAGCCTATAGCATTTTCCCTCTGGAAATAAATTTGTGTTTTGGTCAGCTCAGGCGGCCATATCAAAATACTACAGACTGGGTGGTTAAACAACAGAAATGTATTCTCTCACAGTTCTGGAGGCTGTGAAAGCCCAGATCAAAGTGACTGCCTATTTAGTTTATATGGAAAGCTTTCTTCCTGTCTTGCAGATACCTGCCTCCTCACACTATCCCCCATCTGGCCTTTCCTCCTCTGGGTGCAAGTATATGGACCGCTGTTAATGCCAGCACCAGATTAGGGCCCCCACCTATGACCTCATTTTCCCTTTACCTACTACAGTTCTTTTTCTCCAAATGCAAAATTACATTGGGGGTTAGAGTTTCAATATGACTTTTATGGGGAAAATTCAGTCCATAGCTACTTATAAAACATATTACTAATTAATCTGTTACTCTGCAATCCTAAGTGAATTAAAGAACCATTATCTATAAGATTAGAGGAATATTTTATTTTTGGCAATTAGATTTACTGGCGTTCAACATTTTCCTATTAAAAAATGAATACTATACCACTCTCTATGAAATGCATGTAATACAGAAACATCATTAAAATCACTGGAAGTAAATACAATCTTCACCTCAGAGAAGGATTTGCTTCTCTTTGGACCATTCTTATTAACTATGATCAAATTATCCCAACCTAAAATCTCTATTTTGTACCTCAGGCTTGCCCCAATGTATTTTTTATGATGCTCTTACTATTTTATTGCCCTACTTCTAATGAGGGGTAATGTTAATTATTTAAGCTAATTCTTTTTTTTTCCACAAGAGATTATTACTTTGTTACAGAATCAATTGTACTTCCCTAAGAGTTCCCTTTCTTGGTACTTAGAAGATTTCTGGTTTCATGACTCAGAATCAATGCTTTATATTTAAAGTAGCATGTTAAAATAAGAAAGAAAAGCTGCTTTGCTACTTTGTTATATTATAAACACAATAACATTTTGCTGAATTTAACGTATTCACTCTTCTAGTAAACATACAACTCTGTAGCATGGGATGATGCACCCTTCAGAATTGCAGAACCTTTTCTTTTTGATAAATTATCTGCTTAAAAAAATGAACATGAAATTTAAGAATGTATTACTACTAAAAACATTTTGTATCACTGTGTCATGATTCAAATTAATATTTGTGATAAATACCAGCACAGAAAACAACTACTCTGAAAAGCATAGCAGGTTGGGGCTGGGGGAGGGATTTCTCAGCTCTCATCATCAGAGTAGTTTTTGTGGTTGATAGTGGTATTTTACTGAGTTTTTCATTAAAAGTGAGTTTAAGACTACATTGAATGTTTTATCTGCATCAATTGATAAAGAATATAACATTATTTGACATTCAAAATATTCCATTTTTAAATTATTTATTTTGTTATCATGCATTATTCTTTCATTGCTTCTTTTTTTTTCTTTCATTGTGTCTTCACTTGGCAAATTTTTAAAAAAATTTTTCACCATGATTCACAAGACCAGCCAATAGTTATCTATGTTTTTCCCCTTCTTTTATAAACTATATCTATTTTTTGTATAAGAAGTGATATGAGTTGATAAACCTGTCACATTTTTGTGTCGTAGTAAAATTTTCAAAACTTAAAAGTTTTTAATCCCTAGAAATTTTATAGAAATCACTCAGCATGAAGTATTTTCTTGGGCTGGAAAGTCTGAAAGTTTCCAATTTACTTTGTGATTACTAACCTATTGAGTCAATTTTGATTATATTTTATAATAAGTTATCCATTTTCTCATATATTATAATACCTTATTATGAAATTATATATAGTGTTCTTTTATTATTTTAATCTCTATTTTATCTGGAGTTATACTTCTGACATGTAATATTTCTCTCTCTCTCATTTTCTAACAGCCTTGGTAAATGTTTGTGTATTTTTAAAAAAATAAAAAAAGCATGTAATTTTATTGCTAAAGTGTACTTGAACACATTTTGTTATTTTGAATTGTTAAAGTTTGCACATTTATCAAAGTTCAATGAAATATAATAATTTAATTCAGGCTACCACAGTAGAGATAAAAACTACAATTTTGAGTATGCAAAACAGTTTATTCTCATATGCTAATATCATTAATTATTGTAGTATTTATTTGCATTACAACTGGAAACCTAGTTTTGCCTACCACTGTGTTTCGTGAGAGAAATAACTTGTTGGAAAATTGGATTATTTCTATGGAAGTTTTTTATCATCTTCTCAGACACTGCTACTACTTCTCAAAGCACCCTGTATTTTATTTTAGACACCTACAGAACCAAGTGCAGAAACAGAAATACATAATGTTATACTTGGAAAAAATTTGCAGTAAATTAATCCCTTATTTTCAAAATTAAAACATTACTTAAAAGGTAATAACCAGTGTTGATAATGTTGGCATTAGAAGGGCATTAATTCATTGCTAGTATAAACCTCAGCAGTCATTAAACTGCATGTTAATAAAATTCATCAATAGCTATGTCCTTCTAAGATGAAGTCTTATATTTTATCATAGGAAATAATTAAAAGATACAGAGATTTATTATTCAGCATGATAAAATAATAATATAAATGTAAATTAACTATGGAACATATAATTAATTAAAGTGTTATTTTCAAAAATATTATTAATTATATAACAAAGTTCCTGGTAAGTTAAAATGTCAGGTATAAACTTTATATTCATTAACCCACTTTTGTAATGTGTCAATATTAGTATATCCATTTAGTTTACCATATATTTGCTACCAGTATATTCAGTGAACACACATATATAATATTAGTATTACTGTAATTTTACATATTTTCCTTTATACTATTTTGTATTTCAGAAAACCATATTTTCTTTTTCAATAAGAAAAATAATGTTAACATATTTAAATTAGAGCAATTTCAAAATTCATAAGATGTTTATCAGGAAATCATATATTATTTAGACCAAGATTCTGATAAGTACTACTCAATCAACTTTTTTTTAAAGATTTTATTTATTTACTTTCAGAGAAATGGGAAGGGAGCGAGAAAGAGAGGGAAACATCAATGTATGGTTGCCTCTCGCACGCCCCCTACTGGAGACCTGGCCCACAAGTCAGGCAAGTGCCCTGACTGAGAATTAAACCTTGGTTTCGCAGGTCAGCACTCAATCCTCTGAGCCGCACCAGCTGGAGCTCAATCAACATTCTTATTTTTTAAAAAACAGAACATAGCATTAGTTCAAGAGTACCTGTTTTTCACAGAAAACAATAGGCAAAACACTACCATGAACATATATAAGCATGAAGAGTTTGTATAATCCAAAACCTGCTGGTACCATGATGTGAATCTCAAACCAGAAATCTATCACCAGAAATATGCCAGGCAAGTACAAAAAAGGAGCTAAGCGTTTTGCATCAATGTATAAGGATTTTTGTAAACAGGAAAAATTAAGAGTTCTCTGCATATTTTCCTCTAGGATTTCTGTCATTTATTCCTAAGTATGCTAATGAATGATCAGAAAAATACTAACTTGCATGAAACTTATTTTACTAGAAAGGAAAATTTTAAAAAGTTATGGAGAAATTACTTTGATATTTTGCAAAACTGTACTTTTATTTAATTGACTACTCTTTAAAGATCCCAATAATTTAATTTTAGCTCATTGGTTTCTCAATTCAAAGTACATTTATAAGGATTCTTTCTGAGGACTAAATTTGTATGTCACACTGTTTTGAGATTATAAAGAAAACACACCAGAATGCCTTCATAAAAATTTGATAATAAATATAAAATTAGAAGGAAAAGTATAGACCTCAAAAATATACCAGGTTTATACAATATTCATAGGAATATTTCCTTGGACTACAACTTTTGTCCAAGGCCACACTATCCCTCCTCTGTTCTCGCTAAAGTATCCAGTATCACTTTTTCTTTTTATGAAAAGAAAGCAGATAGATTATGTAATTCCTCCTAGAAAAAAATCATAGCGTTCCATTTCTGTTATGAACTGAATGTTTGTATTCTTCCCAAATTCCTATGTTGAAACCCTAACCCCCAATATGATGGCATTAGGAACTGAATCCTTTAGAAGGTAATTAATGTTAGCTCAGGTCATGGGGGTAGGCACTCTACAGCAGGATTAGTGTCCTGCCTCCATAATGCGATCAAATTCCTTATAAAAAAGAATAGCAATCAGAGCGTGCTTTCTCTGCATGTGTGAAAAGAGGTCATGTGAGCACCCAGCCATCTGCAAGGCAGGAAGAGTGACCCCACCAGGAACTATCTCTGTCAATACGTTCATCTTGACTTTGCCTTGAGAATTATAAAAAATATCTGTTGTTGAAGCTATGTAGTCTATGGTACTTTGTTACTGCAGCCTGAACTAAGACAATCTTAAAGTAAAATGAAAGTCTTTGCTGAACTAAGACAATCTTAAAGTAAAATGAAAGTCTTTGCAATTATCCACAGGGCTGTACACAATGAGGCCTCTGATGCTACACCTGCTCCCTCCCCTTTGCTCACTCTGTTCTGGCCACACTGGTCTTCCTGCTTTTTATGCACCCACCCAGCTCCAACCTCCAGATCTTTGAACTTTCTGTCTCCTCTGCCTACAACCTTATTACCCAGATGCCTTTATGACTGTCCTGCTTACCAACTACAGATTTCTGCTATGTTGTCTTATCCACAAAGCCTTTCCTATTAACCTATTTTAAAATATCAACCCCCTGAATCCTAACCTAAGAACTATCTATAACCCTTCCCTATTTTATTTTTGTCTAGAGTATTTATTGGACAATATATCCCACTACTTTAATTGTTATTTGTTTATTTTATACCCTTCTCCCATCCACCAGAGTGTAAGCACCATCAGTGCAGGAGTTTTTGTCATCTGCTCAATGCCATATTGCCATTATTTGGAAAAGTACATGATGCATAGTCAATAAATATTCACTGAATAAAGGAAAAAATAATGTTACAGGTAAAATAAAGATAACATTTTATATTCTTTCATTTATATTATATATTTAACATATAAAATATATCTGAAACTAATTATATTAAATTAATAAAATTTTACCAGATTATTGACTTTTTTGAGATAACTAAATGATAATACTGCCTAATAAAACTATGATCTTGATTATTTTATTATAAACTTTCAGATAATAACATTTTATATCAAACCTACAATGCTACTTTATTATAAAATTGATACTTTTCTTAACACATATAACCTACATTATTTTGGTATTAAAAGACCAAAACTTTGTTGACTTCATTTTTTCTATACATAATTTTCCCTAAAATATCCTATAAATAATTCAAAATATTTATTAAGTAATAAAATATGCCAAACATATTAAAATATACTCTCAGGATAACTGAAATTAACATGTATCAACAACTATTACATCAATCAAAGTTCAAAGGAGAGAACGTTTATTTCAAAAACAACACATGTGAAAAATATAATGGTAATTCTTCAGTTTATGCCTAATATGCTTTTTTAACATTTTGAAAATCTACTTTGGTTATAAATCAAACCAGGTATATCCTAAGTAATCTAGCTTACTCATATTAATCATTAAAACATCAAATAATTATATATTTCCCATGGTCTGCATTTGCTTCAGGTTACCTGCTATCCAAAGAACTCACAATTCCAACTTTGAATTTAAGTTCTTTAAAGTTTCTCCCGTATGTGTTTTCTTTATTTTAAAATTAACTAGTACAATTTAGAGAATAAAATTATGCAGTGGAAGTGAACATTGTACCACCATCATGTACATGTTTCCACTCTGCTCACAAGCAGTACCAAAAATTAACATTGCTGCTTGAAAAGTTTTCACTGGGACTGAAAATAATACAAATGATAGACTTGTGAGTACACACGTGCTTTCTGAATCCAGCCTTTTGCCCAAGAACAAAATCATCTTAAGGAAAGATTATTTTAAACCATATTTATGGCTATCAGAGCTATGGACTCAAACAGCCTGATTTATATTGAGCATGCCAATCAATGAGAATATTAATACATAAAAGGGATATTATATACTTTGTTTCTTATTGGAATCATAAAATGAAATGAGTTGTTTAAAACAGTAAATGTAAATTATTAGCATTCTCTAATCAAATGGCCATATTCTGGAATGGGTCAGTTGCTAAAATTTTCAGGAGATTATGAAAATCTGTCTACATAATTGTTGGCAAAGGCACGGCAGCTTTTCCCTCTGTCATTTTTATACTGACATTATGTGAGGTAAAGTAGCTATTTGTTTTCAAAACAAAACAAAGGAATGTCAAGATAAATTATAACACACTATTAGTGATAACTTATTCAACTTATAAAAAGCAAATATTATCAGTAAAGAATATGAGAATTTTGAGAGTAATAGAACTTCTGAAAATAATCCTGTCTTCTTTTTATCAAGATGCAAGTATCTTTGTGATAAAGGTATATTTGCTTTATCATTTCTTAAATGAAAATAATGATTTCCTGTCTTACATTACCAAGTGACTATTCAAAGTAAAGTATCTAGTAGCTGAAAGTGTTAGGCAAACTGCGTGTTCCTTATTATTGCCCCTAATGAATGTATACTTTTGAAAGTATAATAATTCTATAAACAAATATCAACATAAATTTCTATTAATAAATTACAAGAATATTCTATAAAGACATTCCCTATCCTTAAATCCGAAGTGATTAAATAATAAAATTCTGTGATTAAAACCATATTAATTCTGAATAATCAGCCCTTATTTACTAAGTCCTATGTTTATTTTTTATACTATTAAGTAGATAAATTAAATCTGAAAATTAAGTATGATTTTTATGGCCTCTAACCTAAAAGTATCAACTTATGAAATTCTTAACACTGAATACTTTTAGATTGGGTTTTGAGTAAATATACTATTCTAAAAATTTAAATATATCATTGAGCAAAAATTATCACATTTGCATTCAAGGGACTAAAGTAATCACCTTTGAAGAATTAGAACATGAGATTTATTATGAGAATGTAGTTATAAACTGTCTTTTAGAGCAAGAAGCTGTTTTCTTCAGTTCAGCCTTCCCTTAAACTGCACATTCATATTTCTTAAATTCAGAAACCTAGAGTAATTCTGTAAGTCTGATGTGTTCTCATGAACTGTCTAAAGAACACTAGTAATTTTTAAATCTTCAAGATCTTAACATCTCTGGTTGCACTCATGTGTCCTGTACTCACACAGCCCATAATGCCGGATGTGCATTTTAAAGGAGTACAGGCCAGCAGGGTCAGGGCCTTACTGATGAGATTTCAGCGAGAAGGGAAAAGCCAATATTACGATAAATGGCACTAAATAAATAATCCAAAAACAGAGCTTCGTTTCCTTTTTTTAAAAAAAACTTACGCCATATACCAAAGTGTATCATGACTTTTGAAAACTCTCTATTTAGTTTTCTTTCTTATGAATTTTCCAAGTAAAGCAGTATTTCTTAATTCTCTAAGATGATTATAAGCATCTTCTGAAGTTGTTGACAAATAGTTTATTCAAAATTGAAAAGAAAAACATTTATACAAAATCAAAAAACCTTATAGGATATTGAAAAAAGGTACACTGAAAATATTGTTAAAAATTATGTTTATATTTACTTTATGTGTCAGCTTTTATGCCAGCATAAAATAGATGTGGATATTAATTATGAATGTGGTTTCAACTAAAAAAATAAAGAAAGCAAAATAGTAAGAAAATGAAGATTCTCATATGCAAGTATTTATTACTAACTTCTATGGATATAATTTTGCTCCCTAATAATATTTACAAGTCAAAATTAACCCAAAAGTAAAATATCAGAATTAGAAGAATAAAGATTGGAATTAGAATTCATTTGACATCTGACCCCATTTCTTACAAATGTTGATGATTTTCATTAAAGACTCCATCCACTTCAGTGACTTCCGGTCAAGATCACGGACGTAGATAAATGTGATACTTGGCCCCTTCCACAACCACATCAAATTTACAACTAAACTACAGAACAATGATCATTCAGAATCAGCTGAAATTTGGCTGAACGTCCTACAACTAGGAAATCAAAGAAGAAGCTACATCAAGACTCGAGAAGCAGGTAGAGATGTGGATTTGCCAGTCATACACCCACATGTACAGATAAAAATTGGGAGGGATACCTCAACTGTGGAGGTCCCCCTGGGGAGTGAGGGGTCCCAGCCCCAATCAGCACACCCAAGCCCAGGGTCCCAGTGCCAGGGAAATAAATCTCTATAACTTCTGGCTGTGAAAACCAGAGGGATTGAGGCTCAGGGAGACAGAAGGTTCTAGAGTGCCAGGCTGTTCTCCTTACAGGTCCCAAACATGAACTTACTCAGATTCTTGGGCTCACTCCATCAGAGCTGCAGCACTGGGGCAGCAGCTTAAACGGTACCAGAGACACATGGGGAGGAAATGAATTATCCAGCATCAGGACAAAAGGTTAGGGGATAGCTTTCTCCCAGACAGAAGTGCTGGTAGAGGCCATTGTTCCTTTTCTGAGTCCCAGCCCCACAAATCTGAAAGTAAGGTGCCATAGCTACATCTCTACCAACCTGGCACACACTCTTTGACCCACCTTGGTGATTTGCTGTTGCCTCGCACACCCAACTTTCAGGCTTACTTAAGCTGTTTGAGTATCTTTTCCATACATATGACCTATGTTGGTTCATGCTTGAGATCTTCCTAAACTCTCTTAAGTAAGCGACATCTGGCTTCAATGTGCTCAGTGCCTCTCCCTATGTGGCATCAGGCCTAGCACTAGTAGCAGCCAGCCTTGGTTCAGAGATTGGCCTCACCTAGGCACCTCTAAATCCAGCATAAGTAGCAGCCATCTACAGATCTCCTTGTACCTCATGCTGGGTGGCCCCAGGCAGAAGACAGGCAGTAGCTTATGCTGATCTGTACCTCCCAGGAGGCCCCAGAACCACCACATGCAGTGGACAGCTTCACGTCAAAGCACCATGACCCAACCACCTCCACAAGTGACACACCTAACAGATGAACTCAGTAGTCACCAGAGCCCGTACTAAAGTAAGTCCTCCTTTGTGGGGTGGGCCCCTGCACAGTTGATCTTCCTCAGTGGTCTGAAGTCAGTGGTCAGTGGTCACAACAAGTCCTTGCAGCTGATCAGCCTGGGGGTAAATCCATCCTGTTTATGTGCCAACAGCAATCAAGGCTCAACTATGGTAGATATACAGCCCACATGGGGAGCACACCTTGAGTGCCCAGCTTGAGTGATCAGGGAGGCTATGCCATTGGACCCTACTGAATACCTATTATATAAGGACACTCTACCAAGCCCAGGAGACATAGCAACTCTACATAATCAATGGGAAAAAAAACCCCAAAAAACAGGGAGGCTGTCAAAATGAGGAGACAAAGAAACATGGCCCAAATGAAACATCAGAACAAAACTCCAGAAAATGAACTAAACAAAATGGAGAAAAGTAATCTACTAGATGCAGATTTCAAAACACTACTTATAAGGATGATCAGTGAACTTCATGAGAACCTCAAGTGCATAAAAAAAGACCAGTCAGAAATAAAGGATACACCTGGGTCTCTTTTTATGGCCTTTGTTTGGAAGTTTATTTTGTCTGATATAAGCATTGCTACCCCAGCTTTTTTTTCCTGTCCACTTGCTTGGAATAACTTTTATCAACCTTTCACTTTCAGTCTGTATAGGTCTTTTGTTCTGAGGTGGGGCTAAGGAAAGAATCAATCAAGAAAACATAAACATTATAAACATGTATGCATCCAACATAGGAGTACCCAAAAATATAAGGGAAATCTTGGAGGACTTCAAGAAAGATACAGACAGCAACAAACTTATACTAGGGGATTTTAAAACCCCACTGTCAAAAATGGATAGATCCTCCAAACAAAATATTAGATATTGTGGCATTGAGCAATGTCCTAGATCAAAGGAACTTAACTGATATATAAATAATACATACACACACACACAGAAATTTTATCCCCCAAAACCAAAATACACATTTTTTTCAAATGAACATGGAACATATTCAAAGACAGACCATGTAATAGGACACAAAACCAGTCTCAATAAATTCAAGAAAATTAAAATCATATCAAGCCTTTTCTCCGACCACAAGGGCCTGAACCAGAAACCAACCTCAAGGAAAAAACTCAAAAACACTTAAATTTGTGGAGAGTGAATAGCATGCTATTAAACAATGAACAGGTTAAGAATGAGATCAAAGAAGAAATCAAAAAGTTTCTGGGAACAAGTGAAAATGAACTCACAAAAGTCCAAAACTTATGAGACACAGCAAAGGCAGTCCTGAGAGGGAAGTTCATAGTGATACAGACCTTCCTAAAAAATATAGAAACATTTCAAATAAATAACCTAACCCTACACCTACAAGAACTGGAGGAACAACAATAAATAAAACACAGATCCAGTAAAAGGAAGGAAATAACCAAGATCAGAGCAGAATTAAAGAGACTAAAAGAACAATTCTAAGGATCAATAAATCCAGGAGCTGGTTCTTTGAAAAGATAAACAAAATCCACAAGCCTTTAAGTGGAGTCATCAAGAAAAAAGGAGAGAGGACCCAAATAAGCAAAATCAGAAATGGAAGAAGAAAGATTACAACTGATACCATACAAATATAAAGGATTGTAAATAATTATTATGAATAACTATATACCAAGAAATTTGAAAACCTGAGTGAAATGGACAAATTCCTAGAAAAATGTAATCTTCCAAAACTCAACGAAGAAGAAACAGAAAGCCTGAACAGACCAATAACAGCTGATGAAATTGAACCAGTAATCAAAAAACTCTCAGCAAACAAAAGCCCTAGATTGGATGGTTTCATAGGAGAATTCTACAAAGCATTTAAGAGCTAACCCCTATCCTTCACAGACTATTCCAAAAACCCAAGAAGAAGGAATTCTCCCAAATGCTTTTTATAAAGCCAGCATCATCCTAATCTCAAAACCAGATAAAGACGCAACAAAGAAAGAAAACTTCAGGCCAATATCGCTGATGAACATAGATGCTAAAATCCTCAATAAAATATTGGCAAAGTGCATCCAACAATACATTAAAAAGATCATACACCATGATCAATTGGGATTTATCCCAGGGATGCAAGGATGGTACAATATTAGCAAATCAATAAACACAATACATCACATAAGTAAAAGGAAAGACAAAAACAATATGACCATATCATTAGATGCAGAAAAACCATTTGAGAAGGTACAGCACCCATTTATGATAAAAACATTCAACAAAGTGGGAATAGAGGGAGCATTCCTCAAAATAATAAAGGCCATATATGAGAGACCTACAGCCAACATCATACTTAATGGGCAAAAACTTAGAGCTTTCCCACTAAGATCAGGAACAAGATAAGGATGTCTGTTTTCACCACTTCTATTCAACATAGTACTGGAAGTCCTCCTAGTCACAGTGGTCACATAAGAAGAAGAAATAAAAGGCATCTAAATTGGAAAGGAGGAAGCAAAACTGTCATTGTTTGCAGATGATATGATAGTGTACATAGAAAACTCTGTAGATTCCATCAAAAAATCCCCTCGACCTAATAAGTGAATTCAGCAAAACAGCAGGATACAAAGTCAATATTCAGAAATTGGAGGCACTTTTGTACACCAACAATAAAATATCAAGAAAAAATCCCATTTTATATAGCAATAAGAGAAATCAAGTACATAGGAATAAACCTAACAAAGGAGGTAAAATGAATGGACTCAGAAAGCTACACAACACTGAAAAAAGAAATTAAGGATGACAAAAATAAATGGAAGCATATACTGTGTTCATGGACTGCAAGAATTAACATCATCAATGTGTCAATCACATAATGACATCAAAACGTCTGTACTACCTAAAGCAATTTATAGATTCAAGGCAATCCCTATTAAAAGAGCAATGACATATTTCACAAACATAGAACATTTCAAAAATTTATATGAAACAATAAATGACCCTGAATAGCCACAGCAATTTTGAGAAAGAAGAACAAAGTAGGAGGGATCACAATACCTGACATCTAACTATATTACAAGGCCACAGTAATCAAAAGAGTCAGGTACTGGAATAAGAACAGACACATAGCTCAATGGAAGAGACTAGAGAGCTCAGAAATGAACCCAAGTCTCTGTGGTTAATTAATATTTGACAAAGGGGGGAGAAGCATTACAGGGAGTAAAAATATCTTCTTCAACAAATAGTGCTAGGAGATTTGGACAGTTACATGCAAAAAAATGAAACTCGACCACCAACTTACACCATACACAAAAATAAACTCCAGACTGATAAAAGACTTAAATATAAGTCACAACACCATAAAAGACCTGGAGGAGAATATAGGCAGGAAAATCTCAGATATTCCATACAGTGATATTTTCACCGATATGTTCCCTAGAGGTAGGGACATAAAGGATAGAATAAACAAATGGGACTTCATCAAAATAAAAAGCTGCACAGCTAGAGAAACATCAGCAAAATGAATAGGGAATGAACCATATGGGAAAATATATTTGCAAATGGTACCTCGGACAAGAGTTTGATCTCCAAAATATAGAAAGAACTCATAAGGCTCAACACCATGAAGACAAACAATCCAATTAAAAAAATGGGTAAAGGACCTGAACAGAAACTTCTCCAAGGAGGACATACAGAGGGCCCAGAGATATATGAAAGAATGATCAGCATCACTAGCCATCAGAGAGATGCAAATTAAAACCATAGTGAGATACCACATCACACCAGTCAGAACAGCCATCATAAACAAAGCAACAAACAACAAATGTTGGAATGGGTATGGAGAGAAGAGAACCCTAGTGCACTGTTGGTGGGATTGCAGAATTGTGCAACCACTATGGAAAACAGTATGGGATTTCCTCAGAAAACTAAAAATGGAACTGCTTTTTGACCTGGCAATTCCACTGCTGGAATTATACCCTATGAATCCTGAAACACCATCTCAAAAGAACCTATGCACCCCAATATTCATAGCAGCACAATTTATAATAGCCAAGTGCTGGAAGCAACCTAAGTGCCCATCAGTAAATGAGTGGATCAAAAAACTATGGTACATTTACACAATGGAATACTCCACAGCAGAAAGAAGAAGGAGCGCCTACCCTTTGTGACAGCTTGGATGGATCTGGAGAGCATTATGCTGAGTGAAATAAGACAGGTGGTAGAAGACAAATACCATATGATCTCACCTTTAACAGGAACCTAATCAACAAAACACACAAGCAAGCAAAACAGAACCAGGGACATGGAAATAAAGAACAAACTGGCAGTAACCAGAGGGAAAGGGAAAAGGGTTAACTGGAGAAAAGAGAGAAGAGTCGTCAAGGAACATGTACAAAAGGACACATGGACAAAGACAAAGCGGGTAGGATTGAGGGTGGGAGGTGGGGATGGCTGGGGCGATGGGAGTGGTGGGGGAAAATGGAGACAATTGTAACTGAACAACAGTGAAAAAAAGAAATGAAGGACACACTAATTGAAATGAAGAATAAAATAAAGGGAATCAACAGTAGAGTAGATAAACCCAATCATCAAAACAGTGATTTAGTATACAAAGAAACAGAAAACACCCAATCGGAATAGCAAAAAAATAAAATAAAAAAAAAAATGAGGATAGTACAAGAAGCTTATGGGAATTCAAGCGTACCAATATTTGCATCATGGAGGGTGCCAGAAGGAGAAGAGAGACTAAAAGAAATTGAAGAACTACTTGAAGAAATTACAGAAGACTTCCCTAACTTGGTAAAGGATAGATACAACAGGTAAAGTTCTAAACAAGATGAATACAAGGAGAACCACACCGACACATCATAATTATAATGCAAAAGGTGAAAAACAAAGAGAGAATCTGAAATCTTAAAAGATGCAATAGAAAAACTGTTAGTGAACTACAAGGGAGCTCCCATAAGACTGTCAGCTGATTTCTGAACAGAAACTTTGCAGTTTTGAAGGGATTGGCTAGAAATATTCAAAGTGAAGGCAAGCAAGGACCTACAACTAAGATTACTCTACCAAACGAAGCTATCATTTAGACTCAAAGGAGAGATAAAAACTTCCCACACAAGAAAAGGCTAAAAGGTTAGTTCATCACAACCAAACCAATAATATGTGAAACGTTAAATGGCCTTCTTTAAGAAGAAAAAAAAAGATTAAAAATATGAACAATAATATGGCAATAAATACAAAAAACTCCACCTCAGTCTCCCCTTTTACAAAATTACTTATTTTAACAAAGTTATAGTTTATAAATAAAATATTATATTAAGAAAGCTTAGTATGAAGTCAAGCATCCAATAAATGATTATTATTGTTATTAATCAGGTCAATGGAAATAAAGGGTCTATTGACCTATGGTATTTGTAAAATATATGTACAAAATAATTTACCAGTCTGGTAAATTATGTTCTAATTAGTTTGGGTTCTAGTTATCTGTGCAAAAAAATAATAAGTGTATTTTTCACTTATTTTTGTCTCTTAAATAGCATTCTATTGAAAAATTAAGCAAAGTAATTTTGTTGTTATATTCTCTGGGTAATCTACTCCTGAAGCAGCATTTTCTTCTTGACTTATTCAGCCTTTTAATAGTTTAACAAAAATATTTCTCTACTATAAACTGGAGGAAAACAGCAACTGAAGAACAGTATGAAAAATCCCATTTGGGTTATTTCATTAGTTTGTATCTGCACTTTAAACAGTATTCAAAAGTCTATGCCTCAAACTGTTAACCATGTTTAGTTTCAGGCGGAGCTACTGTGGGAGATTTTCATATCCTATGTTAATTATGTATGCAATATTAAAGTTTTTGCCACCTTGATACAAGGCTTTTAGAAGAAGAATGTGTGAAGTAGTTCTGGTATCTTTCATTGAGAATTTAACAGAGAATTTGAGGATTTCTGGATCATCACTACTGGACTGCCTGAATTTCAAGGAAAATCACCTTGGAGTGGCAAAGAAACTGCCACTTGCATGAGTATAAGTGGAAGTGAGTATGAAGACCCTCACTAAATATTTTGTATATCTGAAGGGAGGGAACTGGAGTCAGAATAGCCCAGTGGGGTAAGGGCAGCTGAGTCAGTGTACCACGAAAGGGTGGAAATGGTGTGTCTGGAGTTACACAGCTAAGAAAAGGAATTCAGCTCTCCTCTTCTCAAGTCCTTCTAGGCAAGGGTGTCCACATCCTACAAAGAATGGGGCTGTTGCTAAGGGGAAGACAAGGAAGGGAGCAAAAGAGGGGAGGAAAAGAGTGCAGAGGCAAAGCTCTCAGAAAGAACCATCAATTTAAGAGGCAACAAAACAGACACAATCATAAAAGCTTTCCAACACAATAAAAACACTTAAGTTGGATTCAACTTTTTTCAACATAGTAATAAAAGCTGAAAAAGCTGAATAAAAAATAAATGCTGTCCACAGAGTATTGGCAAAAGACTGTTTTGACTTATTATTTGTATATCTATTCATCCAGTTTGCTCTTGTAATGTAAATTCAATAGAAAGACAAAATTTAAGAGTAATAAGATTATTGTCTTGTTGACATACCCAACAAATAATAGGTGATAAAATCTGAAACAAAATAAGGTGGATGAAATATTTTGTAAATGAAAAACATAGCCACAGAGGTCAATATTGGCTAAATTGTGGCTGTAATAGTTACAAAATATCATTGCAAGTATCAAATAATTCTTCAGTAAAGAACAACATGGCTGGGGTTAAAAAAAAATCTGAATCTAAATCCCAGGTAATTTCTCAAAGGACTTACAATTAATAGGATAAATTGGATTGTAAAAGAATTCAAATTTAATTCTCATGAAACATCAAAAACTACCTATACACACCATTTTATATCTATGTAAAAATATATATTTAATATCTTAAAAGAATTTATAGAAAGAAAACAATATGTACTTTTAAAACATTAAAAAGGAGAAACAAAAAGAATAAAATATTTATTATTAATGGGTGAAATGGGTGAAATTTGTTATGAAAAGAATCACACATGCACTTAACATTCCCTTTTAAAGAACAAATAATCTCACAGTGAATCCAAAATATAAAAGTTAATTTTTAATATTAGTTCCTGTACTTAATCTTGTGCCTAAATAAACTTTAATTGTAATTACTAGTAACAGCAAACACTTACATAGAACTCACTATGAGCTTGGTAATGCGATCTATTAATTTACTTTATCTTCAAATGACTTTTTAGGTTAGCAATCTCACCATCATTTTACAGGTGAGAAAAATGCTTGTCTAGAATATCAAAGGATTTCCCTAAGGAAACAATATTGCTAAATTCAGATTTGAACTCAGGCCATCTGGCTCCAGATCCCAGGCAGCCCTGGGTACACTGGATACCCAATACACTCTGGAGCCCTTCTCATTAAGGGGAATATACGAAACATACTTTTTAAAATGTCTACTGATCCTTTCTCCTCTGTATGTGAGGAGGCGGAAGTAAGCAGGTTGGAGAATAAATAATATCAAAGACCAGAGCTAAGATGGAACAAAGACTGCTTTCTGAGCCACAGCAGTCCCAGTCCATGATGGCACTGTCCTCAGGGGAATTCCTGGTTAGAATTCTGGGCTCTGCCTTAAATATATGCAGGTGTTTCTGAGAAACATCACCCATACAAGCTTCCTTCCCTCTATCTTCCTAAACAACTTACTCCCCTCCCTTCCTTCCTCACAGGGAAGCCCTCTCAATCAAATCTTGCATTTAATGGTTTTCAACTTCCTTAGATCTCGTTTGTTTCTTTTCCCAACACTTCTTTTTATCTTGAGCCTACAGAGCATTGGGAGGGAGGTATCTATGACCTATATCCTACAGTAAGGCAGAGAGAGACACAGTGAGAGAGATTTAAAAGCATGATAAGATGTGGTAAGAACCAGAGAGTCTAAAATGTACATACATCTTTCTTTTACCAGTTTGTATGTGTGTGTAAGAATATTTGCAAGTGTGCTTTTGTGGAGGGGCTCCGCCCACAGCCCCCCCTACCCCCCACTGCCAGGGATGAGAATAAGTCTACCAAGACAAGATCTGCTTGGGGAGGAAAGGTGGCCGATCTCTCAAAGGAAAAGGGCCAGGAGCCTGTTCCTCAGTGGGCTTTTATTGGGTTCATTTGCACAGGAATACAGATGAAGCTCATTAATCATTGTCAGGCAGTAAGGATCAAACAATAGATAACAAAGAACTCTGAGGGCCTACTTTGAGTCACAGTCAGATAGCTAAAGAGCTTTAAAACTTTGAGGAACAAATTCACTTCTTGCTTGGACCCTTATCATTTAATTGAGAGCATTCTAAACACAGCAGGTTTCACAGGATTTTGCATATTCTTTCTTAGGCCTGATCACCCGGGGAACCCGCCCTTTCCAGCATAGGGCTGCACCACCCTCTGTCATTGTTTCAGGCTTAGGTGGAGCAAGGGAAGTAAGGCAGCCAAGAGATTAGGAGACTTCTCACAGACAGAATGAGGACTCAGGCTTTGTCAAAGCCGAGGAGTGAGGGTCCATCACCCCCTTTTGCTGTAGCCCCGAGTCCTTCCTTGGGGGCCTCCCACATGATCGTGCCTTTCTTAGGTCATCCCCCCCTTGGGGAATCTTACCTGTCATTGGCTAAGTGACCAAGCATTGGGGGCCAGTTATGGGTGAAGTAAAAGGAGCAGAAGCGGAGCTCCAACCAGGGAGATAAGCTTTTGTCTCCTTGGTGGTTCACAGTCCAAGGTCGCTCCCTCAGCCTAAGCCTTGGCGGGGGTTACAGCCTCTGAAACCAGGCAGGGCAGTTCCCAACATGCATTTGTGCTACATAGTTTGGACTTTTAAAGAATATACCTATTAATTTTTAAATTTTTGATGTCAATTGAAAAGGTAGAATTATTTAATAAAAAATAGAGTAGAAGAACATCTCCATGGAGGCAGACTCTCCTACAAACATCTCTCTAGTGAGGCCATGTGGGACATAAACAGCTCATGAAATCAGGGTGTTTCTTTTGCACAAATCAGAATTTACCACAGATTCTTAATTATATGTAAATAAACGTATCACATTAGCTGCTTTTTACAACAGAAATGACATTAATAAGATAGGTAGGAACCTGGTATTTGAGTAGTTCACATTCTCTTACTTACAGCCCTCATAGATGTCGGTGGGAATATGGACTGCTGCATGCTGATAGGATACTTGTCGTCCGAAATTAGCATCATCGATAAAAATGGGTTTTATCCTCTGGCTGCCTGGCTCACTGTCATTTTTTTCAGGCTTTATAGGAAAAGATGGACAATAAACAGAATGTTAAAACTTATGCCAACACAGATATTCTCACATTCACATCATTTGCCAAATGCATGTTCTTCAAAAAAGGAACGAAAATATGTTAAAATATAGTACCATGATGCATCAGATTTATTCACATCATAACTTTACTTCTCTCCTAATTTCCTCAATGGTGGAGTAACTCCTCAGAGTCATCCTGACAGAACCAGAGCTTTCTAACATCCAGGACTTACTAAAATGTATATTTAAAGAGCAGGGCAAGTATCATTATTTTTTCTTGTTATTGTTATTAAATTCATTGGGGTGACATTGGTTAATAGCAGCATATAGGTTTCAGGATAAGAGTCTTTATATACAACCAAATTAAAACTATCCCCTTGGAGGAAATGTCATTTTTATATTACCAAATTTGTATTATGCAGTAGAGGATAATCCTGGTTCAACAACCAATGGTACGCATGACCGCAAAAAGATAGCAATAGAAAAATACTTTATGACATGCCTCCTTGACTTGTGTATGTTTCCTAGGTGAATGTCATTTTGTTTTAAAAAAGAAAGTATGCTAGAAGAGATCTACTGTAACTCCTAAGTACAATTAAATCCTAACTTGAACAATTTCTGTCACAAGATAGGAGCCAAGATCCAATCAATAATGATTCAGAAAAAGCCCACAGGAGTTTAAGACTGTGGATTCATTTTCTGTCTCTTCGAACTATGCCTTTGATACTGAATTGCCTGTTGCCTTCCTCTGGCTAGAGTCTCACTCATTTATTCAAAATGCATCTGTAGAATAATTGTTTTTGGCTAGTTATGTTAAACTTTTTTTTCAGTTCAAATATAGTTATTTTAACTCTTCCCTTTCTTGTCATTAAATTCAGACCTACATTATCAACTCGTTCATTTTAGAGACTAACATTCTCCACATTCCCAAGGTAACCTCCTCAAAACAAAACTGAAGGAAAATCACATTTGACTATTTTGGCAGCACACTTTAGTGACGCAAATGATAAAGGATGGAAAATACTTAAATGGACAACCTATTTCATGCGGAGGCTGGGAGAATGTGCAACATAAAGTCAGCAGGTCTACAAAGAAGTGACAGTGTTTGGTTTTCCACCTGGATCTGGAAATTCAAGTGGTCAGATAACACATAAGCATCTTGAAATATTTTACTACCTTTATATACACAAACACGTGCACATGTTTATTTTTTTTTTCTGTACGAAAATTGCAACATTGAAAGATTACTTAGACACAAATATGGACAACAAGGTTTATTTCTTTAGCCATGGCTTCTAAAGCTGTAGGTCTGACCGCTCCTTAGGTAATAAAATCAATTCAATAGTTCATGACCAAATCCTTTTTAAATGAAACATCAAGGAAAGAAATAGGAAAATACACTTCACATAAGGCAGAGACCTACATTCTAAAATCTGTGGTTTAGTCAGCTATGACTGTGTGTGTGCACATACATGTGAGTATATGTGATTTGAATTGTAATATTTGCCACTGATAAAAAGATTTGAAAACAGATCAGTACTTTTTATTTATATGAACATCATGAAGATGTATTTGTTCCTCTCTTAATGGATTGCATATGCAGAATAACAAAACAGTAGTGTTGAAAGTCTAAAATTTAGCACCATACTTGCACGTGAAAATCACAAATTGTTCTCATCTAAAACAGACGTTAAGCACGTGTAATGTGAAGGACACAAAACAGGTGAAGGTTACAAGGAAGGGAAACTGTATAGCAACAACGAATGCTTAACCTAACATACTTGCTTTGATTGCAATGACTAATAAAGTAAAGAATGAAAATGGTAACTGGGATTTGGTCTTGGATGCAGCTGTGAATTTTAATACACTTTAAAATTCACCCTCTATTCTATGGTTGTCTATTCCTGGGCACTATTGACTTGAATAAGGTAAAGGCATGTAAAAACAAACTATTTTCATTAAGAACATGGATGTAAAGAGGGTTCCAGCTAATAGATAATGTCATCATTATTCTCAGCTGCAAATATTCGGGATTAATGAAGTCTCTACATTGACTTTAAAGCAGTGGTTTCTCAAAGTGTGGTCCTTGGGGAAGCAGCATCAGCAACCGGGGAAACTTTTTAGAATGCAGGCTCTCAGGCCCCACTCAGGACCTAGTCAATCAGAAAGACCATGGGAGGGGCTGAACAATCAGTTTGACAGACCCTCTGGGTGATTTTGATAAACACTAAAATTGGAAGTCCAGAGTTTTAAAGTATCAATAGTTTAAACTTTTAGGCATACATTTTTATTTAGTAGAACTACTCATGAAAAATTAGGATTGATTAGTAAAAGCATTTTAATGGATACCTTAATTTTCTACCCTCCATATATAAGGCAGTTTTAGTATCTTCATGCCTGTACATGGTAATATGGCAAATAATATTTGTCAAAGGCTGCTTCAAAAGACAATAGCCCCTTATCATACTCTAGGCTAGGGGTTAGCTCCATACCGATATAAATTAGGAAAATGCTGACTGTTTTATTTTTCTATTAAGAGAATATAGGAAAGCACTTTGGCATATCAAAGGTTCTGAAATAAGTGTCACTAAAAATCTCCTTAACAGTGTTCTCAAGCTTATAGAACCTTGACACTTATTTCAAAAGATAATATCTGTTAGAAAGAACATAATGGTACTTACAAAATGTCATGAAAAGGCATAGTGGAAAATGTAGATGTCAGGAGATCTGTTTATATTCTGTTGCATTAATAACATCTCAAACTTGGGCCAGTTAAGTGTTCTTTGGGCATCCGTTTTTTGGCTACAGGATGGTCCTCACCCTTGAAACAATCAGAATTACCTGTGGATCCGCCTTCCCCACCAACAATGTAGTGTAGCACAATGGGGAGAATGTGTTCTGAAAATAATCCCTCTTTTGATTTACAGTGTAGTGTATTTAAATATTCTCTCCTGTCTTAAATTAAGAACCCTCAAACTAAACAATCTATAAAGGTTATTTTATTTATAAAAATATATGTCCTTTTCTATAATTTTAGAAAATAACACATTATTTTTATAAGCATATCTTTTCCAGAAATCCAATTCATATCTACTTCTAGCAAATTGTAGATATATAAAAAGTTGAAAGATTAGATGTTAATAGATGGACAAACAGAAAGTGAACTAAATGTATGAATTAGGGTTAGGGATATGTGGCAGTGTGCAAATATTTCACTCATTCACTCACTCAAAAATATTCAGTTGGTAGAGTAAAGAGAAGAATTTATTGATATTAACTTTCACAAAATGCCATTTAATATCTAAATCTGGAAACAAATTAAATGTGGAACAATAGTAAAATGGTCACAATAATAATGACGGAGTGATCACCTTGATAATATGTATTTGTTATCTGTTTTTAAAACTTAAATTTTTATATGTTTTCAAAGTTTAAATAGCAAATGTTAAACAAAAAGAAAAAAGCCTTATTTATTTTGAGAGGAAAGAGAGGGAAAAGGATATAGGCATTGATGAGTACACAGTAAATGTTATCAGCACTCTCATTGGTTTTGTATTTATGAGATATAATTGCAGTTGTTTATGTGGTCTTTCTTACAATAATACAGGAAGCAGGTATTATATTTTAATGAGAAAAAACATTAATTTTTCTTTTAAGCCCTTTCTGGAGTTCTACTAAACATTATATGATTATTTCACTAAGATGAAAGTTGCTTATATTTACTCTGAATCCTCTCACATCTAAAAATTACAATTTTAAAAATATTGATTTATTTCAATATACTTTATGGAATTTTTTTCACTTTTTTAAAGATTTTATTTAGACAGAAGGGAAGGGAGGGAAAGGGGGAGACGAACATCAATGTGTAGTTGCCTCTCGCACACCTCCTACTGAGGACCTGGCCTGAAACCCAGGCATGTGCCATGATTAGGATCTGAACCTATGACCCCTTGGTTTACAGGCTGGTGCTCCATCTACTGAGCCACACCAGCCAGGGTGAGATTTTTTCACTTCTAAATCACCATATAAAGGGCTTTTAGAATAACCTTAAAATAATAATACACTTAACTTGTATAATCATGTATCACAACTAGTTTTAGAGTACAGTAGTTAAATATATTAAGAAAAACTATTATTGCTATTCTCCATTGTCCTCCCTTTTATAGTATCGTAAACTAAAATAATTTCATGAAAATATCGACTTTTTAAATGCAAATCACTTATTTTCTTAAACTTATGAAATTATTGTATTGGATGCCATTATAATCCATGTCCCTACCTACTGTATTTTTTGGACTGTAAGACGTACTCCCCAACCCCCAAATTTGGGAGGAATAATGGTTGTTAATGCTACTGTTGAGTTCTGTTTACATTTACATTGGTGAAATATGTTATTTATGTTATTAAATGCAAATATTTTACCACATTTTTTTTTTTTTTAAAGATTTTATTTATTTATTTATTTTTTTTTAAAGATTTTATTTATTTATCTTCAGAGGGGAAGGGAAGGAGAGAGGGAGAGAAATATCAATGTATGGTTGCTTCCTGTGCATTCCCTGCTGGGAACTGGCCTGCAACCCAGGCATGTGCCCTGACTGGGAATCGAACCGTGATCTCTTGGTTCACAGGCCCGCGCTTAATCCACTAAGCTAC
>CM052549.1:36329097-36379225 GCA_028533065.1 Trachops cirrhosus | reverse complement strand
AAAGATGTCCTGGAGGTTCCTAAGCCTCTCCTCATTTTTTCTGAATTCTTGTTTCTTCATTCTTTTCTATTTGATTGTTTCTTTCTTCCTTCTGGTCCACTCCATTGATTTGAGTCCCAGCTTCCTTCCCATCACTATTGGTTCCCTGTGCATTTTCCTTCATTTCTCTTAGTGTAGACTTCATTTATTCATCTAATTTGCGACCAAATTCAACCAATTCTGTGAGCGTCCTGATCATCAGTGCTTTGAACTGTGCATCTGATAGGTGGCTATGTCTTTGTCGCTTAGTTGTACTTGTTCCAGAGCTGTGATCTGTTCTTCCGTTTGCACCATTTTTTTTTTGTCTTGATGCGCCTGTTACATAGTGAGGGGCGGAGCCTTAGGTGTTCACCAGGGCAGGGCACCCCAGTCGCTAGGTTGTTATACTATATGTGGGGGAGGGGTCTGAGAGGGAACAATGGTGCTTGCTCCGCTCTGTGCTGGATTTCAATCCCTTCCACAGCTTCCCCCAAGGAAACTGGGCCCTTCTGGTGCTGAGTCTGGTGCTGAGTCCCATGGTAGGCTTGTGTACAATCTAGAACCCTGTGGGTCTCTCCAACGACCTCTCCTGTGAGGCTGGGAGTCTCTCCAGGCACCTCAACCCCCACAGGTGTTTTCAATTGGTGTTTTGAGGCTTTATTTCTCCATGCTGGAGCCCTGGGTTGTGAGGTCTGTCTCAACCCCCAGTTTCACCTGGTTTATCTGTGTGCGAATGTGGGACCACCAGTCCACCAGCCACCTTTTGCACCATGTGCCGCTCCACAATGCGCCACCCCATGCCTGGGGTCTGCCAGCCACTGTTTTTTTTTTTTGCTGTGACCCCTCTCAGCCCTGCTGCCCGTCTCCACCCCTCCTACCAGTCTATTTTAACTCCTTGGTTGTCGGATTTCCATACAGTTCAATTTTCTGTCAGTACTGGTTATTTTTTTGTTTCTAAATTTTTGTTGTCCTTATTTTGGTTTTGCGAGGAGGCACAGCGTAGGAGTCACAGCGTGTCTACCTATGCGTACATCTTGGCTGGAAGTCAATATAATTTTTCAAAAAAAGCAAATATTGGACACAAAGAAATTGAATGGGAAAAGGAATTTGGGGAGAAGCTACTTAACATATATTATTTAGTGTATAAATTAGAAATTTAAAATAAATTCTTCCCCTGAAATTAATATTTCCTTGTTTGTTATTATAGTTTTTTAATATTTTCCCCCACAACATCCCTTCAGAATTCTTCTGACCGCCCTATATACATGTGTACAAAGAAACTGAGCAAATTGATTCTCAAGTGTATTCAAGAGCATTCGGTATAATACATAAGTGAAATATGAGAAGAATGTTTCTTAGACTATTCGTCTCAATATAATTTCACTTATTAAATAATAGATTAGATCACTCAGAGACAGAGGTACTAGCCAGTGTTGGATGGGTAGGTCATTCAATTTTACAAGCAGTACACACTAGCAAATTTAATTTGGAAAATCACAATGACAAGGTGGTGACAGACAGAAACGGCTCTTGCGTATTTAATACATTTATCTCAAAGTAAACGCTCTTAGCATTGATATATATAAAACACATCTGTTTTTAATATTTTATTTTTTCATGTTATTAACTTAAAACTATTTCTAGTTTCCTAAAAACTATTTCTGAAAATAAAATGTTCAGAAATTAAAGTTAATATATTTCACCTGAATTGCAATAGAAACTAACTTAATCATACTGTACAATTCAGATTGAACGTTCTCCTTGAGAAACTGCTTTCACAACCATACTGTGGCTAGGTTTATCTCGCCTGGCTCTCTGTTATTTTTTGTGTCCCACAAAGCCATGAGAAAATTAGCTGATACTGACTATGAATGGTTCACTGAGACCTTCTATAGAAGTACTAAAATTGGTACTCCTGTCTCACTAGTGAAATTAAATAAATGAGCTCCTGTGAAATGAACCAAATTATTCAATATTAGAGGCCATAGTTTTGTATACAATTCTCCAGTATATATGGGTGTGTATTTTAAAATTTCCACCTCTAAATGCATCCTTTTCTTTTTTACAACTATTACAAAAGAATTATTTACAACAGGGCCTTGCATTCACTCTATGGATTAAAAAGAAACGTTGCCTCTGTAACCACTAGTTCATCACTGGAATCGAAGCATTCTGTGATGCTCCATTAGTTAAGGCTGGCTAACAGTTCTGACTCCCACAGAGAAAAGCCTCCTTTTCACTACATTCTTGTGTCAATTAGAAATGGAAATTCATCAAAGCAGCTTCAGCTGACCACGTCCAATTACTGAAGAATGAACAGAGATAGAAAGCTGCTGAGCCTCATCCAGCCGCAGTTGTTTGGGCCAGGTCGTAGGCCAGGCTGCGATAGTAAATGATGGATCCAGTTACACGGCAATGAGAACACTGTCGAGTCTCCTGAGTTATTAGTTTAAGCTGCTATTTTTCTCTTCAGGATATGACTCAGAAGTATTGAGCGAAAGAGGACAATTAGAAGGAAAATATGAGTTGCTTGATAATAAATTAGACACTAAGGACTTAAATAATTGTACTTTCGCATTACTAAATCATAACAACAAGAAAAGAATTAAATTATGAACTTAATACACACTATTCTTGCAAAACATGAATTTAGCTAAGCATAATATGTTTGATAAAGAAATCGATTTTTTTAATGAATTCATAGAATTTCTCCAGTTCTTCAGGTAATTAAAATGGTATAACTCTTTAGGCTTATCTTGTGGGAAAATGATAACATTAATTCTTCAGAGGCAATTTATTTAACATATTAAGAAAAGAATGTTTTACAGTTAATGTGAAAGGTAAATTAATAACATTAGTGATCAAAAGAAAATGGCAGAAATAAATCGAGTTAAATCAGTCTTAAAGATTAGATTCAGCGTTAAGCCTCCATGTATTGTTCTACTACTAATTATGACACATGAAATAGAAGAAACGGTCTGAAATAAGCCATCTTTGGGGGGAAAGGGGAACAGTAAGCAGCTGAAACTATTTAATGACTTAAAGAAAGATAGGCAATTAAAAATACTCTAGAAAATATTACAGCAAAAATATATACATTTTCTAAATGTGACTGAGTCAAATACAGGTATGAATGTGAAACATTCAGCTAAAGTAAGTCAAAAGTGACACTGATCAAAGAATCAAAATACAGGTAAGTATGATGATAAGAAGAGCTGTGGCTGATTTAAATTCAACGAGTACTGTGCAATTTTCAAACCATCAGCATTGTAAATATACACATTTATTTTTTTATAAGTATGTAACCTAAATTTTGGGAAGAGGCTGATAGGGTATTCTTTCTATTAAGGCATAGTGAAATGGTATCTTGAATTTGAAGAGCACTGTATGATTTTAGATAGCCTAAAAGTTTGATATAGCACACCTATATGGAAACCATCTAATATTATATATAATAGTATAAAAGAAAAACACCTAAATGAAATCATTCTTTTCTAAAATTTTAAAAGCAAATTTTACATTGTAAATATTATGATGGACAGATATACTTTTTAAGATACTGTCACAGCAAAAGAGTTTACAAAAACTTTCAAGATGAAAAGATCAATTATTTTCCATTGATATCCAAGGCAAAGACTAGATAATGCCATACAGCTGTACAGTCCAAGAGCCCGCCTGGGCTCCAAGACTGCAAGATCCCACCATATTTACAATGACATGGAGACATCTCTACGGCCTGTTTGTAAGATTCCCTATGATCTATTTCCTGCCTGACTTTTCATCCACATCTCCCATTCGGCTTCTTCTTGCTCATTATGTTCCTGCCTCTGTGGCCTGTTTTCTGCTTCTTACACATCTCAAGCTCTTTCTGATTTAGACTTTTTTGTACTTGCTGTGCCCTTTGCTTGGTGTGCTTTTCCCTGGTCTACTTTCATAGCACCAATTTGCTCTTCAGGTTTCAGTTGAAAAATACTGTCTTGGACATTTCTCCATCTAAATTATCCCCCATGGAATCTTGAAAATATCACCCTATTTATTATATCCAGAGCTCTACTCTACTTTAGTTATCTAACTTTTTAAAAATATTTTATTTATTTATTTATTTTTAGGGAAAGGGGAGGGGAGTGAGAAAGAGAGAAACGTCAATGTGTAGTTGCCTCTTGTGCACCCCCTACTGGGGACCAGGCCCACAACCCAGGCATGTGCTCTAACTGGGAATCGAACCAGTGACCCTTTGGCTCACAGGCTGGCACTCAGTCCACTGAGCCACAGCAGCTAGGGCAAGTTATCTAACTTTTTATTTGCCCATGTTTGTTGTCTCACTACACTAAAATTAAGCTCCTTGAGGGTAAGAGACATCACTGACATCATTCAGTGTATCCCGCATACTTAGCATATCACTTAAAACTGCCCTTGCTTGCCATTGCCATATCATTTGTTGAGTGACTAAATAAAGGTGAACCCATGTTTTCTGGTCCCCAAACTTATGCTCTTTTCTCAGAAAAATACTGGTAGAAATTTGGTAAATAGACAGAGAGTGCATTAGCCAGAATCTTGGTTCTTGATCTCATTCCAGCTCTATGGCTCCTCAGATATTTTTTTCTTAAATAAGAAACAGAGGGAAACAAGATCTGTAAGTTTCCTTCTAGCTCTAAAAATTCTAATTCTAAAATGTATAAATTTTAACCTAAAGAAAATTGTCTACAAAGCTTTTTATAAAAAATGCTAAATAACTGCAAGAACATTTAAATGATGGAAAGCTGTAATAAAGAAGCATTTATAAAAACAAAAAAGTTTCTTGATATCCAGACCCCTTGCCCCTGAGACTTTACATTTTAATTTAGAGCAATACATTTGTGGCATAAACCTACAGACATCAAACAGACAATTTTAGGTACATATAAATTAAAACACTAGTTAAGCTTTTCTTCTCAATTTCACAAGTTTTAATCTTTCAGTTATATCACGAGTGATAATCAGGAGACCATCTTTTTGATAAGATCTTAAATAAAAATAAGTACCCCACCTATCAGCGGTCTCCAAAAGAATTCACTGGGGGAGTTTAAAGAAATCAGAACCTATCTGTTGCTAGCAAGAGATGTAAGGAAAAAAAGAAAGCTTACTAATATTTACTACAGGGCTCGACACGAGCACTCCCCTCTCCCCCCTGACACACTCCAGGCACCACAGAGAAGGTGGAAACCACACACACTGACAAGCTGCAGCTGCCTTCTCACTTGTACAGTCACTTTCAATGTGCTATTCTATACCTTACGTGTATTTTACACATCATCTGTTCCGGTTTAACCTGTCCCATATGAACCAGTAGCTTTAAAAATATCTGCAAATTAATGATTAAAGATGAAATTCTGGCAAGGGAAGCTGCACTGCACACAGAGATGATGCTTCTGTTTATTCCCAGCATTCGCTCTTCTTCATTCTCGTTACAAGATAAAAAACAATGATTTCATTAATTTCATTAGGCAAATTGGTCAAAAAACTTAAAATTTTCAAGAATATTTTAAATATACCTTATATTTACTACTGATAATGTGTTTCTAGGGCCTGTTGAGATATTTCCAATGGTAATATAAAGTCATCACAATGAATAAAGGCATTTAATAACTAGCATCCAGAAAAACCTTTAAACTTCTAGTGATTTTGAATGTCATATGTCACTTTAAACAAATACTTTGTAAAATTTTAATAAAGATTTAGAAGTCTCTTTTGAGGTTTTTCAACACATTAGTTCAGTAGTAAATATATAGAATTTATAAGTAAATATTCTTATATAGGGAAATGCATTTTTGAAATTGATATGCATGTGCAAGCAAAAAATAAACAAACAAAAAAAGGTTGAAGATACTGTTCAAAACAATCCAGTGTCCTTCTATGCCAAGTATAGGGTGAATTTATAAAGCCAACCTAATACACTGAATTTTCCAAACTTAATGAAAATTTGTTAAGTTCTAAATAAATATGCCATACGCTACTTCTGGAAAGAAAGAACTGGATGCAGAATCTACAAAAGAATTATTCATGCTAAAAAAAAAAAGAGAAGAATCAACTTTCAAACTACCCTTGCAAAGTGAGCATGTGCCTACTTTGCTTGTGCAGAAAGCATTAAAAAATATATCTAAATAGACTCAAGATTTGAAAAGAAGTCCCCAAAAACATAAGACAGAATTTCTACAAAAATATTGAATCTAATCTAATCTTTGTTTTTAATTAGTTTTGCAGGTCTGTATCTCAATGACTTCTAATGTGGTCATATTTCACACAGAAATGTAAGCATTGATTTTAAGGTATCTGTGGTCAATATCACTGGGAATAGTGGATCAGGTCAGTGGAGATTATGATTCAAAGTCTAAGAATGTTTTTAATCATAGAGTTTATTTTACCTACTGCAAATCACTGACAATGATGAAGCTGTCTGGATAAAATATAGCCAAACATCACAGTTAAACCTGGACAGAATAATGGGTGGGTATAATCAATTAAAATTTTCAGTCAAAACTGTCTCCAAAACTTTTAACCTTCAGTCCTGATTTATAACAGCTCCGTTGTGGGGCCCTCTCCCATGCCCATGGGTACCGCAGCGCAGCACAGAGACTCACTGCCCCTGCCGTGACCACCCTGCCTGCACTGCGCTCAGCTCCCTGCACTATCAAGTACCTAGTGTGTGCCTTGAGCTCATGAGGTTTTATTTGTTTTACCTGAAACTCATTAAAATAATAGTACATGCTACAAAAGATTAGTGTGAACTTTAAATGATACATTGCACATAAAGCATTTACTGCCTACTAAAGAATAAACATATATATGCTTATAATCAAATCCAAATACACATCATTCAAAATATTTAAGCCATTTATTTTAGATGGACACATACAAAAGCAATTCTGATTAAACCAGTTATTATACAGCAGTGATTAATATTCCATCTCTATGCCATTACCTAGTTCAGCATTCAACATCAGTCATTAACAGAGCCTGAAATAAATGCTACATACTATAAAGATAGTAAGAAATTTAAGAGTTAGTAAAAAACCTACTTTTATTTTTTATTATTAGAATGTTTCATCATTGATGCATATTCCTTCTAGAATTAGATTTATTTATTTATTTAAAATAAAAAAAATCATGAAAGATAAGGTTTTTAAAAGACATTTAGCTGGGAGTTTAATTTAACATAGACAAGACTCTGTTAAGAAAATAAATAGCAACATAAATATGCAAGGGAATTCAGCAGACTAGCCAAAAGTCCCAGACAGGTCAAATTTTTAACATGATCAATAAAAATAAAATGTAGCAAATAAATCAACTCAATTTATCGACATGGGAATTCAAAGTTAAATTTATTTCACTTAGATTTTAGTCAGAAACATAGATCTTGGAATTAGGTTAATACGAGTTTGTAATGATCTGCATTCTTTTTGCTTGCCTCGGGAATTGATAGTGTAGCTTGCTGATACAACTCAAGCCTTCTGAGAAGTTGCTTCACTAAACTTGAGGGAATCTAAAAATTTATTGAGACAGATGTTTCTAAAATATTAAGCCAAGTACCTAAATAAGTTTCAAAAATAAGTAAAACATAAATGTGGAATTTCATAAATAATTGTTGCACTAACATTTTTTTCCATTTTATTTTGACATTTAATTTGTCTTTCAAATATGGACATATAACCCCACAATGATATGAAGACAAATTTCATTTTAGTCTAAATGTTTTTTAAAGATTCTACTCTTGTTTTTATTTTGTTCTGCATTGTCTTAGGTTTTTTAAACAAATGCCGGAATTATATTCATAAGAATAAAATGAAAAAAATAGTTCAATCTATTATCCTTTCATTATTGTTAGCACATATACACAAACATGCTCCATTTTGAGCTAAAATCACTTCAAATTAATCTTATGTTTTTTTGTATTAGGAATTATTATTTTAAAAATATACTCATTAACATTTCTTGATTACCAACTCTGAGACAGGAAATGTTCTAAATGTTTTATATGTGTTAACTAATTTAATTTTCCTATTAACTGTATGAGATAGGTATTACTATTACCTTTACCTTCCAGTAAAGTTAAGTACAAAAAAGGTAAGGAAAAGTAAAATAAAAAATGTGAAGCACAGAGAGCTTATGTAATTGGGCCATTATCATCGAGCTAGAAAATGGCAGAGCTGGAACTCACGTCTAGCAGTGGCACATTCCAGAATATGACCTCTTAAACATCACACTCTACTATCTCCTCTGCTTGACAATGTGAATAGTGATTTTACATGTATGCCTTCATGTCATTGTTTAGGGGAAAAACAGTTGTACACTAAAGTATATAGGAGTACATGTCATATTTCTAATTTGCCTTGAAATATTTAAGCAAATAGGTGAAACAATTATGGAAACTCATTATATTCTTTACCATATATTTAAAATATTTTTCCTGATAAAAAGTAAAAAAAACCCTTACATCAAAACATTATACCCATTTTAATGTTGTAGCCTCACTGGAATTAAAATTCAACAACTATTATTTACCCTAACTATATGTTGAATTAAAAGACCTTTAGTTTGATGGAATAATACAATAAGCCTGATTCATGTTTCATGGAGATTCGTAATAGCTTAGCTTTTCAGATCTGTCCAGACTGAAAACCAGAAATCCCAACCTCATGTCACCTGCAGCAATTTCAAATAAATATTCTAACTCTGCTACATATTCCCAGTTTGAATCGGTTTTAGACGAATGGGAAGTCACATTGTCTGTTTTGACATTACTCAGTCCTCATGACCACTGACAGTCAATGGGAGGAAGGGGCAGGCGAGAGATGGGGAAACAATGCCCTCTGCCTCTGTCTCCTTCTGCAGCCAGCCTTGGTACATGAACAAAAAAAAGTTTACATTAAAAATTAATTCAAATACGGTCCACCATCAAAACCAGGTTTGCCATTCCTCTCTTAACTTTGTTTCCACCCAGCCTGGAAACAAAACCAACATTTTCATTTCCACCATGATTACAAGGGATTTCCTGTTTTACTACGCAAATAGTAAACACCTTGAAAGGTGAACAAATCTTAACAGATGCTGTGTTAGTAATACAGATGCTGTGTTAGTAATGCAGGTACTGAAACACAAACACCTACCCAATTTAACAAGCATGTTTCTCAACAATGACTCTAAACAATTAAAGAAAGTAAGATCCTTACTTCAAGTTGCTAAAAATTTAATAGAGAAGATTATCCCTGTATCAAATACTATAATGTGAGGTATTATATGCCATTATAGCCAGAAATGTGTAAAAAGTTGTTTAGAACATTCAAAGGAAGGAAATCCCATTTCCTACCTAGGAAAACCAAGGAAAGCTTCACAAGGAGGTAGTGTTTGAATTGGTTTTTGAATACTTAACATTTGATTAGAAAATTGTAGGATACCATGATCAGGTAATTAGAACAGAGACCATTTTAACATTACCCAGCACACTAGACACAGGAATAATCACCTTAAATTCCTAGTAACAGTTTGTGCCTTATATCCTTCCATGAGAATTGTGGCTCACCAAACAGTTTAGCCCAGTTATACATGCATTGTTTTCAGTGTCAAGGGGAAAGCTTGTCTGAAAGACTATAGTCATAGTTTTGTATTATATTATACACTAAGGGACATTAACTCTACCTACCCCTTACTTCAGCCACTACTTTAACTAAATTTGGCTGTCACTATTTATTTTTATACACACAAGGTGAATACAAATAGCGTTGATCTCAGTTGAGTAGCAGAAACATTATGAAATGCCCCTGAGAAATTGTCTTATATCCAAGTCCTTGAAAAGTTTATAGACTGATTGCTCCCCACAAACTCACTAATTCAGGTGTAGCCAATAGGAGAGCTTTATGCTAAGTGAAATAAGCCAAGTGGCAAAAGACAAATACCATATGATCTCACCTATAAGGGGAACCTAATGAAGGAAACAAACAAATGAGCAAAACAGAACCAGAGACATGGAAATAAGGAACAAACTGACAATGATCAGAGGGGAGGGGAGAGGTGGGTAATGGGGGAAAGAAGGGGAAGGGTCAAGTCAAGAAACATGTATAAAGGACCCATAGGCATGGACAACAGGGTGGGGGTTGACTGTGGGAATGGGGGGGTGGGTGGGTGGGGGAGAGCAATGTGGGAGAAATTGGGACAGCTGCAATTAAACAGCAATAAAATTAAATAATTAAATTAAATTAAATTAAATTAAATTAAATTAAAAAAGGTTTACACTCCAAAGGAATAACTGATCACCTTTAGATACTTGTTTGACCTTTAACTGAGGCCATATATCATCATTATAATGAACAAAATCAATAGATTACACTTAACACATCTTTCTTTATATTCGAATCTTAACTGAGTGATAGACCATCATAATAAATATGGAAGAATAACAGGAATCATAAGATTCCCAAATTTAGCCCTCAATTCACCATGTACTAAATTTATGACTTTCTTCATATGATTTACTTCTATTATGAAAACTACTCCGTCTTCCTCTCCAGCCACTCATATTTCACACTCCCTACCTCTGGCTGTCACCTCCCTTAAATATTGGCATTCAAAAGATTCTACCTTGAACTATCTTAAGTGATGATTATTATTTTATATTGTGTAGATGTGGGAAGCAGGCTGACAGTAAGACAATAGGGAGTAGTGTGACTGTGACAAGCTGAAGAATGTATCAATCCAAATGCATTCAAACTCATTTTGTTCTTAACATTGCATCAGCATAGCAACATTTATCTGTAGTTGGATCTGGCCTTGCTTCACACTTGCTGGGGAAATTTCGGCCACTTGTTTTCAAAGACCACTCATAAGCAAAACATAAAACTATTCTAGAACAAATTAAGTATTTAGCTGCCTTGTGGAAATCTCAGCTTGGATAGCCTTGAGCAAGTTTGGGGTATAAATGTTATTGATATTAAAAAAAATCTTTGCCTGAAAGAAACTCTGTAGGCCTTTCAAATCTACAATTGCCTGCAGATTACTTTGAAGACGTAAGTGCTTTTCTTCATTCAGCCTTGGAATATTATTTCTAATCCATATGCTTTGACTTGATCTTTGGTAAACTTATTGGAAAAAGACTTATCAAGTGATTACAATGTACTAGTTGTTATAAAAGCTATGCCAGCTGCTGTGAACACACAAGAGCTGCTCTCCAGAAGTTTATACTCAAGGGAAAAACCCAAAGGAATAATTTATAAAGACTGGCTGTGTCTCCAAAGAGAAGAAACTACCATTTCATTGCAAAAGTCTGACTGACTTAGAAAAAAATACTGCTAAAGTTTCTTCAGGATCTTAAATACCAACTAAAGGCAATAATAACTGATTTGAAGATATTGATCATGGAAAAGAAACTATGAATAAAACATTTAGCAATATTTATATACTAACATGTATATTATTAAATCTATATAAAACTTCAGAAGCATAAGAGAACATTTGAATAGCTCTGAAATAAACATGTGACAATATGCCTAAACTTGTGTGATGGTCATAGGGATGGAAAGGAAATGATTGATGTAATAGAAATGGGAAATACAGAAAACATCATGATTCCACCAGAAATAGTCATGGACAAACAGATCTGCTCCTACTACTGCAGAACTGGGGGAAAATTATGAGTGATAACCATAGGCACGAGATTTATAATCTTTTAGTTCACTTAAGGAGTCATAACACTTAAAGTAGAAACTGCATTTAGATCTCAGATACTTTATCACCATTCAAATATATAAGGAAAAATTTGTTAATCAATAGTGTTGTTTCAATATTTAGTATTCCAATTAGTTATTTTGTTCATTAATATTATATGTTGATATGTGAAATGATAAAAGTATATTATATAATATCCAATAACCAATTTTTATAAAAGATATGGCTTTGTGGAATTTGAGAAAATTATACATCTAAAGTGGTATATGGAGAAATCAGCACAAAGAACAGTGATGGTAAGCCAATTCAAATCAGAACAATAAGATGACATTATGATTTGTGAGCATTTAGTATATAAAATTTCAAGCATAACATGTATAAAGCTCTGAGTATGGCAGCCAATTAAATCTACCTTTACTGCAAAACTTTTGGTGACAGTGAGTAAATTTCATCATCTACTGAAGTCTGACTTCATCAGATAAGCAAGTCTTAAAAAAAATTATAACCACCAAAAATCCTAAAGTAGAACATCAAGGTGCCACATTTACTTACATGTCTCAAATTTCTTTCATTGTCAGATAGTAAATATTTCTATTGCAGAACACAATTTCATTGTACTGATCAAAAAATATATTTAGATGAAAATAATACAGCATATAATTTGATAATCATTTTACTGTAAAAGACTATTTTTCCTCAGTTCCAAGTTGAAGAATTATACTGTATTTAAATGATGGAGGTACTCAGATCGAGTAGAGTTTGTGCATTAACTTTAATATGTCCAGACGAATAATTTGAGAAAAAATACAATACAGATTAAATTTTAAAAAAGAAGAGCTATTTGAAGATATTTGTAGAAACTAATTATCTCCTAATTAGGATTTTCCATGTTCTGTCTTTAATAACAGACCCTATATTTTTATTCACATACATGCCTGCCCAGTGGGGGGTGAATTATATTCCATATCCTACTGCAGCCACACAAGGCAAGTCACTAAGTTGTGGACTGTGGTGCAGATAGAAGTGATGTGTGCTATTTCCAGAATGTGCCTTTAAAGGCAAAGGACATGCCCTCCATTGCCATTTGCCTCCTGCTATCTAGACTGCAAAAATCATTGTGGATACTGAAGCACCACTCTTAGACCACAAAATGGAAAGGCTGTATTGAGGAGAGCAGAAAACATGAAAGAAGCACCCTGGACCTCGGATGACTGAGAGTTGCCATTTAGACCTTGTACACAGAATGATACATGCAACAAAAATGAGCTTTTGTCTTGTTTTCACCACTTTTACTTGAGGTTTCTCCTAAACAGCCAAACCAATGTACTCATCATAAAACATGGTTCATTTTTATTCAGTGTCTAAGGGTTTTATAAGGTCATTAGTATTACCACATCTAAAGCACTTTGAATTTTGCCATAAAAGTATGAAATAATCTTACAGTTCTTTACAAATTCTCAAAAATTTCATATGAAACAGCCTAATTCCAGCAATCTTGATTATTTTAGCAGGATTCTAATAATATGCAGAAATGGAATGAAATGTATGGATTACCTAATCAACTGTAACATGTCTCAGATGCAGAAAAACAGTTTGAATTTAAATAGGTTTTAGTGTCCTATGGGCAACTACAATTTTAGGGCTGGACAGCGGCATGAATCAAAGTCTCTGATCCTTTTTTACGTTCTTTCCACTACACAGTATTTCTTGCCAATTATTCTCAAACTTTTATTTATATATAAAGGAGTGAAAATAATTTCTCTAAATGATGACAATAATTTTTAAGTCTTAAATTTAAAAGTTGAATTTTGCTTTTTATAGGATTTTGATTTTATTTGCTATAGCTCAACTCATGGCCTAAAAAAGAGAATAGAGCCTTTTTTATAGGCATAATTAAAACACAGAGTATTATTAGAGACTTTTTGTATGGAGGAAGGCCAAAAACAAGGTAAGTTCAATAGGTTTATTTATATTAATTCATAATATTATTATAATAATACATATTTTTGATTCAGATAAAAACTATGAGAATAAATAATAATCATAGTATATTTCTTTAATCGTTTCACTAATATACTTCAAGCTCTTAGAAGAATACCTAAAATACAGGAGGCCCTCAACAAATATTTTATATAAAAAAGATAAGTGTATTTAAATATTTTTTCTCATGACAAAAATCAAATACATGAAAATTTAAAACTAGTACATAATTGTTTTATGATTTTGTAAATTTTTCCCACCATAATTAAGTAATAAAAATGTCTCCATAATCTGTCCAAGTGTGGCAATATTAGAAGTAATTCATTTCTGCTACAATAATCTATGTTCTAAAGTCCTTTAAATATGTACATTAAAGACATTCATTTTTTAAGGCATATTAAGAACCTAATATGCTTCAAAGATTGAAGAGGCAGGCCAGTTTCTGCTCAAATTCCAGAATGCCATTCATGTGGAAGTTGAAATAATGGGCTTCCCCTGGTTTATGCAGTTTAGGCCAGAGTATACATGTCTAGTGACAGTGGTGACAGGAGCCAGGATACAGAGACAGATGGGATCCAATCTCTGTCAGCAATGCAAATGGCGTGCAGAGAATTCAAGTCAGTGTAGTGGACTGAGGTCTGGACAGGGTATAGTGTGAGTTCTCATCAAGAGAAACATGTGGCATTTCTGCTTAGGAAGAAGCCAATAAGTTGTTAAAGATCACATAAGCACTAAAATTCATCCTTACCTTGTTGTGTCTCACTGGTATTTTTCTTATGCTATCACATATTTTCTGAAATACTAAATCTGCTAAGTCAACTTGTTGTATAAAACCAATCATCTCAGTAGAACTAAGTTCTCCTTGGAATTTAAGGTAAAATTTATAATACTCACATCGAGATCATCCTTTGCATTGTAGTAGACAACTTCATTACTCTATAAAAAATTAAAAAAAGAATGCTTTATTGATTTGAATAAAACAAAACATACAGGATGAAACATTGATTACATTTTACTCATATTTTAAATAATAAAACCCTCATAATATTCTTTTCACAATATATTCCACAAAGATCCATAAAATTAGCCAATATTTTCTAAAAACATATTAAAACACTATATCAGTGATATTAGAAAACCACATTTTTGCACTGAGGTAAAAATCTCAGTGTAAGTCTCAGAATAATTTGTCAAAAAAAGAATTAAAAATTCATACTGCAAATAAGTTATATATATACATGTATATATATTATATATACACACATACATAGCCAAACACACACATGTGAATACACACACACCCCTAAACCATGAAATGATAAAGACAATTCAAGAAAAATTTAAGGTAAGTGGCTTGTTAATACTTTGCTGAAACCATGACTTTTAAACATATATGTGTATATGTTCATATATATAACATTTATATATATCATCTGTATGTCTATATATATTACACACATATATGTCAGGTGTTGACACTATTATTGAAGCACAGTATATCTGTACAATATTGGCAGAAATTTCTTCATGAGATTTAGATAAGGGATCAAAAGTAACTGTAGATATAGACAGCAAAAGAAAATATAAGATTATCTAATGCACTAATAGTCTCAATTTCTACCAAAGTGTTGAATGAATGTGTTGGCCCTTCAAGAATAAATATAAATGGACATTTCTACTAATCATCAAGGTTGCTGATATGTCATAAACATAAATTATGGACATGAATTGTGTTATAAAGGAAAAATGGAATGGAAAGAATGATTGTCAAGAAATTAAAAATCCCTTCTTTGAGTCTTTGAGGCTAGAACTTCAGTACAGTCTTCAGTAGTAACATGCACTTGTAAAAAACACATTATTTTGTGCTTCTTATAAATATGGATGTTCTGAAGTTTTATTTAAAAAACATGATACATGAAAAATATTTTAAGAAAATTACTTGGAAAACAGATTAAATTAATGCTTCTTAAAGTATCTCCACCCCAAAGTTACTAGTGCTTCAAGCTATAATAACTGTTACATAGGCAAAAGCATTCTATGGATATGACTTTAGAATATGCGTAAACCAGAAAGATAAAATTGTCTCTTTTCTGCGGCACTTCACAGATTTTCAGTGCATAAACGCATATTATAGATCTCTAAGAAAAATAGGTCTTGTTTTGATTTCCAGATTTATTTGCCATATATCCTGCCTCCTTTTTTTTGACGTGAGAAACATACCACGAGGCTAAAGATCTATAAAATATACGTCTCTCTGAAGACCAAACAACCAAACCAAATACTATATACATAAATATAACAACATACGATTCATAAGACTGAATAAAACTCATGAGTTTGAATTTATCCCATACAGAGTCAATAATACTTTTAAAACTAGAAGAAAATTTCACCCTTCGTGACAGCATGGATGGACCTGGAGAACGTTATGCTAAGTGAAAAAGCCTGTCAGAGAAAGACAAGCACCATATGATCTCACTCATATGTGGAATCTAATGAACAAACTGAACTAACAAGGAGAACAGAGACAGACTCATAGAGAGCAGGTGACAGCTCTGCGGGCAGGGGGCTGTGAATTGTGTGCCTGGAGGGGTCAAGCAAAAAAAGGAAAAGAAAGAACCAACTCATGGACAGGAACTACAGTATGGTAATTATGAGGAGAAGCGGCTGGTGTAGGTGGAGGAGGGTATAGGGAGAATAAATGGTAATGGAAAAAATATAATAAAAATATAAAATTACCAGTTAAGGATTTTTAAAAGAATTATGTAGCTAGAGGATTTAAATGTATGCAAGTTCTAATTCCTGAAACACTTCTTATAACATTAGTTTTGTAACAAAGTTAAAATATAAAATCATAACTCATCATAAACATAAAGCAAGAAAATCTTCTGTATTCACCTGAGACCCAAATCTAATTACTAGTTTATTGATCCCTCATGCAACTCCGTAATTTATACTTAGGAGATAATTTTCAGTTTAGAACATGCAGTCCATCAAAAATTAAAACACTGAACAAGTTGATCTTCATTTTAGACTTTATTTTTGCCAACTGCTTGCTTATATGTCCAAAATGGAAATGTGTTGAAAACAAGGTGAAACTGTATTAAAATTCAAACAGTTCAGCATCATTTTCAACATTCAACATTCAAAGCTGCTGTGCCAAGAGAGATACAAAATAAGTTAAACATACCTACCCCTATCCTTTAGGTAAAACAATGGATACAGATCGATCATATAAAACCAGTCATGTCTACAACTACACTTGGTGCATGGTACTGGAGTTAATGGACTAAACTGATTAGTGAACTTTTTTCTTATGTGTCACATGCAACAAATAAAGATAATTTATGAAACAAGATTAAGAGTATCAGCTACAATAACAGAAGAGGGTAAAATATGATAAAGAAATGCTAGTTTTAACTCAAACTAAGTATCTTGATTCCATTAAGATAAACTGTGCTGGAATTAAAATAAAAATTGACATACAGAAAACTGAGTTTATTTGAGAATTTCCAAATGCCTTTCCTTTGCTCTCTGTCCTATATTTTATACAAAGCCCTATCACTACCTCTTCTTTTAGAAGCTGTATATTGCTTCCAAAAATGTTATTGAACATGTATATTTCAAAGTTTATTTAAATTTATACATTTAAAATGTATAAGTGTTTCTGGACTTTGAAAAACATAATTCCAAAAGCTGGTTTTCTTCTTTTAAGTAAACTATAAAAAAATACATTAATCACAAAAGAATTATATATGTCAAATATTCATGTTTCTTCTAACTGGGTAATTTGTATTTCCACTTTTAAAAAAACTCTCAATTTTTAATATAATGTAAATTCCTTACATGGTCAAAATATAAATGCAGCCATTGCCAGTGTGGCTCAGTTGGTTGGAGCATTGTCCCATAGCTGAAAGGTTGCGGGTTTAATTCCCAGTTGAGGAGCATACCTAGGTTGCAGGTTTATTTTATTTTATTCTATTTCACATTTTTTTATTGTTGTTCAAGTACAGTTGTGCAGGTTTAATCCCAGGTCAGGGCGCATGCAGGAGGCAACCAATAGATGCTTCTCTCTTGCATTGATGTTTCTCTTTCTCCCTCCCTTTCTCCCTTCCCCTCTCTCTAAAATCAATGAAAAAAAAAATGCCCTTGGGTGAGGATTAAAAAAATAAGATAAAAAAATTTAAATGCAAAGGGAAACAAAAGCATGACTTTTAATAGAAGAACAACAAACTATGAAGCACATAAATGCATGTGCTTATCAGACTGTCATATTTAATAGGAACACAGGCTTCAGCGGGATGTGCTACTGATGACATCCACTGCCCTACAACAAAATTTTTTCTCCAGTAAATGTGACATTGCTTTTGGCTTAGAGATATTTTTTATAAATACACTTTCTTTTCCCAAACCTCAAAACTTGCATTGATAGCATGCATATTTTATTACTCCCTTATTTTGCTTAACAGAAAAGCTTAACTGATCAATTTTAGTAAGGGTTAACCTATGTAACGATTTGGAGAAACTGTAATTGTGCATTTAATTTTTCATCCCAGTCCATCTACATGGCAGTATGACATTAAAATAAAATGCAAACATTCATAGGGCAGTGAATTTATACAACTAATAAAAATATTTTCCAGTCTCAGTTCATCATACTTTCTTACAGAAAATTACAGTGATTTGTTTTAGAATGGCTTCTATTTAGATAGCATAAGAATTATTTGGCTCAGAAAAAAATTCTAAATGTAAGCTTGAGAAAAATCATAATTTGATGAAATTGCATTGCTCTTCCCTATCATATTCATTTATAGCTATCTCCTTTGCTATATAAAAATACATATTAGCTCTGCTGTGTAAGAAGATGCATTAACAACAGCATCTTCTGTTGGTGGAAATGATGATTGGTGCAGCCATTATGGAAAATAGTATGAAACATCCCCAAAGAACTTAAAATGGAACTGCATTATGACCCAGCAATTCCATTTTGGGTTATATAACTAAGAAAACACAAAACACTAACTCAAAAGAATATATGCATCACTATGTTCTTTGTAACATTATTTGCAATTGCCAAGATCTGGAAACAACCCAAGTGCCCATCAGTAGATTAGTGGATAAAAAGCTGTGGTACAATTACACAATGGAATACTACTCAGTGGTAAAGAAGAATTAAATCTTACCATTTGCAACAGCATGGATGAACCTAGAGGGTATTATGGTAGGTGAAATAAATACCATACAATTTCACTTACATGTGGAGTTTAAAGAAAAATAAACAAAATAAAAAGAGATTCATAGTTACAGAGAACTGATGGTTGCCAGAGGGGAAGGGGGTTTGGAGGACTGGGTGAAAAAGGCAAAGGGATTAAGAAGTACAAATTGGTAGTTACAAATAGTAATGGGGATGTAGAGTAGAGTATAGGAAATATAGCCAATAACATTGTAATCACTATGCGTGCTGCCACGTGGGTGCTGGAAACATCAGGGGGAACACTTTGTAAATTATATGATTGTCTAACCACTATGCTGTACATCTGAAATAATATAAAATAATATTGCATGTAAATTGTAATTGTAAGAAAATACTAAAAATATTGAAAATGCATAAATGTAATGTCAATGTATTATTGCAATTAATATTACAAATAATATGTCCAAATCTATATAACTAGGATTTTTAAAAAAATAAATGGCTTCCAATGAAACAAGACATAGATGTATTTCTATTTATATTTGTTTAGATAATTTTCAATAAAAGTATTTTATATCACTTGCTAATATTATAAAGAAAGATGTATTTGGCTTTGTTAAATTAAGTAAATCTAAGATCAAATGACTCATATCACCAAATCACCAAAATACATCCAGAATCAACCTTAACCAGGTTGGGCAATTTTCAGGAATATTGGACAGGAATATTGGACAATTCACAGTGAATCAGTCCATCTTCTGTGTTCCAATGTTTTTACATTTTAGTTAAAGTAAATTCTATGCTAAAACAAAATTAGGAGAAGAAACTGTATTAAGACAGGTAAATGTCCAGAGGGGGTTTGATTAAAGAAGAGGCAAAAGTATGAGCTGAATTCCTTTCTCTTTACCTGTGGAGATTTGGGGGTCTTACTACTCTTCAGAGGGAAACAGAACCCACTCATTCTACAATGCTGTCAACTTCACTCCCTGATGAAACAAAGATGAAGATTATACCTGACCATCAAGGAGCAAGTTCTCGCTTTCCAGTTCTCATGAGGTAGCTCAGCCAGCCACTCCAATCTGCTCCAGCTGAAAAATACCTCTTATTGCCCTTGGATGGCTTGACCACACACATCAAAACCGTCCTAGGTTTGCAAGAGGTGAAAATTAACAATTTCACATAGTTGCAGAAGTCTCCCCTTGTGGATCAGTTCTAGCATGTGTTTGCAAATGTGCCTGTGTGTGCTTCTTAAACATGAACCTATCCTATTTATCCCATACTCAAAATTCCCTCAACCCCTCCTTGAGAAAGTAGTTATGTTGCATCTTTTAGTGCTTTAAAGCTATAGCATATCAACTAATTAGCTCAAGCACATATTATAGAATTGAGTTGTCTTGGTTATGATCTTCCTGGCTAAATGTTTTATGTAAATTATTAACCAACATTACACTGGAAGGTATTTCACATTGAAACACAGAGGTTTTCAGTGGATTTCAGTGCATTATGTGCCTGATAGTAGGATAAAGCCAGCAAGAGCCTCAAACTAGATTCATAGGCTAGTCAAACCTTTAGAGAGCTATTTGTCATAATTTAAGCACCACCCAATGACAAGAACAAATTGTTTCATTTCTGACTTTAACCAAGTAGTTTAGTTATTTACTAGCTCCTTCAAACAAATTTACCCAAATAGTCTATGCTAATATAATACTGCTGCTTACTGAAATTTAAAACATCCCCTAGCATGTTGAAAGATAAATTACTTTAGTTTCCCAGCATCTACTGGGAGACAAAAATTAAATTTGAGCAAAATAGACCATTCCATCTTTAAAATGTATACTGTAAGTGACAGTCTCATGCATGCCACTTTCCTATAAAAGTTGGCCTCTGATAAATAGTTGATGTTAAAAATTCAAAGCATAAGTACAAAGCTTCCACATGGAAGTAAGATGTTGCCGGGGACAAGATTTAAATATTGGAACTGAAAATTCAAATTTTATATCCAACATATGACGTGTGTATGTGTGTGTGTGTGTGTATGACACATTTCAAATTCAAACAGAGATTAACTTCCCGTCCAATTTATTAACACCCTTTTCTTGGCTGCCCCCTTGGCTCTGCACAGTGATTCACAGCCTGACAAATGTCAGACAACTGCGTTATCTGCTACAGTCTTCAAAGCCTGATCCTTACTGTTGTTTTCATCACTCTTCAGTTCCTAATATGAAGTCAATCAAACAAAAATTAAAGATACCTTCTATAAGTGAGTTATGTTAATTCCTGCCCACAAAGATTCCCATTGTTTAGCTCAAATCAGTTACAACTAAAATTATGTGATTAATATATTTTGTAGCAATTTGACCTGGAATTGACTGTGCCCAAGTCAGCTGTGGTACCTGGGAAGAGACAACCAGCAGCACTGTGGCACTGTATAAACAAAGGCACCAGGAACTTGTGTCAGTGTGGCTGTGTGTGTGTACGATTGTGTGTGTGTTCCTAGAGGAGCTGGGGAGGAAAGAATGTGAATGGAATGAACGTTTCCAAAGGTAGCTAAAAGGTAACTGATGCAGTAAACTGAAGACAATGGTCCTTTAGAAGGAAAAACAACTGTATCATTATCTTTGTGTGAAGTTTGGAATATATGAGAATATTGTTGACAAAGATAAAAAGAAAAAGTAAAGATGGGCCCAAGTCTGTCTGAAGAGCAAGGTTACCAGATGACTGGACTGAAGACATGGGTCAACCCTACATTCACATTCTGTTCCAAGAGATAATAAGTAAGACAATTGACATGAAGAGTTTAGCACAGTGCCTGTTACACAATATGTGGCCTATATATGTTAGATATATGATAACACATTTAGAGCATACGTATTTGATAATGTGTTAACAAATATTATTTTATATATTAAAAAAGAAAAATCAAGAATATCCATAGAATTTATCTTTAGCTTTTTCTGAATCTTATATATGAATCAAAGTGAATTATATAATTCTGTTTTCTTAGATCAGTTAGTATGCTGTCGGTCTAATTCATTTAAGGTCATTTCTTCAAAGGTTCTGGGTAGCAGATTGAAGATATGGGATTACTAGTTTCTGTTATTATTTTTAATTGGATCAATGAGATGAGGTAAATTTTTCTTTTTTCATTGCTTTTAGAGACAGAGGAAGGGAAGGAGAGAGAGAGAAGGAGGAGAAAGAGAGAGAGAGAAACACCAATAGATTGCCTTCTGTACACACCCCAACTAGGGATAAAACCTGCATCCTCGGTATATGCCCTGATGGGGGATGGAACCCACAGCCCTTCAGTGTAGGGGATGACACACCAACCAACTGAGCCACACCAGCCAGGGCAGATGAGGTAAGTGTTTAAGAAAGTCTAATGCAAATGGTAGATAGATTCTATATGCATCTTGTCCATCACATGTGTTGCTGTGTTCCAAACTTCTCTGTGACCCTAAGCACACTCTTTCCAACCCCAGCTCCCCCTACACATCAGTCCTCATCAGTTTCTGCCTAGGAAAAGCCCAATCTTGTACTAAACCAGAAGTTTTCTTATCCATCCCAACACCCAAACTGTAGAATCTTGATGGAGAAAATGACACAAGACACCCTCACAGAGTGTAAATGAGCACTTCTCACATTTTAAAATCTATGGTAAACATGTGGATCTGCTTTGTTTTGGTAACTTTTCTTCTGTTCAGAAACTCTCCCATCTTTGGAAAACCGTTTCTTCCAATCATGTGATTCAATTTGGCTGGCAGTTCCTACCACTCCTCTAATCACTGAAATTAACTAAGTCTATCAAATTATAGTATCTTATTTCCCTATAACTTAAATAGAAATGTTTCATTTTTCAGGAGTAGTTAAGGTTGTAAAACATAAGATGCCTAAAGCTTGACTGCCTGAGGCTTCCTGCATCTCCTTGCTTTTTAGTTAGAGAACCATTAATTTATTATTTTTCTTAAATTGGTTAGATTGCGGTTTCTAACTCCTACAGTGCTTTTTCCATTCTAATTCCTGTTACTAGTAGTTAATAGTATTTGCTTGAATTTTAATTTCTGTTGGTGGCATTATGAGAACATAGCTATTCTAGAAGTAGTTCTCCTACTTGTATCCTGGACAATAGCCCCTCCTGCATCCCATTGCTTCTTAACCCATTTCTTTGCTGTGTGTCCATCTTCTCTTCAATTACATTCAGGTAGTTTGCAAAAGAGAAAGATTTGTGAAATAAAACTCTAGATGTGTTCTGACATAAAACCTTTTTTGTCCAAAATTTAAAATTCTGGTGAAGATTAAAAATCAAAGAAACCACAAGATCAAAATTTTCTTAGTTCACATATTAAAAAAAGCATTTTAATATTTTTCTAGTATATCTCTAATGAACTAAAGGTCAAATATCATTTTGTGCCAACAATATTATGTGAATAGTACACCTTTAAAATTTTATACATATCAACTTCTCACTAGCCTGTACAAATTAGTTGTATAATAAAAATATAGTAACTGCATAAGTTTTTTAATCCTCACATGAAGACATTTTTCACTGCTTTTTGGAAAGAAAGAGAGAGAGGAAAACATCAATGTGAGTGAGAAACATTGGTTCGTTGCCTCTTGAAGGCTCTTGAACTGGAGATAGAACCTGCAACCTAGACATGTGCCTTGACCAGGAACTGAACCCACAACCTTTCCTTGTATAGGATGACACTCCAACTGTGTCACACCAGCCAGGGCAATGACTGTGTAAGTTTTGATGATATGCTTGACTATCACAGTTTTATTAAAAAGTTAAAGTGAAATACTATTGCTAAGATGTTCAATGATCTATGGATTATAGTGAAAATGTACATAATTTATTTCTCAGAATTCTCAAAATTCAATTATAAGAATGAATGTATATGTATATATACATATATACATATATGTGTGTCTCTCTCTCTCTCTCTATATATATATATATATAGAGAGAGAGAGATGGTTTTATACAGATGCAAAGCTCTGGGTAAAAGTCTAAGTAAATGTGCTAAATAAATCTAAAATTCTAGACTGAGAACTTGATTGTTAAAAATAAGGCAGTGGATAGATGTTATCAATCTCAATTCTGCATATTTGAAAGCTAAGTCTAACAGTAGTTAAACTGAGTCTAATTCAGGTCTTCTTATATCTAATCTAGTACTTGCTACTTCCATGTCCATACTGATGATACAATTGCAGCAATGACCTAATTTTTGGAAACAGTAAATTCCTTATATACTCTATATAGTGAACCAAATAATAAAGAGAACATCTAATAATTATTGAAGCACATTCATTCATTGTATTTGTTCTTTTAGCTTTGCTTTATAATCTGTCATAAAGGGTGAATTTACTTTAATATTGAATATTTTAGCTTACTGGAAGAACAGAACTGGAAAATGCATTAAGGCATACTTTTGTTACTGATAACATATACCATTTGATACTGATTCATTGAATAACTGCCATTATAAACTTGTGACATTATAGTTTTTTTTTAAGTTGTCATTATGGTGCTTATAAGTTGAAGCATTACTTAAAAACTGGCCCAGCACATTAACCAGTCAACACTCAAAGCCATCTAAGAGGCGTGTTCACAGGGAAAGATGATAGACCCAGGTGTCTTCACTATGTTTAATGTCCTCACTGCAAAGATACTTAAGTACTCCAGAACCACGCTGTACTATGAGGCTGGTGATACCATGAGAAATATCATCCTAGCTGAAAGAAATATTTGTAAGATTCACCAAAGGAATTGTTCATTATGTCTATAAAAAAGAAGTAAATTTGAAATTCAGAGAAAGAGAAAATTAAATTATTTTGACTTGAGTAAAGTCAGTGTCTGAGATGTAGGAACTGCTATTGAATGGACAGATAAATGAATAAATGAAATCACTGGCTTTCAGGGAACTATTAGAAATTCTAGACTGAAAATAAGAAAACACACACAGGCACGCCCTTGTGGACACACACACACACACACATGCACACATACAAAATGCATCAGAGAAAAATGTGAATAGTTTTTAAATAAATTTTAAACACCATTTTTTTAATTGTAAAAATCAAGCATGATAAAGAAACCTTGAAAACTGTCAGCAGGGTTGTTTTTGATGTGAAGATGCACTCCCTATGGTTCTGGCAATGCTAGCATTGCTTCAAATAAGTCAAAATATAGACCACTTTCATGCTTATAAGAAATCAAGGAGGAATTCCAATTGAAGTGTGATTTCAGAGTTCCTTGATTCTTGAACTTCAAAAGAAATCAATTCCTACTAATCATTAAGAATAGAGCAACTTATTTCTTCATCTGATAAAATTTAATAAGAATCTGCCTCAAGCTTTTTTAGTGCTACAAATAACATCAATAAATACATGATCTAAACTGTAAGAGAAAAGTAAAGTAGAATATGAGAAAATAAATATATTTTCTTCAGCTACCAAATCTCCTAGGAAACACAGTCCAGAATTGAACAAGCACATCTATAACACAGAGGAACTTGCTTTAAACTCTTTTAATCTATAAATCCAACGAAGCCTTGAGTATAATCATCTAAAACATTAAAATTTAATCCACCAAAATATTTTACTTTCTATGCTTCTTCTTACCAACTTAGACAACCCACATATTCTCTTGACTCATGATAAAAGTTAATGCCCTGATCATAACAATATCTGATATCTTACCAATAGAGTCTTGTGGACTTGTCCAAAGGCAGTAAAAACACTGACTTTCCAAATTAATCACTTTCAACTTCAAAATACTATCATACTAAAATAAAATATAAAGACTTGCACTATGGTCAATGAATTACTGAGTGTAAATTAATCTGGCCAGAATTAGACCTTCAAAGGACGTTAAGTTTGTCTTCACTATATCAGTTAAATTCATTTTTCACTGGAGGTATATAGGTTGGGAAAGATGGAAAAGGAGGAGACATTTATTATATGTCATTTATGGGATAGGCATGTACATATATTACATCATTTACAATTTCTAAAATTCCTTGGATATGCAATACCTATAATATTTTTTAAAATATAAATGGATTAAAATTCATTAACCTTGTATCATGATATTATATTGCTTAGCAGATTTCCTACATCTTTGCTCCCACCATCCCAACTCCCCACTACTTAGACAATGGGTTTTGACACTCTAGGTGAAAATGGATACTGGCTAATTCAAATATTGATACATCATTGTTTAGTTTGAGTACTGTATTTGGTTTACGTACTTATTAGGCAATAGTCTTAAAAGTCAGGCTTGTTAAGTAGAAAGAGATTTATAAATTTCAAAATGGATACCTTTATACTGAAGACAAAGCTAAAGTCTATACAATGAGCCTAGTGGAGTTAGAAAGAACTCAAGATGTAGAATGAGGAGTGTTCCTTTTCATTAAGATGATTGGTGAGGTTGTCCTCAGTTGGGATGGAAGACCAAAAGCAGAGTTAAGAGTGAAATATATATGGCTTAGCTCCTCTTAAAGCTACAAAATGCAGTGGAAGAGGGAAGATGTGTTTGGGAGAAATTCTGGAGCACAGGGGAAGCGGTCCCTGTCATTAGGATTTAAGTACAGGGAATTTATTTGGGAGCTGATCTGGGAAATACCAACAGGAGAGTGGAGAAGTGAGACATCGAGGTGAAAGAATCCAACATAAGATGTGTTAGGAGCAGGTGGGCGACCAGGGCTCAGTTCCTCTGGGAACTTCTTGGAGACTAGACTGTCACTCAGAATTGTTACATTAAAGAGTGAGAAGACTGCAGAAGTCTTCACTCACATCAGTCATCATTGGTTGAGGGTGTTCCCCACTGCATATACCTGCCACCAGAGAAAGCCCTCCAGCACAGATCTGCAGATGCTTGGAGTAGGAAGCCAGAGAGAGAGAGAGAGAGAGAGAGAGAGAGACAGAGAGAGAGAGAGAGAGAGAGAGAGAGACAGAGAGAGAGAGAGAGAGAGAGAGAGAGAGAGAGAGAGAGAATGTTCAGGAGATATGGGCAAAATCTACTATCAGCACACAGGGAGTGTTTTATAAATATTTACTGAGCACATAAAAAAGACTTTAAGCACTGCCTAGTTAGCAGTGTGACTTTTTAAGGCTTTGGTTCCTCATCTGTAAAATGATGAGTTAGTTGACAAAAACAGTCTCTAGAATATTTCCACCTATATAGTTTTAGGCTTCCACGGAGTAACTGTTTTGCTTTAGATCACAGAAGCCCTAGTAGCTGTGTCCGCCTATTTTTCACAGTGAGTCTTTGATTAGTTCTCTTCTCAAGTGAACACCTAACAAAACTTACATGTCTTTCAACTCTTAAAAGCAAAGGCAAAGATTTCCCTCTCTCTTTTTTTCTCCCTTTGAAATCTGTTTACCATATTTCTGTAGAAATATGTAAAAGTATAAGAACTTCTACATCATTATTTTTCTTTGTTTCAAGAGGTCAAGTCAAAGTATATTCATTTATCCCTGAAAAAATAGTAACTGTTTCTGAGGATGAATATGTTGAAATAAAAACATCATACAAGCTTAAATCAACCCCTTTATTCCTACCAATCTGGCAATCTCCCCAGTATGGCATAAATTAACTACTACTTGTCATTAATGCAATGAATGTCATTCATTTGTGCTTAACTAAAGTAGAAGAGTGTTTTTTGTTTGCTTGTTTGTTTTTGGCAGGGGTTAGAGTACAATTTAAATTTGTTCTATCTCTCTGTAAAAATAATTTTATAAAGAGTACAAAGAAAGAAAGGCCACTGCAGAAGAAAATAAGTGGAATAAATGCTGACATTTTAGAAGCATGACATTCCAACTGAATAATATATTATTGCTTTGGAAACAAAAATTCCTAGTAGCCTGCCCTTCCTAAACCTGGTTTTAGGAATTGTGTTTAATTAAGTTGTATTTCAAAGAGCTCTTTACTTCAAACTGTTCGTTGTTTTAGATATAACTTGTCTCTAATTAACACATGAATAATTGGCCCTGACTAGTGTGGCTCAGGGGACTGAGCACTGGCCTTCTAACCAAAAGGTCACTAGTTCAATTCCCAGTCAGGGCACATGCCTGGGTGCAGGCCAGGTCCCCAGTAGGGGGATGTGCAAGAGGCAACCACACATTGATGTTTCTCTCCCTCTGTCTCTCACCCTTACTTGCTCTAAATATAAATAAATCTTAAAAAAAAAGAATAAGTGTTAAAGTGTTCATTTATAAAAGCCACAATCCAAAACGTTGTCAAGGAATCCAAAAGACTTCCAACATAGGCCTAGTTAAGTTGTACATTGTATTTCAACTTTCATCCAAATTTTTAAAAAGGAGGGAAAGGGAAAGAAAGCTCTGTGGGCCATGCTTTATTCTTTAGGCATACTTTTATAATTCATTCATTTTAATTTTCACAACGCATAATTATTTAGAAAAATATTAAATAAAACCTTTATATTTTTCAAAATATTATACACAAAGTTGTACCAAGAAGAGGCAGCATGATGCAGTGCAAATGTACTGAATGACAAATTAAAAATATCTGAATTCTATCTCTTGGTCCAATTCTCAGCCTGTGTCAGCAAGCAAACAAATTAATCTATTTAAAGTTGTCTTGTCTTCTCATTTATCGACTGGGCAAAGAAATTCTATTTCAAAGGACTGCAGTAATAATTTAATGCTATAATTTATCTGAAATAACTTTACAAATTTAAAAGATATATAAAATATTAACATTACTATCTATATGCATTATATTCAGATTATTTTATACAATCATAATGAAGTTTACAGTTTAACATACAATCATTTAAGTACCCCAGTATTTGTTTCAATGATATAATTATACAAATAAAACAGAATAAGAGGTTGAAACATCAAATAACATTTTCCTAACATTTGTAAATAGGTTTATTTTGGTTAAGTATAAATAATAACATTTAGATAGTTTTAAATAAGAAATTGAGGTAAGATATTAAGTGCTCAGCTAATGGACTTGCCTAAATGAGGTTATTTTAATCATAAACAGTTGGAGACACTTTAATGGAAAGCAAAAATATTGCATAAAGCCCAGCCAATTACAAAGTTGTTTACATTTTAAACTATGCTTCCAGATGTGTTACCGAGCAAAGAAAACATCAGCTTATTCATCTTTTGATCACACTGGCTTCTTTCCTAGTGTATGAGAAACTCAGTATGAAAAGTATTTTACATTTAAAGAATCAGGAAATTTCAAAGTCAATATCTAGGTGAGAAGTGTGAAGAAAATATATTAGCAGCTAATTAACCTTTGTAAACCCCATTTCCTCTCCACCAAATTAGAAGGCTCTGTTCTTTCTTCCAATTTGTTGTGTATTTTGGTCACTTTCATGGACTAACTTGTTTAGTAAAAATACAGCAGCTCTTCACACACCCAAGAGAAACAAGGGAAGTGAAAGCAGTTCAAGTGAAGAGAGCATCCAAATTTTATAGTCGAAAAGTAAAATTTTCAAGTAATATACAGAGCACCAGGTAAACCTAAATATGATTAGTAAAAACTGACAAATATTACTATACATAATGGCCTTTCCTGACACCATCAGGTAAATGATACAAAGTCACAGTTATGTAATTGGTCTAGATGTGTTTAAAAATTATTTAGAGATTGCTCAAAAACAGAAATAAGATCTTAATAAATGTCAAAAATTTAGGCTAAGAGTTGACATGTAAGGGCTTAAAAAATATTAGTATTTCTAATGTAGCATTGCCAGATAAAACAGAGGACACCCACTTAAATTTTAATTTTAGGTAATATTTTTTTAGTAAAAGGATGCTTCAAACTTATACAAAAAATGTTTGTTTAGCTGAAATTCAAATTAACTGAGCATCCTGTATTTCCATGTGGTAAATATAGCAACCTTAATTTGTAACATATTTGTCATGTAACTTAAATATATTTTATAGTATTTCTGACAAGTTTAAAATTATTGTTGCAGGAATTTTTTTGAGGATGGAGAATGTGATATCATTAAACATAAGCTTTGAAGTTAAAACTGGAACAATGATATCAAAGAAGTTACAAACTGTCCCAGTATTTCAAAAACTGCCCAAGGAGTATTTGTTTTTTTCAAAGTTGAAATAAATCTTTACTCAAATGCATTGTATGTGTAAATGGTATTTCCAATTTCACATATATAATTATCTGGCATTGTTCATTCATTGTCATTTTGAAATACACTAAGGAATCATCAAAACAATTACATTAATAATTCAGCAGCAGTGTATTATTTTGAGATGATTTATAAAACTCATGAGAGACAAAGACGGCTGTCATCTCACAGATCACCTATGTTGATTGCCATGACCTGACCATCCCGGTGGTTACACACTCACTTTCAATCTGTCCATTACTTGGTCCGTCTCATCTACACTTACACATTGGGCCAGATGGAAAAGCGTTCCCAGACAGAGGCCATTCCTGTGTCAGAGGTACTTGAAAAGTCTGACACCTTGGTAGAACCAGCAAATTAGGTGTTTTAAGGGAAGAACCAAGCTACATTCCTGTTGCCACCAGTCATTTTGTGTTGATGCTGAGATGAGGAGGAGCCTAGCTTCCCTAGGAGCTCATGAAAAGGACTTAAAAGTACCCATGATAAAAACTCTGGGCCCTTATTACTTCTAAACCAAAGGCAGACAGGCTAGCTGTGTATAAACAAAACAAAGTAAGCTATGAGATTAATTACACATAATTAATAAAATAAACATTTGATTTTTAGATTGTATTTCCCATATGTTAGTCACTGAAGACTTAAACTCCAATTTTCATAAATTTAAGACAATTGCTCTATTGTAAGTTGCTCACTTACCAATTTTTTCCAATCCCCATTTAAATGACTCTCTGACCTATAGGTATATCTAAAACTGACAAATCTTGTAAAAGGGAGAAATAGATCATCATATCTCTAGATGTATAATATATATTTACTTGTGGCAAACATCAGTTTTATAAATCTCAATGCTTTAAAACCTTTAACCACAGCTTTCACTGATGTTTTGATGACTACACATTGATCTTTAATTAACCAGTCATTGATTTATCACTGGATTGTGGGTAGGGCTATCAGAAAAGTTGTAGTTAAAAAGCTCTGAAGATTTTAAAGCTAAGAATAAGCATCATTCTTCTAAGGTAATAATTCCATTTTTAGAGGAAACTATAAAACATGTATTAAAGAGGTAAGTTAAAACAAACATTTCAGGTATACTAATTTGTTTAAAAAACTGATCAGAAGAAAAAGGGTAAAGAACCCACAATTCTGTGATTAGGCATTGAATTTACCCATGATTTAGCCATGAGCCTCCTCACAGACTGTGAGAGAAGGAAACTGTGGTTGGTATCATTATTCCTCTTGCCTGATGAAAAGGATAAATGAGATTTTTGCTTTGAGTCAGAAATTACTTCCTGTAACCAAAGCCCAAAAGACATGGTCTTCAAAAATCTTTCCTTAGCAAAGAGATTCTTCAAATAGTGTCTCTTCTCCCTGTCTCTGTCACCATATCTGATGAGTAGTATATAATGGGTTGGCCAAAAAGTCCATATCGTTTTTTCCATAAAATAAAAGACATGTTTCATTTTCACTAGTAACTTGATTGATTTGGATATTTTGAGTATGTTGGCCATCTACCGCATGGTATAACACTGATCATTTTCAATTAGTATCTCGATTTGATCACTACCAACTTCAACTGGTCTGTCTACCTGGCCATGGAGTATCATGCAGTGAGAAATCTCCAGCATGAAACTAAGCAAACCAGTTTGGACACGTTCAGTCAGTCACAGCACCTTCTGCATGCACTGCACACATCTTTTTTTTCTGTTTCAGTTGCGTTTTCCCTTTCTTGAAATAATAAAGCATAATATGCCAAAAATGTATATTTTCTTCTATCTTCAATATTAAAATGGCTACACAAAAATTCACCAATTTTGATGTTTTTTAATGCACACTGATATGACAGCTGTCACAATACAATCTAACAAAATTGTTTCAAATGAAATTAAAGACAAGTATGTGTTACTAGAGTCATCTTACAGGAAAAAAATGAACTTTTTGGCCAATCCAATATTTCTACACACAGAAAACAGACAGCAGTCTAATATCATTCTTTAAGATTTCTTTATATTTTTCAGCAAAAAGGTTAAGTGAAATATTTTCTTAAGAAATGTGTCAGTTTTGTATAAAGAAGAACACAGAACCTAAGATTACCAGCACACATTGTTCTTCCCAGAAGAGGAAAGAACACAATATAACAAGTACATAAAAAATATATAGCATGTGCATTTTCACATAAATGCTGGAAAGGAAAGAACTGCATTAAACTTGAGATGTAAACTATGATTCCAAAACTGAATGCCTGTTGATTTCTGTAGAGCCATCTTTTGTAAAACAGGTACAAACAATAATATAAAAATAAAATCTATTTATTGATAATTTAATGTGAAAATCTATACTACCTCATGCAATGATCACCTCAAATATTAAGGACGTGTATATTATTATAGTTCACAGGTGAGAAAACCAAGTTTCAGAAGGGTAAGCCAATTTCTCAAAGTTACACAGTGAGTAGTCAAATAGAATTTGAATCTAAGTCTAACACCAAAGCTCACATCATTTCCTCGAGAGCATATCAATATCCTTGTATCACTTAGTAATATAAAAGTGGTATACAATATATCTTTAAATTGTGAGTGTTCAATGAATATGATGACAAACACATGAAGCATCCTTAATAAGGGAACACTAAATGCTAAACTTCTCAATTTCTGAATAAGAGTGTTTCTTCCTGGTAAGCTTATAAAATGCTTTTATAAGCTTTTTATAAAACCTTCCTTCCTTCCTTCCTTCCTTCCTTCTTAGCAAAAGGAAATCAAAGCAAGAATTTTCTCCACATTCATTTCTGAGCTTTTCAAATCTCCCTGACAGACTAATGCCAGGAAGCCCAAGTATAATGCAAATGACATAAGGAGAAAAATGACAAAGGGTGAAAACATACAGAAAATAAGGCTTCATCAGCATGATGAAAAGGTGCTACAAATCACTGTCTTCATTACTGTATATTTCACTAGAGGGCAGCCAAGACAGAGAGCTAAAAGTTTAGGAGAGGCACACTCAAGTACGTTAAGAAAACACTATTACATGTGGATAGAAGCGTATCAGCATGGCATATTTGCTTAGATACTATTAACGTTCATACTTTAACAGCATTAGGTATTGTATTTTTCCCTTCATACATTCGTTTCTTTTAAAAAGAGGTTTAAAACTACAAATAAAATTTCCTATCATTAAAGACATGGTGCTAATATGTAAGATTTAAAATATTAAATGCACTCCAAAATGTAACGTTGGCACACTATGTAGTCTACCGTCTCACTTTTGCTTTAATCCAATAAGCATTTCTTTTAAATTTCAGGAAAATTGGTGCAAACAATGTCTATTCAATTACTTGTTTTGTTGACTCCTTATTTTTCATATCAGGGATCCCAGCAGGAAACCTTTGTCATCAAACTGCTGGCACAAAGTGAGCTACAGGGAAGTGGGACAGCAGTTCAATTTCAACTCCTGACATACTAAGCCTTTTCCAGGGGAGAAGCTGACAAATCAATCTGCAAGCAGGTCAGAAATCATCCTCTTGATTCTTCTGTTTAATCAACTTTCACTCCAAAATCCCAAGTAATTTAACAGTACCTTACTTTTTTATAAAATTATGTATTTTCTTCATGTCTATTCTCTGTACCTCTTTAAAAGCATCTAAATAATTGAGAAAAAATGATTATTTTAATAAAATTGTAATACACTAATTTTCTGACCTCAAAAAGATTCACCTGCACAATCTCAAGTAACAATAACCAAGCTATTAATCATTATTAATCATTTGCAATGTTTTTCTTACTTTTTTCTCTTAATGTGCAGAGGGGAATTGAAATAAAAAGCTGAGAAGACCTTTTTTCATGCAAGTATGCTTAGATTTTTTCACAAAGTCCTCTATTTGTAAATGTATTATCTATAGGTAAAAGTCTCACATTTTACCGTTCCCACATTACCAGTTTGCCTAGCTTTAACACAATTAAATAGTTCCTATCAAACCACACAATAGATATTTACTACCTGTTGAAATAAAAATATTTTGATAAATTTAATTTGCTCAACAGTAACCTTGAATTTTACATCTGAAGAATTTCCACACTGTTGAAAGCTATGGCTCCTTGGCAGTCTCTGGCATAACTATGGATTGTAGTACAATTGCTATCTTCATTCTAAATTCACAAAGCTTTCAACATGGCTAAGTAGTGCTTTTGTAGACAGACCTTGAATCTTATTATTGCTGTGTGTCTCTGTGTGTGTGTGTGTGTGTGAGCCACAGAGCATGACTCAAGACAATTTATAATCATCAATAAAATACCCTTGACATTTGAAAGAACTGAGAAAGAAAATAAGAGTAAATAGGCCATGAAAGCCCCGTGCCAGAGAATCCAATGTTCTACAGTTCTCAACATTCTTTTGGTGCTATTTCTGTATGCATTTTGAAAAGAAAAAATAGTTTGATGAAAATGCCATTCAATGTGATTAGCCATTTGTGAAATAAAATGATTCATGTTTTCTGCCATTCCCCATTGCAACCACAAACTAATAAATAATTATAAATAAGCATTTAGAAATAAAAGCATGTGAGATAAAAGAAACTTTTGAGATTAAAAGTCTAGGTTATCAAATTAATAAGTTAACATTATGAATCAGAATTTCAGAGAAAGCCATATAAAAACTAGAGAAGCTTCTGGGAAGCCTCAGGATTAACATCCATCACACAATAATAAAATAACAGAAACACTGTATTCTCTGTCAGGTCGTTCCATTTTCCTTCTAGCCAAAGAAATAAGCTGCAGTCACCTTGAATATATAATAGGGTCACTTTCACTCAGCATAAATATGATGAAAAAAGAACTTAGCATGAAACTATCAAATATATATTTTAGGTTTATTGCAAGTTGGATTTTGTAAACTATTCTCAGTGTAACAAATGCTCTTCATTTGAAAACAAAAAAGCTCAGAACATAAAAACTCTTGAGAATTTCAAATAAAAGTGTGAAATGTAAAATATATTAGATTTTTACCAATTGTGAGCTCTAAGGAAATGAGATCCCAACATTCATTCAAACACTAGTAGTGCAGAAATGTTTTGAGGACATTTTAAAAGTTTAAATAGCTGTGCCAAATATCTATTTATTTATTTTGCTCAAAGCAAGAACTGATCAAAATGGATGTTTTGATTTTGTATTTCCCTTGTTAGTTAACATTTCAGAGTTACTTGTCTTGGAAATCTCTAAAAAATATGTTTTAAAGAAAAAACAGCACATTTTCAAGCATAACTGATATCAATAAAACGTTTTTATTATGGCTCTGACGGGAGCTGCTCAGTGGGCTGGGCATCGACCTGAGAGCCAAAAAGTTGCCAGTTAGTTTCCCGGTCAGGGTTCAGGTCAGGTCCCTGATTAGGGACTAGGAGAGGCAATCAATGGAAGTTTGCCTCACACATCTACATTGCTCTCCTTCTCTTCTCCCTCCCTTCCCCTCTCTCCAGAAATAAATAAATAAAATATTTAAAAAGCCAGAGAACTTAACTAAATTAAAATGAAATGAAATGTTTTGGTTATGTGTATGTGAAAGGTGTTTCATGATGGCGGGTGGTTGCACATCTTGCAGATTCCACCTGAAAGCAAGCTGAAGGAATACAAGCCACATTTTTAAAGAAACTAAATTTGATTGCTAATATAATTTCAGTTATGTTTGTTCAGCCAACAGTGAATGCCATCAATTTCTCATAAGGTGACTTTATTCATGTTTCCTTCATTTGAGCTGGATTCTCATGAAAGACCTGTGTAAGGCTTTTATGCATAAATTTAGTTATATGTCAAAATAATCCTGTGCTATTGGTACCAATTATCCCCATTCAATTGATGAGGAAACTGGTTTAGACATTAAATAATTAGCTAAAAGTCACATTGTCATAAATAACCAACTTTCTTCTAGCACAGTTTTGTAATTGCTATTTTAAACATGAATTCACATAAAAATTCACATTTTTATAATTTTAATTTTGGCTAAAAGTAATATTTTGCTATTTTTTATCTAGTTGTTACTTTTACATGAGATTTAAATGTTGTTGCTATTACATAGGCACCTTTGTCATGGGTAGTTGGAGGAAAGCAACACTTTTTTCTATTTCCGGTTTGTGTTACCTGTACTATGCAGCTCAAATATTTGGCTAACTTATTGGTTCAAAAATTTTATAGCTTGTTCATTTGAGTTGGTCCTCCAACTATTTGTCACAGGGGATTAAGAGGCTATGTTTTCTGCTATATCATAAAATTGTCTACTGATGAAAATGTCTCATCATTCTCTTCTATTTAACTGACAGTCTAAAATAACATATATATGTACACACACACATTTTGATCACTACAATTCTGTAAAACAAATTTGTTCATGGCATAGGACAGAGGATTATTTGATTCAAAATTTGATTAATAAATTCTAGGTTATCCTTCCTGTAGGATGTGGGTGAAAAATACTGGAGTCAGTTTGTACATTGATGAGAAAGAAAAAGAAAAACAATTGACAGAGACAGTGAGGATAGCATGAGAAAGAAATCCATTGAAAGGGTAGTTTGGAGGTTAGAAAGTGACAAAAAGGCATGGATTTTAAGAAGTAACAAGCAATTGTGCATGATGGGGAAGTGTCAGTCACTCCCCTAAATTCCCATAGCATTTTTCTTATATTTATTTAAACCTAACACTAAAGTTGTCAGTTTTTAAAATTTGTAGACAAATTTCTCTAGGTTTTCTTGTCATTTTGCTCACTGATTTTTGAGAGAGAGAGAGAATCACCAACTTATTGTTCCACTTATTTATGCATTCCTTGGTTGATTTTATGGGCCCTGACTGAGGATTGAACCCACAACCTTGGCTTAGCAGGACAATGTTCTAACCAGCTGAGTTACCCAACCAGGGCCTCATGACTTTTTTTAACCTCTAAGTCTAAATCAAAGACTTCTTTAAAATTTCTTCTACTTAGAGACATCTTTATTTTTATACTAAGTTTTTGGTTAAAATATCCTCCTCTCAACCATATCCAGACCCTGTTTCAACAGCTTTCTTGTATTCTGGACAGATAGTATCCTTGTATTGAAACCCACCTACAGAGTCCCCGGTCCCTGTGGTCAGTTCTCTGGGCAGCTCCCCATGTCAAAATGTATCCCACCAGTGACTGAACCCCTTGGACCACTTTAATTGCCTGCTTCTCATACATTGTTCCTTTATTGTAAAGCTCCAAGTTTCACCATAGTGTCAGTCTTTTAGGATGAAAGCTCTCTTTCCAGGACAGGTTTTCAATTCATGGAATATTCTCTCTTTTCCATAGCATGATCAGTAAAGCCATGGATGTATCTGTAACTCCACTAAGTTAAATTTTTTCCTTCATGTGATGTTATTCTCAAGAAAAAAAAAATCTCTTGGAATAGTTATTTCCCCAGGGCTCAGTCCTCAAAGATCTACAACAAACAGAAGTACATATTAGTCTCTGTACTCTCCTACAAGTCTAAATAGAGCTGAATTCTTGTCTCTATTTCAATTCCAGAAAGGTGTATTAGGTGTGTTTTGGGCACGAGTAAACCAGAACTTCATGCAAAAATGAAGATAAATATAAATATATGAAGACAAATATATTAATAACAATAAAACGCCTTAATTTTGTTACTCTCACGCTGAGTACTTGACACTTTCAAATGTAGTCATTCTATGTGAATGCAATCTTAATATACAAATTCCATTTAAGTAATTTCAAGACAGATTCATCTAGTGCCTATTATGGACAATGCATATTTTCCTTCTGAAGGTATAACAAGCTACCTTAATCATTAAAAAGCAATATACCAACTTCTTGGAAGAAAAAAAGCTAGAACGATGCAGTGCCTCCTCTATTAAAAATCATTTTTGGAGACCTTCCAAAATGCTAGTCATATTCACATGAACTATTTCACTTAATTTCCAACAACTGTTTGGAAATGAGAATGTATGCAGCACTAGAATCTGACCTATGACAATATGAGTTAGGAGTTAAAAAATTGTCAGGAATCTGTTTTCAAGTGTTCATTTGCTAAAGGTCAACTGACTGTTCCCCAAAGAAGAAGAAATACATGGACAAGAGTTCATGGGGACACTGAGGAGTGCGAAAAAGGTAACAAATAAGTCTCCTCAAACTCTCTAAGGGAAAGGTGTTGCTAACTTCATTGACAGGAGTATTTAAGAAATAATGAATGAGCTGTTTTCTTCAGAAACTTTGTGACACAAGGAATATGAGAACTAGCTTCAAAGTCCTAGAGATTAAGAACCTGTAGAGGTGGTATTTTCATTATCGGATTGTATGGGCTTTTTTATAATTTGGAGATATTCTCCTTTTCAGATATATGGTATGCAAATATTTTCTCACATTCTTAGGTTGCTTTTCACTCTGTTGATTGTTCACTTTGCTGTGCAGAAGCATTTGAGTTTTGAGTAATCCCCACTTGTCCATTTTTTGTTGCCTGTGTTTTTGCTGTCATATCCATAAAATCATTGCCAAGAACAATGTCATGAAGCTTTTCCTCTGTTTTATCTAAGAGGTTTACAGTTTTATGTTTTATGATTAAGTTTTTAATCAATTAGACAAGTGTTGGCAAAGATGTAAAAAATTTAGGATGCTACCACATTGTTAGTGAGAATATAAAATGGTGCAGCCACTATGCAAGCACTATGGAAGTTCCTTAAAAAAATGATAAGTAGAACTGTTTGTTATCATAGGTAGCTAGTTGGTTATTAATAAAAGAAGGGCGCAAATGGAATCAGACATGTGGCTTAATAAACTAAGGAGCTAAATCAGATATTAAGTCTGACTTACTACAAAGTTGTAGACTTGAATATGTCGGCTATCTCCCACATGGTATACTGTTGGTTGTTCTCAATTAACATCTCTATTTGATGGCTATCACCTTCAACTGGTCTACCCAACCATGGAGCATTGTCTAGTGAGAAATCTTCAGCATGAAACTTCACAAACCACTTTTGGAATATTTGATCAGTAACAGTACCTTCTCCATATACTCCACAAATCTTTTTGTGTATATATTTCAGTTGTGTTTTTACCTTTCCTGAAATAATAAAGCATAATATGTCAAAAATGTTACATATTTTATTCCATCTTCAATATTAAAATGGCTACACAAAAATTCACCTGATTTTGATAAGATTTTTTTAAATACACACTGATATGACAGCTGTCACAATATAATCTAACAAAATTGTTTCAAATGAAGTTAAAGACAACTATGGTAAGCACTACTAGAGCCACCCTAAATAAAAAACAGGTGAACTTTTTGGCCAACCCAATACAATCAATAGAGTACCATTAGGCCTTTAAAAAGTAGAAAATTTTGCAATATGACAATATGAATGGACCTTGAGGACATTGCCATAAACAAATTAAGCCACATACAAAAAGACAAGTAATTCATGATCCCACTTACATAAGGTATTGAAAATAGTGAAATCAATAAAATCAAGGACTGTACTGATGACTACCAGGGACTGAGGGTAGAGGTAAATGAGGAATTGTGAAATCGATAGACATAAAGTTTCAGTTTCAGTTAAGTGAGATAACTATGTTCTGGAGATCTGCTCCTGTAGTCAGTAATAATGATGTACTGCACACACTTTGTTAAAAATGTACATCTTGTGTTACATGTTTTTATCATAACTTTTTAAAAAGAAAACATTTCAGTATTTTGTTCACAGAGGATTGTTTCTGCATTAACTCTGATTTTGAAAAAAAATATTGCATGAAAATATTACTTATCTAGCTTTAAAAATAACTCTCTAGGTCTGGAATACAGTCATTCTTCCCACTTCTCCGTAGAGCCCATATGACTCCAAATCGAAAGTTCTGCTGTTTGGGATGCACAGGGTAATGACATCCTGAGTAGAACAGTGTTCTCCGATTGGAGGAAGGGTGGCAAACAGCGTGCAACAGTCACGGGAGCTGACAGATGCTCAATGGACTGGGTGAACATCCATCCAGGGATGTGTGCCAACACGACTGGAAAGACCTAACTCAAATCCTAGAACTTCTTGAAAATATTTTCCTTGGTAGAAAAATAGTGCTTATAGGAGCATAGAAAAAAAAATTACTGACCATCTAACAGAGATAATTATGATGGTGGAGACTATAGAGCTATTAAAGAGAAAACCACAGACCCAAAATGATGTCAACCCTGCTAAAAGTCCCACACGCCAAACCTAGATTCGATACCTAATCTAATTGCATTTCAATCTCTCCCAGAAATGTAATCTTAATCAGCCAGTCTGCATGTACTGATCAAGTCCCAGTAAAACAATCTGGGAGTTGGGTTTTCTCCATCCTCCCCCATAGAAAGTAGAGGTGATCTGCTTAATAAAGACTTTTGCCATTCCCTTACTCTCTCCTCTCTCCCCACAGAAGATGTCCTAGTCTAAAAATAATGTTTTTTCTATTGTTAATAGTTCTCTTGCCCCAAGCTTCTTCATATAAAAAAAATTCCATTCTGCACAACTCCTAGAGGGCCCTGCCCATCTAGCTGCTAGATGAGATGCTTCCTAATTCATGAATCACTTCACAAAGCCAGTTAGATCTTCAAATTTACTTGGTTGATATTTTTTTAAGAGAGCCAAGAATTTTGAGATAAAGAAACTGATATTCAATGGACTATTATTTTTCCAAAACCTCCTTGCAAATTAGTGGCAAAGCCAAAATTTGAAATAGATTTCCATTACCCCAAGCCCAGTATCCTGTACCCATGGCTTGTGGACCTGCATATTCAAGAAAAAAATGTGAAGTTCAAACAAATATTTTATTATCTTTTTAGTAAAACTGGCAATAATGTTTACAGTAAAAACAGGTGCCTCAATACTACAAGAAATTGTTTTTCATAAAAAGTTACCATATAGGCTATTGTCTGTTATGTATTATAATAAACTATAGTTTTCTTAGTAATACACTAGCTATAGCTCTATTGCTCTATAGGTCTATAGACCCAGGATGTTTACATTTTAGTGCTGAAAAAAGTGAAGAAATGCAAATTATGCAGTGAGTACACACTTAAATAGGAGGATATGCTGGGAATTAGAGAGTCGTATGAAAAAGACAAGAAGTCCTGTATCAGGGGGTCAAACACAAAAGGAAATTAGGAAGAAAGGAGAAAATTCAAGGCAGAGATTATCAAAAGGTCTGTCAAGATTAAGGAAAAAATATCATCTTGAGAAAACATCAAGTATATTATGGGTAGTCTGTTTGCACTTACCATTTCAGGAGTATGGTAATAGCTGCTGGGGAGATGGTGCAATAAGAAATAGGGAAGGTAATGTGAAAATAAGAATGTCCAAACCTGTAGAGAATTTTTATGAGTTTATTTGAACAAAACTGACAACATATGTCAGAGCAAGATTTCAAATGATCCTGAGAATAGCAGCTTTGCAGCATCTTTTATGCATTTGAAATTGAGGGAAGATAATAAGAATGATTACATGGTGGTGGGTGGGAGAGAGCAAGGCAAGGTTTGGATTACAGAATAGTTAATAAGATCCGGTGCTCTCTTCAGGGCTGGGTATGCATATTTTAAAGGTGTGTTAACTTGAATTCACAAAAATCATGGAGAGGCCTTGCTTAAGGCAAAGATAAGCTTTTTACTAAAAAGCTACATGCTTGAGCCCTGGCTAATGTGGCTCGGGTAGACAGAGTGTCATCCTGTAGACCAAAGGGTTACAGGTTCAATTCTTGGTCCGGGCACATGCGTGGATTGCAGTTTTAGTCCCCAAAGGGGGTACGTACAAGAGACAATCAATTCACAATTTTTTCTCATATCGATGTTTCCCTACCTCTTTCTCTCCCTTCCTTCCCCTCTCTCAAAAATCAGTAAGTATGTCCTCAGGTAAAGATTAAAAAAGACAAAGTTACATGCCTGAGATATGACTACCAACTATTAATTGCACAGTTCGGGATTTATGATCAGAACACCCTGAGAGGTTACTTTCCATAGAACCCCTTTGTTTGTCAAAAGTAAGATGAGGCCAGTTGATGAAGAGTTTGGTATACCATTTATGCTAAATAAAGAGTTACTAAAGATTTCTGTTCATTGTTAATCATTTTTTAAATTACAGTTGATACAATATTATAGTAGTTTTAGGTGCACACTATAGTGATTAGACATTATGTAACTACATGATCATCCTGATAAATCTCATACCTATCTGACACCATACATAATTACTATAACATTATTGACTATATTCCCTATGTTGTACTTTACATCCCCTAATTATTGTGTAACAAACTATTTGTACTTCTTAATCCCTTCACTTTTTCACCCATTTCCCCCAGTAGCCCTCCTGGTAATTATCAAAATGTTCTCTGTATACATGAGTCTGTATCTGTTGTACTTGTTTGTTTTTTAGATTCAATTGCTGATACATATGTATTTATTGGTATTTTATGTTCATAGTTTTTATCTTTTTTTTCTTCTTCTTCTTCTTCTTAAAGAGGAGGACCTGTTAACATTTCATGTAATACTGGTTTGGTAACATAAACTTCTTTAGCTTTTTCTTGTCTAGGAAACTCTTTATCTGTATTTTGATCCCAAATGTTAGCTCTGCTGGGTAGAGTAATCTTGGTTGTAGATCTTTGCTTTTCATCACTTTGAATATTTCTTGCCACCCCTCTAAACTGCTAAGTTTGTGTTGAGAAATCAGCTGACAATCTCATGACAGTTCTCTTGTAAGTAACTCACTGCTTTTCTCTTGTTGCTTTTAAGATTGTCTATAACCTTTAGCATTTTAATTATGGTGAGTCTCAGTGTGGAACTCTTTGGGTTCATCTTGTTTGGGAGTCTCTACTTCCTAGACTTGCATGTTTATTTCCTTCACCAGGTAAGGAAGGTTTTCTGTTATTATTTTTTCAAATAGGTTTTCAATTCCTTGCTCTTTCTCTTCTCCTCTTGACACCTGCATGAACAAATGTTTGTATGCTTGAAATTGTCGCAGAGGCTCCTTACACTATCTTTATTTTTTCTATTATTTTTGCTATTCTGATTGGGTGTTTTTTGCTTCCTTGTATTCTAAATCACTGATATGATTCTCTGTTTCACCTACTCTGCCATTGATTCCCTATAATTTATTCATTTCAGTTAGTGTATCTTTCATTTCTGAGTGGTTCTTTCTTATGGTTCATATGTCCTTTTTTATGTTGTTGAAGTTCTCACTAAGTTTCTTGAGCATTCTTATAAACCACTGTTTTGATCTCTGTATCTGGTAGTTTGCTTGCCTCCCTTCATTATTATCATTCTGAAGATTCCTTCTGTTCTTTCATTTGGAACATGTTTCTTTGTCTCTGCATTTTGGCTGCTTCCCTATGTTTGTTTCTATGTATTAGGTAGAGCTGGTACATCACCTGGACTTGGTAGAGTGGCCTTGTATAGTAGGTGCCCTGTAGGACCCAGTGGTACAGTCAGCAGAGCTGGGTAGTCCAGGTGTACCCCTGTGTGGGCTGTGTACAATATCCAATTGTAGATGAGCTTTGACTGCTGTTGGCTTTATTGGGAGGAATTTGCTGCCAGGCTGACCAGCTGCGACTACATAGGAGGAGCAACTGTGCAGAGGTTGACCTTACGATATGTAATATGTAATATGTAGTTTATCATACATATATGTAAATTTCAATACTTTGTAATGCTTATACATTTTCTTCAGCTTTTTATTTATTTTCTGGTTGAGGAAATAATACTGTAAACCCCATTTTAGTGCAACTAAGTGAGGTCCGAATTTTTTTTAAAAGACACAACTCAAAGTATAGAAAAGTTGATAAAACCACTGCATTAAAAAAATGTCTGTGGCACTGTAGTTTGACACCGGCTGATGAGAGTATTCAACTCTAACATAAACATAAACAGGGATAATTCTGGGTGTTCTGCATGGCTAAAATCTTTACAATTCTGGCAGCAATTCTAGGAATCTCCCAATAATTTAGCAATATTTTCATTAGCTCAGTCCTAAGTTACTGAGGTAGCAGATTGGCCTTGAAAAATGTAGAGACTGACTATCCACCTCTCCACTTCCTAAGTCACAGATACCTACCTGTCTTTTCCAATTTCTATCCTCCTCCCTGAAAGGAGGATATAAAAAAAAGAAATATACCCAGCCCCGTGTGGATTTAAATTTGCATTATCCCAGGATAATCACCATGATGTCCTACTTTAGGGGGCTCTATTGTACTACAATGTGACTTCATCCTTCACAGAAATAATAGAGAGGTCTGGAAGATCATTAGAAAGTATTAAAAACTGTTAAAAATATTATTGGCTAAGTAATTAATGAATAAACATTTTAATTCTTCTATTCATCCATACAAGAAGTAAAAGATAAGGGTTATCCCCCAGTATAACTAACAATTTAAAGCCCGTGGTTATTTTTTTCTGCTCTGCTGTTTTATAATGCTCTTACCCTGAGCATTTATAAGTATGCATAAGCCAAAAGAGAAAGACGACATGAATTTGCCTGAGTCTTTTCCATTAAATTGGTTTCCCACAATTTAAGGGTAAATCAGTTTTGTACTATGGCTCCTTTCCATCTATCTTAATGAGGAAGAAAGACTGACAAGACTCTTAAAAGAAAGAAGCAGTAAAAATAATTGATTGTTTCTCTGCATAGAAGTGTTACAAAACTATTAAAATATACAACTTCTTGATTTCAAAAAGTCAATTCTACCAAAGGTGGAAAGTAAGACAGACTAATGTCACTGTTATGCTCTATTAAATTCATTCACTTAGACATTAAGACAAAACCCCACTCCCCCACTTTTTTTACTCCACCCTTTTCAATCATTAAAAATTCAGATCTTTTATATCCAGAACTTACACCAAATTATAATTTAGAATAGTGTTTATCTTTATACATTGTAACCAAAATAAATGAAGTATGTCTTTATGGTTCACCTGTTTACAATTGTTTGTACTGCAATCAACAGAAATAATGCAATTCCATGAAATCAATAGGAGAAAATAATTAAATATATAATACTAGTACCTATTAATTTAACTCATATAAACAAAAAATTATAAATATTACTACTTTTAAAGCAACATTTCATAATGTGATTTGGGCAAAGTGATTATATACATATATGCAAAAATAGGTTTACCATTGTTTATATGGAATAAGACATGCAGTTTATGGTTATTACAATAGCTTTATTAATATGTGTTTGGTGTATTCACAACTAGAAACCCTACTTTTGCCCACCCCTGTATATATAATTAAAGCTAAATTAGAACTAACTTTCCCTGACTGACAGTCAAGAACATTCAACTTCACAAAAAATTTTCATCTTCTAATTTAGTTTCTCTGTGGAGCTGAAGCTAAAAACAGTTCCTCAAATGTTTTAATTACTGACCAATTTCTAGACGCCTGTACTAAGCCTGCACAGTAACAAGCTGATGCTAATAACCCATACATAAAGATCCCACTTATTAAAATACAAATTAGGCACCCCTTATGTTTATACATGTGTAAGTACATTTAATATTGCAGGCTTAGTTGGAAACAAATCTGCTGTAGTTAACCAACCATCGCAATACAATCAAATGAGATTTCAAACGCAATGGGAAAAGATCAGTTCTGTGGAAATAACAGAAATTATTTCATGTGGAACAATTAGTTTTCCAAGCTTTTTTTCCTTATCCCACCTGACCTTAAAACAATAATTTTTCCATTATAAATGACACAAAATGTCACCTTTAACACCAGTAATTTGCTTGGAGATGGAAATGCAGCTGGCAGACATAGCTTATTTATAAATATTGCTTTAAACTAGTAAATGCATGAGCGCATAAATCTTAATCCATTTAGTGTATGCCCTTTGTTCCTTCCATTGTACATTCAATTGGGAATTAAGCTGAGGGAGAAGAGTGTGAATTACATGATTCTTTCTTGTTGCCAGTATTTCAGTACTTTGCCTTTTGTTCTTGTTGTTCATTAGAATTCTCTATATTACACAGTAGGGAATGTTAATCAACATTCTGCCTAAATAATATTAATAAAACTTGCCCACTTATACTTGAGGGAAGAATCAGAATATTATATTTCTTTTTGAAATGTTAATGTACCTCTTAGAAAATTATTTCTGCCTTCCAAATCATCTTAGTGTTAAATTATTAAAGGACGGCATAAAGAAATATTGCACTGATGCAAACAGTTAAATGGCTCAAAAGCTCAAAGTCTTATAAAGTTTAAAAGGTGGACCTTTGTAACATGGTGGCAGTTAACTTCAAATTAAACATTTTTAAATGTTTAGTTAATATTGATAAAATCTGCAATTGTTTTGTGTGCTTTTACAAAATAAGGGGAGATTTAGTTGTGATGATTTCTAATACCCAACCACAGCCATGCACAAATTTTAATTTGATTGTATAAATGGCCTTGAAGGAGTTGTTTAACCTCACTCTATATATGAAATGAAGCACCATCTAGTTAGTTTATCAACAAAAAAATGGGGGCGGGGGAATGAGTCTTATTTTTGCACAATTTGCCTATCTGAGTCTGAAGTTTAGGCGATCTTCATTCAGATCCTATTCTTCAAACACAAAACCACCTTATCTGACCATTCTATCACCTATGGTATTTCAAAGGAAAGGGCTATTGTACAGACTTTATGTATGACTGATGTGGTTAAGATATGGGAAATATCAATTCTTAGTGTGAAAAATGTGACAGATGTGTGTCCCCTGAAGATCACTCACAGTCCTTCAAAAAAGACTGAGAAAATGAGTTGACAAAGCTCTAAAGTGGCCTGATTTGTTTTCCCTTTAGCAGTCTCCTTTAATGTCAGTCAATATGTTCATATGTCCTAAACAAATTACGAGGTTACCTAGGGGGAAATTAAGAACAGACTTTGTCCAAGAATTTTTCCACACTGGCTACTATATGCTAAGAACTCTTAACATTTACTGTGTAAACAATTTATTTTTCTGTTTTACCACATAAGACTTGGTAATGGCTTTTGTGTCAATGTGGAACTAACGTTTCCTCTTGCATAAATTCTGCTAGCAGTGCTTCAGTTTGGATATAGGTATTCAGAGTGTAGATAATAGGGGTTACATTGCAAGGTAATTTTTCCACATTTTGACATCTGACAAATAAGAATACAGCTTCAAATTGCTGGTGTATTTTAATTTAATTGGATTTTTTTCTTCCTGAGAAATACATAAACGATAGAGAACCTTACAATTAATGATGTCTTAGATTCAATAAAATATTGAAATAGCTAATACACTAAAAGTGTTCGTGCCATCTAGAATGGTCAATGATTACTTCCATAAGGAGAAATGAATCATTGCCAAATGTTAATTTAGTGTTAATCTGCTGGATATCAAACCATTTACAATGTATCTGGGAAAAGGAACTTTATATCCATTAAGCAGTAACATAATAATTGAATAAAACAACAACAATTATATTAATGGCATTACTACATCCCTACTTGCCAATTTAGTTTTTACATTATTCCTTAGAAAAATAAAAAAGACATAAACAAATGACTATGTGAAAAATTATCAAATTACTTTAATTCAAGGAAAATCTTTTTGAAAGCAATGGAATCTATATATAAAAGAATCTGATCGGATAAATTTGATTTTGGGATTCCCTGAATTACTTGTGATTTAAAATAAAACAACCAATTTTACTATAACAATCCTAGGCAGAATGTATGGTCTGGCTTTGCATCTCTTATGACTCTACACTGATTTTATATGCCACCTAAGTTGGAGGAAAAGATTAAATAATCAAAAAGGATACTTACTTGGATGAATAAGTTTAGCTGTTTCTTTTCTATTCAATAAACCAATTTGTTTCCTTTTATCTCAAAGTAACAAACTACGCTGTAAAATCTTCACTGCATGAGTTTACAGTTTGTACTCAACACTTTGTATTAATTTTTAATACAAAATTAAGTTTTAACTTAATATCTGATTTTTTTCTTTATATATTATGGATGATAAACTGATCTTTCTTAACCTACCTATGACAAAAAATTGTGGATGAAGTTAGTATCTACATGATACTGACAAACCAAGCAATGTGATCGATCAATTTAGGGACAAATTCAAACATACAGTAGTCAGATAGAGTCTTCAATTTGTAGAATAAAAGTTTGAGAAATATTAATTTTAGGAAAACATAGTAAAAATAAATAATATCAGAAGTATCAAGTACAGATTAACCATTATCATGTAAGCGAATAAATATCATTTAGTGAGTTTTCCTTTCCTATACAATATAATCATAAAAACACAAAGTAAAAGTGCTAATTACTGAACCTCGATTTAGTGTTCTGCTGAAACATAATTTTCTTAACCATCAAATTTGAGATTTTAGTTTTGCAAAACATTAAAAAACAATTGAATAGTAAAATCGAGTTGTCCCTTATAGTCTATTCCTATTTTAAGATCCCCAAAATGAATTGTCTAGAATGTTTCTATGATCAGAAACACCCCCCAAAAAATTCAATATAAGTGAAAAAGTCAAATACATAACAAATATTTTAACTGACTATTACAGATAGAATTTTTCACTGAGTTAACTGGCTGAAAGAAGACAGAGGATAAGTAGATTAGATAGATAGATGGGTGGATAGTGCTCATCATAAGAATAATTTATGCTATTTGTATAATCAGCACAATGATTCTTGGAGCACAACAGTTAATACACAGAAAAGTTAATATTAGTTGGCATTTCTAAAAGCAGGCCAGAGTAGATGAAAGATTACTTCTAGCTAAAGTAGAACAAATTTAATTTTAATGAGGTTTAATATATTCTCACTTTAATCACACTGCCCACCATCAAGGTGATTATAATATGCGTGTCACATTTCACAAATGAAGTGTTTAAATGTAACTTGTTTTCAACTACTATATTCATGATACCTACAAAGTTCATTTGGATATTGTAATTTAATGCTATTTTATTGTAATTAACTTTATAAGTACCATTGAGTATGGAAGAACATGTCAATGAACATTTTAAAAGATATATGGAACATAACCAGGGACATTCTGAATAATTTAATTGGCCCTGACTAGCCAAAGCAGTTTTTTAAAGCAACAAACTATAGCTATTTTTTGTTCCCATAATATCATAAGATTTCATCACTAAAATATTTTAATGCAAGCATTACTTTACAAATACCACAAATCGTCTTTTAAACCAAGTAGTAAAAAAAGTGTCCTTACTGCAAAATCCTCCCTCCACTGGTGGGCTGCTTGAACTTTCTCTGCTTCCAAAGCCAGGCGCTGAAAAGAAAACAATAAATCTTAGCATTCAAATGACCATATAAACGTATAATTATTAGAATGCTTGGGCTTTCAAATCAATTATGAGCATGGAAAACAGGAGCAACTCCTTATTTATGATTCATAAATTCTAAATAATTTAGTAATCTTATCTACTAAAGTTGATATACAGTATATGTATTTATTGTACCTTTTAGTAATATAAGTAAGAGACTATTCCTCAATACATTAAGTCCATTAGCTCTGCCATCATTGGCAGTAGTGTCCTCTTCAAGTGGCACTAACATTTCAGTTTCTAGAAAAAGCTTTAATCAGTAGGGTACATTAATCTTGGTAAATTTTTGTTAGTACATACCTTTATAGCATATATTTCTATAAAAGTGGAAAGGAAATGACACAGAAATCAATAAGTGTGTATTAAGCACTGTACTAGGCATCTTTTTAATAGCATATTGAATTTTTTAATCAAAAGCCACAAAAATGTAGTAATTTCCACCTTGCTGAAGAACATTCTTAATAGTCCTTTCAGAGATAATCTGTGAGTAGTAGCAAGCTTTCACAATCTGCACAGCTGCAAATGGCTTTATTTACTTTCACTCTTGAATAGTAAATGAGTTAGAGAATCACATACTCTTATTTTCCTAGTTTGGAGATAAAGTGTCTATTATCTCAGTTTGCTCATCACTTTTTGTGGATAGATGTGTTTATTTTCCTTCCCTTGTTTTTAGGCTTTCTCTTTGTATTTCCCAGTGTTACTATTATGTTCTCCATGTAATAAGATTTTACCAGAGACAGAAACATTTAGTGATTAAGAATACAAATATG
>CM052549.1:36275573-36328597 GCA_028533065.1 Trachops cirrhosus | reverse complement strand
AAGAATACAAATATGAAACCAGACTACCAACCCTACTGCATACTAACTGTGCAAATTTGGGAAAACTTAAGTTTCTTCTCCCATTTTCTCATGTGAATAATGTGAGCATTTACCTCATGGACTGTTAAAAGAATTAAATGAGTTATATATAAAGTGCTTAGAACAGTGCTTGGCAGACACTAAGCAATAGGTGTAACAGCTATCTTACTCTGAAGAGTAATTACAATTCCATTTTCACTCTGTGTCCATGTGAGAAAATGGCTCAGGGTGTGGATCTGCGGTCTGCCCCTCACACAGAGTTAGAAGATACTGGCAGTAACAGGACAAGTACAACATCAAACATAATACATGTGACTGTATTATATGCATTTGTTAAGAGATAAATGATCAGGTATGGTTTTACTAAAAGTGTAAGTCTCATGGTGGTTCACTGGTTCATGTGTTTAATCTTTCACTATGAACAAGCCTCAGTGTGTGTTCTTTCTGTGCAAGTCCAGACACACTGGATGATGGAAACAACCCTTCAGAGAAGTTTTTGTATTAGTGTACTGACTTCTATTACCTGCTATTTAATATAACCTGTTTATTTTTCTAAACTATTATGTAGGTATTATCCATGACTATAAAATATTGCTGAATGGGAGATCTCAATTTAAAAGTCCCTAAGATGAATTGAAAGGAAAATTGTCCAGCATGCTTAAATGACAAAAATTTCGATTATCAGCTATCAGGGAGAAATGGAGTATAATAGGAGCTAGTCAACGTTAGACATTGTACCAGAGAGAAAAACCAAGATGAGGTTCTTTATCCACACAAAAACAAAGAACTAAACAGAGCAAAGTGTATGTGCATACGTTTCAGTAGTATTACATCACTTTATTTTTGGAAACTCAAATTCAGTGTGAAAATGTAGTAAAAAAGTGAATAAAAATGGAAGTGATCTCTTTATTAAAGAAAAAACTTCAGTGTGGGAAGATAAAGAAAGACAAAATGAGAAAATAAACATGAAGGTATACTCTCAACAAAATGTATAATGTAAGTCTTCCCTCAATGTAAGAACAGCTGAATGTTCATATGTATGAAGTAAATAATAAACTTAAACATGAATTTAAACAAAATACTGGGTAAAATAAAATAAGTTAAATATTGTTTTGTAGATTAGGAAATATTAGAACTCTAGAATGCCTTTATCTCTTAGGAAGGGCTATTAAGATTCTTCCTTTTACAATGCACAGAAGAAGAATGCCACTCCAACAAACAAAACGCGGAGGGAATATTCAGCCACAGTGGCACCCAGTTCTCAAGGAAGGAGCTCAAACTCTACTCTGGACAGCATAAGAAAGTACAACTAATGGGTCTGATCCAGAATCACATGGCTGATAGTGTACACACAACCCATGCTTAATACACTGTAATGACAGCAATCATCTCAGTTTATTTTTAGAAAAAAATTAAAGAGGAATGAACAATGGCAACAAACTGTAAGATAATTCTCCTTGGGGGAGGAAAGTCTAAATCAGCTCTATTTCTAATATATATATTTAAATATTAATTTTATGAAGTAAATGCCATTTGTTACAAGATTCAGCAATAGTTTTAGGAACTTAGAGATATAGTTGTATATAAGAAAAACATATATATTAAAAAGTTGGTTTGAAGCTCAAAAGTTGCTAATTTTTACATCCCTAGTTTGGAAATGTAAAAATACATAGTCACAAAATGCACTACTGCTATCTTCTTTGTTCATGAAGAAATTAATAAAATAATTTTGAATTCAACAAAATTCATGATAAAACATAACACTGACTTTAGATATTTAAAAAGTCTATCCTGGGGACTAAAACAAATAATTACTGATGGTGCTCTTTCTTGTGGCAAAACACCAGCTAGTCTTGACTTACAGAAAACTGACATGTCTTCTGGACACTTCAAGTCCCTAATTAACTTCTATTCTGGTCAAGTGATATTTTTCCTTAAAGCCAACAACCGACCATTAAATGTTATGGCAAAATGTGTTAAGACTGATAAAATTCCTACATAATGAAATGTGAAAATAATTCTATCATTTGCTTGGTAGAGCATTCCTGCTTCCATATTGGCTGTGTAAGTATAGCCTGTAACAATAACACGTCAGAAAAAAAGAAACCATGTTTTTTCTCACTTAATTTACAGCAATAGTATCAATCATTAAAATTAGACCTAGCACCAGATAGAAACAAAGAACCCAGCTCAGCATAAACACCTATGTCAGAAAACTAAAACTTAATTCTGCTCGTATGAAGGCATGCAGAAAGATTCATTAAATGACTTGATTATAAATGAAACAGCACACAGGATGTATATAAAAATCCTTTGGGTATAAAACAATAAAGATATATACAATGTCATAGATATATAATAATATATACACCCCTAACTAGCTATTGGTTTGAATGTTTGAAATAGAAAGTCATTTTAATGACATTTTAAGGTCTTAGAAGTTTATCAAAATGGACTTGAACCTAAGCCTTCTGACTCCAAAGTTAATTCTCATTCCACAAGAAAAAACTTGAGTCTCCATTAAACCCACCAAAAGTGTTAAGATCACTAGTCATTCATATAGTCATTCATAGACTATATGAAAATAAAATATTATCAAAATCAAAAACATCAATAGAGAACTATTTCAGGTTAATGAGAAATTGCCCAGCAAGATTTTAGCAATTGCTACAGACTAAAAACAAAAACAGCACAAAAATTGTGTATTGGTTTTAGAACTTTCTTTACATAGATCTTGTCCTCAAATCCTGAAACCCTCAGAGACTATTGCTAATCAGAGAAAAAGCTTCTGATATGCAGAGTTCTGAAAAGAAAAGAACAGAAATAGAAAAAGGAAGACTTCTTATCAGATCAGGGAAAGATCAGCTCCCTTGAAGGCCTATTCATTCTCAGCCGTCACTTTTTGACATGTATTTATCTCCTCCGCTAGCATTGAATTCTGTCAGATTACATGAAAGTCTAATCAAAGGACTATAATTATACAGTGTATAAAGAAATAATTCTATCATTCTCCTTAGCCATACCTAAATATATTTTCTCTTAGAAAGAGACTATTTTCTAAACCTGTAAATAATCTGCTTCCTACACTGCAAGTTAATTGTGGATGAAAGATAAAAGAAGATTGCTGAAATACTAATTAGAAAAAATTTTCTTTGACAGCTTTGAAAGGAAACTTTCAGGGATCATAGGACAGTTCAGTTAGACTTCAATAATGTTGATACTTGTGTTAATCAAGAACTAACTTAGAAACATCACTCAAAGAAACATCTCTAATTCAAAACAATTTATGTGGCTAGTGTATGTGAAGAATTGTCTTCCTAATATGAACAAGTATAAATGACCCATGGACATGGACAACAGGGGGACAGGGGGCATTGACTGTGGGAGTTGGGGAGGTAGGAAGGGCAAGGTAGAGCAACAGGGGAGAATTAAGACAACTGTAATAGAACAACAATAATAAATAAATAAATAAATAGTAATAGAACTCCATAATAGACTGATCCAAGTAAAATATTCATGTGTTACATGATTAATGTTCAATTAACACCTAATAAAGACTATCAAATCATTGTGTTATGTCCATTTTGATAATTTTTTATCATTCCAATGAATTTTGCCTATCTCCATCCAATGTTCTTAACATAACAAAAAAATTAGGATAAATGATTGCATGGTCTAACAATACCTATTGAAAATAGAAGATTTAGATGAATAACAAACTCAGATGTTTTGAAGAAAAATGTACAGGTACAGTCATTTTGGAACTATAGTATAATGAGCATGAACTTTTAAATGAGACAGGTTTGGTTTTCAATTTTGGTGCTGTCATTCATAAACTGAAATTTTAGGCAATGAACTTAATACTTTTTTTGCATGTAAGAATAACAATAAGCATTTTATATATTTTGTATTTGGTATGCTAAATATCTAGTACATTATAAATTCAATAAAGTTTTGATTCCACTTGAATCTTACAAATGTAACCTCACAGAACAGGCTATATAGAATTAAAGTCACCAATGACCACTTGAACATGTGTATATAAGAGTGAAACAAATGAAAACAACTTAATGGTCCCTATATTTTTACTGTATGCTGCCCAACTGAAAAGCTCTCATATGTAGACCTACATAGAGGTCTCAAAGCATATGCATCCAAGGAATGTGGGTTTAATATAGTAGTTCATCCAATGAATTTAACTTAATTTTATTTTATTTTTACCATAAATAAAGTGAGAAAGGAGAGCAGATCATTACAAAATATGAAAAATAGTAAAAAGTATGAAATAGTCTGAAACCCATAACCCAGAATTCATCTTTTTTAATAGTTGCTTTAATAATTATTTATGGACAAAAAATATTATAAATAACTTTGAAGCTCAAAGTTAGTTACCTCCTTTTACCAATTTCTCTACTTATAGTAATTATTATAATGAATCAGTCTATACAAGGTCTGTCTAGAAGGTATCCAGCCACATAATATAAAAAAGAGACATTTATTGAAGAAGATAAAAGAGACATGAAACAGTGTACATAGGACAATGATGCCTCACCTCCCTTCAAAGTAGGCACCTTGGGACTTCATATAGCTCTCCCGGTCGCCATCAGCTGCCCCATCATATTTTCCTGAATCTCTTCAATGGTCTGAATTGCCTCCCTTTCAAACGTGATTTTAGTTTTGGGGAAAGCCAGAAGTCACAGGGTGCCAAACCTGGGCTGTAGGGTGCCTCAGTCACCTGGGTGATTTGATGTTTCACCAAAAACTCTTCACAAGATATGATGCATGAGCAGGCACATTGTTGTGATGAAGCTGCCAATCACCAATTGCCCATGCCTGTGGCCTTCTGAATCATCTAAGCTTCCACAGAGGAATGTCCAAACTTAATGCAAAACTTGATGTAGATTTCATTGCTCTACTCACTCAGTCATTTTGAATGTGATGATCAGACAATACACATGCTCACTCAACAGTGTCTACTGCCCCCACTGACTAAGTACAGTGAAGTCATCATCATTCACGCATGGGCATTCCAGTCCACTCTCCTAGACTGTCAAGTTACATCAATGTCATGCAAATTGTTCTCGTTATATTAACATTGGCTGGACTTTTTCTGGACAGACCTCATATTCTTTGGCATGATTTTACATGTATTTTTAAAGTATGTAAATGTTATGTTGATATTGTTGATTCTTCTAATAGGTTGCATGTAGGTTGAATGCCAAAGAGAAACTCTACATGCTTTACTGGGGGTGGGGTACTGATTTGTCTAAGGAGAAGACAAACCCATCATTCTTGCAAGTAATGGTTTAGACTGAACAAAAGAATCATTTAATTTCAGGGAGTTTTGAGAAACTGTTTGCTCAGGATTTTGGAAAGTACACATAAGGTGCCTGGAAGGCAGAATAACCCTCAAGGAAACAAAGCTGGAACCATCTTTAAGACTCTTTTTTAGCTCCAAAAGATGCATTTATTGCATCTTTATCACCAGAACACAGCAACAGGCCTTATTTGTAAATATAGTTCTATCTATTCTTTTTTTCCATGCAGAGACTATCGCTCTTTTCACACAGACATTATTGATACAGTTTGAAAAATGCTTAGTCAACACTTAAGCAAGGCAACCTATCCAGACATTTTGATGCCCCCTCACTATGGTGCTATGGGTTAGCAAGCCCACTTTGACAAAGATGACTAAAACTTGATGTTTTACTTCTGATTGCCTAAAATATATCTTTGCAGACTTTCTGCTTTTGTTTAATAACATGAAACATGAACACATAATTACAATAATTACATTTATTTTTTTCAAATTCACATTTGTTTTTCCAGCAAGGCAATCCCAAATTGATTCTAAGACACAAGGACTTTTTAAATAAATTCTACTTTAATTTAGAAAAATACACTTCAATGATTTGAGACATTCTACCAAATCCTGATGAAATAGCTTAGCAGCAGCTTGTCTGAGTTTATTGAGGAGACAAATAGAAGTTTGCCTTCTTGACTATTGTTTCTTATTAGAAACAGAACAGGCAACATAATATATAATTTTTAATATATACATTAAAATTATTTGCAAATAGACTGATCAAATAGAATAAATTATATAGACTTGTTGTTTGTGTCTACTCAAATATTTAATACCTCGAAATACTGTAATTATGACATAGATGAGCATAAGATTAATAGTAGGATACTAATATATGGTTATATTAATCCAAATCACATAAAATCTTACTCTGCATAAGATGCAATGTAAGGTGACATATTAATTCTCCTTGACAGCTATCATTTTCTTATAATTCATTTCATTCCAGGTAATGCAAAATAAAAATTTTATAATATAAATACTATATTTCCTTGTACTGTAAGCTTTAAGGGAGTATAATATATGCAAAACATATAAATAAAAGTTGCTGAAATCTAGCAAGTCATCACTTATTCTTTTATTTGTAGCCCAGTGAAAAATAAATATTTGGAATATGGTTTCTGGATCATGTTTTATAGATTTCAGCCATGGATGTGCCATACTCAGGAAATGCTTTTGAAATTAATCACAAAGTTTCATGTCTAATCTTCAGAGATGTAATTAGCCCCAAATAAATTGGCAGACCCTTGGAATACAGAAGCCAGGGTAAAAGAGATGTCATTTGGTAAAAACAGCATAATTCCTTTCGGCAGTAGTAAATGTAAATAATATACAACTGGTAAATATCATTAACTTGTTTGGCTCTATAGCACAAAACAGTAAAATGAAAAACTGTTCAAGTGAATATAATTTCCACATCAGCTTTACACTTGGACAACTCGAAAGAATCACCAGATGAGCTTGTTCAACATACCTAGACCTCATATGAACCCTCTCAACGCCACCTCCATCCAAAGATTCTGATCCTACACCTGGGGTTATTTCCAGAAAACTGTATGTTTAATATAGTACACCACTTCCTTGGGCTAAACTTTCAGAACACAGTTCTAGAAGGCAGTATTTTAGCTACATTAACATATGGATTTAATTACTCTTTGAGAACCACTGTTCTAAGCAGAACGACAATTTCATGGAAGTCAACAAATAACTTACTGCCCTTTACTTGAACCGTATCATGACGTGAATTATGCTGTATTTAATTCTCATTCTCTCTTTATCCCTCCCCCATAATAAAACAGTAAATGTGAGTTCCTTTGGTACAAGAAGCCGTTCTTTCATGTCGGTACAACTCATGAACCTTATGCAATGCAGTACAGAGCAGACACCCAAGTAATGTGTGTACAAATGTAGAAATAATTAATTTCCAAGTATTTTCAATGTTTTGTCTTAGTTGTATCAAGATTTATAACTAGATTCACTAGATTCATTCTTATTATGACATTTTGAGGGGCCAGAAAAGTTGTCTTCCTACATAACAAGCATGTTGCTAAATAAATACATTACCTTTTCATTCTTAAAAATTACTAGATTAAATCATTACTACCTGATCCTTAAATTATGTAGAATTTGGTTGGGGATATGACAGGGATCCAAGCTAATCCATGTAATCCTACTCCAGGATTCTAGAATTACTTTATAATCAGTAGTCTTGTTCTCTAAACATTGAATACTAATGTGGATTCAAAAACTAAGAAAAGGATCAGTGTGGAGAAGAGAATTTGGATAGTGGAAAAGACAGGGAAGGGGAGGGAAAGGGAGGGAACAGGATGGCAGGGGAAGGAAGGGAAGGGGAGGGGAGGGAGGGGAGAGGAGGGGAGGGGAGGGGAGGGGGAGGGGAGGGGAGGGGAGGGAAGTACATAAAACTATTCTAGCCCTTTATCCTATTAATAATGGACTCTAGGTTCCCAGGTAGTTAAGTTAAAATATCAGACTACTTACATTAGGGGATTATATATTCAAGAAATGCAAACAGCATCCTTCAACTGAGAACTGAATTCTGTTGAACATGTCAAGCTAATTCCAAAGGCCTTCAATCACTATGCCAACCAATACATTGCCTATGAATAAATCAAATAACAAACCAAAGTCATCCTAACTTGGTCATTTTACACCCCTATGAGACTTCACAATCACACATCCAGCAATTATATTTCACTACTGTGAATAATTAAAACAGCACAATATAGTGCGAACAGCTCTACCATTTACTAGGTGTTTGCAGCAGTAAATGAAATAACATCCCTTTACGTCAGTTTTCTCAAATATAAAACAAGGAATAATATAGTGCATATATTGTGTTGTATTGCAAATGTTAAGTAGGATGCTTATTAAGTCCTCACTAAATGGCAGCTATCACATAATAAAATCTGCAGGATATATAAGTGACTTAAATAATAAAGTTAATAAACAAGAAATCTTGAAAATGTTATTACTAAGAATTATTATACACTTTTCTTCAGAAAAATTAAATAAAATAAATGGCCTGAGACTTAAGCATCAGAATCGTTTTGACCATTTTCTCTGAATTAGTCCTACTTCCTCCAATCACCAGGTTGGGAGACCATTCTCCTTGGGTTGGTCTCTCACATTTCAGCATGTTCTGTGAACAGAGGCAGGGAGAGCCTTTGCTCCTGGCTATCTTTTCGAGAATAACAATAAGCCTGGGAAGACAGAGAACATATCTCCCTCCAGATTTATTTGTTACTCAGGAAAATAAAAATAATCTGCAGGGCAAAAGTTAGGCAGGTTTGCTGGCAGGCCAGATTTAAAAGATTGGTTTTATCAAGTCCATGTTTCCTTGGCTGTGACACAAATTCACAGCACATCATTGGGCACGTACACCACTCGCATGACCTCCATTGGACCTGAGGGTCGGGAGGAAATTTTAGCAGCACAATGCTAAGCTGCCTGCTGTGTCGGGATCATAAAGCCCATTGTGTCTGACCCAGGGAGTCTACCGAATCTTTGGACTACAGTGAGCTAGCTTGTTAGCTTGCAAGAATGGTAAAATCTCAGACCCTTAATATTTCTTGAAACCTGCTATCTAGTTGAGTGTGCTTTCATAAAAAGTGTTCACTGATCAATCTCCACATTTTACAATCACCGTCAATTAACTGATACATTTATTTTATCTCCAGCTCTTTCCTGAGCATGAATTTTGTTCACTGCTTAAGTCTTAGTGCCAGAACAATGCCCCTCAGTGCATGCCCACACCAGCAGGAGCAACATCACCTGGGAATGGTTAGACACGCAAAGTCTCAGAGACCACTTGACACCTATTTCATCAGAAATCTTGGTGTGAGCCTCATCAATCTATGTTTTCTCTCTCTCCCTTTTTTAAAATTCTTACTCAAGGATATATCCATTGATTCCAGAGAGAGGGGGCGGGAGAAAGGAAAAAAAAAACATTGATTGCTTGTGTTCCCTAGGCACCCAGCAGGACACTGATGATATGTGCCAAACTGCACCCCAACCAGGGGCCCAACCCAAAACCTTGGTATGTGCCCTGACTGGGAAAGGAACATGCAGACTTCCGGTTTACAGACAGTGCTCCAAGCAACTGAGCCGCACAGGCCAGGGCTCAATCTATGTTTTAGCAAGAACTCCCAGTGATTCTATAGTGCACTAAAGTTTGAGAACCACTGCTCTAAAATAAAAATCATAGCACTGTTTCAGTAGAAGATTTATCTCCTACTCTTAATATCTAACTCTTACATTTATGGCAAATAAATAACAACAAATCATTCAAAAGCCTTTAGAAAAAACAAACCTGGTAAATCAGACACACCAGAGATTAAAAGGGTGAGGCAGAAGTCCCGCAATTGGACTGACGAGGATTTAGAAGTTTAAACATTATTTAGAATCTTCCATTTACTGATGTTATAGTTTATGAGCTTTGTTCCTGAGACAATTAACTTTAATTTGGGAACTAAAACAATAACAAGAGAAATATATTTGCCTTTTTGACAAAATATGTAAAATGACTGCATGTTATAGAACACAATATTAAATGCTTACAGAAACTTTAGAACGTAATCAAATCCCCAATAGGATGTTCTGCAAATAATTAATTAGAATTAATAAAAATGCAATTTAGAATTACCTAAATTATCTTCTTTTAGTATTCTTCCTCTTTGAAATATCTTATTGAAACACACTGCTTTTATTTAGTTTTGTAATTCTTCCTTTCCCTTCCTTCCTTCCTTTCCTTCCTTTCCCTTTTTCTTTGATCCAGGATACTAAGTGAGCTCTTCCTTGCTTAGCTCTTGTGAACCCACTACTCATAATTTGCCGAAACTTGTAAAGGCTTCAGGTTTCTTTTGGTTTCAATATATTGGTTGTCAAATAATGCACAAAAGCTTATGCAAGGTAGAAGAGAAAAATTCGCTATGCTAGTAAGAAAATGATCAAACCTTTGTAGGACTCAGGTAATATAAAAGAATTAATAAAGTACACCATCTCTTTAAAAAAAGGAAAAAGATGTGGGAGGGGCACTTTCCACTGTCAGATGGTTTGTATGAAGCTCTGCCTTCCTATAGATCTAAAGATGTCACAGTTGATATGGGTCTTAATGTGTGAAATGTGAAAATAGCAAAAACATGCTTTAATTGAACATGATGCAAACTGACATAATAAAAAGAGGTAGTATAACAGATTAAGAAGTACCTTTAAAATTATTTTAATACTTTCTGTTTTTCTTGTTTCTAAGGTGAAAAACAGAAGGTGAATACTAAGCTTCAACTCTCTTCAAAGACCTTAACTAGAGGCAAAAATATAAATATTTAAGACAAAAGAACATCTTTTTGTAATTTATCTTGAGTTTCATATATGCTTACATTAAGTTTGCATATGTATCAAGAAAAATGAATAAATTTTAAAAAAAGATTGGCAGGAGGGGCAGATAAGAGTAAAGTCTTCCAAATTTATTTAATACCCTACAGTGGAAAGTACTTAAAATGTTTATACCATCAGTAAAGTTTCTTTTCAAATATAATATATCTTTCAGCATTTTATAATGCCTAAAGTGTTTATCAGCATATTCCCTTGTCAGAATTCAAGAATTTTAAAGCAGCCAGAGTTATTAACTTTTTAAATAAACTCACAGACACCCATTACCTTCCCCTGCACCACGAGGGCTCCGTAGACAAATAGTAGATAAGGGTGGCTACTGCATATAAAGTACTAGTAAGTGCAAAGCCTTCCCACATTATGTGGCAACTAAAATATTGCCTAACATTTTCCATCAACTATTCTGAATGCAGTTCTGAAGATTTTATTTCTTAGTTAAAATTTTGCATAGGGCTTGTTTAAGAATTCAGGAAACCATAAAACACATATTGACTTTGAAAATACGGGAGAAGTCATTTCATTTCTCTAGCTTCTGTTTCTTTATATGTAAAACACAGATAATAGTAACAGTTTCACAGAAAATTTAGGGATTAAAAGAGATTTTTGCAAAACAAAAAACAGTGACATTTTTGTCAACAATACTATTACTAATTAAGGCTGCTGGGAATACACCCAAGAATCCTGAAACACCAATTCAAAAGAACTAATGCACCCCAATGTTTAGAGCAACACTTTTTATAATAACCAAGTGTTAGAAACAGCCTAAGTGCCCATCAGTAGATGAATGGATTAAAAAACTGTGGTAAATCTACACAATAGAGTACTATATAGCAGAAAGAAAGAAGGAATTCCTACCCTTTGCAACAGCATGGATGGAATTGGATACTATTAAGCTAAGTAAAATACACCAGCTGAGGAAACACAAATACCACATGATCCCACTTATACGAGGAATCTAATGAACAACATAAACTAATGAGCAAAACAGAACCAGAGACATGGAAACAGGGAACAGACTGACAGCTGCCAGAGGAAAGGTGGTTACAGGGGGGTGAAAAGCACAGGAAGGAACTAGTCAAAGAACATGTATGAATGACCATGGACATGGACAAAGGGGTTGATATAGACTGTGGGAGTGGGGGTGGGGGAAGGCAGGACTGAGGAAGGCAAAGGGGAGAAAACTGGGACAATTGTAATAGAATAAACAAGAATAAAAAATAAATTAATTAAAAAATAATTATTCAGTTAAAAAAGAAGGGGAAAAAGGAAGAGTTTTTTATCTTTTCAGAGGTATAATTAAACAGGTATATATCATTCTGCTCTAAATATATGGCAGGGAGCCCCAAATCCCATCAGATTCTATCTGCTTCAGCCACTTTCCCTGCTTTTAATTTTACAATCATGATTTGCCGTGTCTGGTGCTCCTTCTACCCCCACCCTTCCTCTGATTCTTATTATATCAAAGAAGACTTGTTTCTTTTACCACAGGCCACTCTTCAACTCTCAGTAAACTATCATTCCTGACATTTAAACTTAATTTATTTTTACTTTTAAATAATTTAACTTTGAGTTTCATTAACCCTCACAGGCTGTCAATTTGGTGACTTGCCTAGTTTTTAAAAAATGTGATCTTATACAGTAGGCAATTTTCTGTTTTGCTAATGTTGCTATGGAAACAACTTTTTATTTTCATTTTTGTTCACACATTGGGGGTAAGTGCATTACATTTGGTGGTACATAAAAGTGTGTACTGTGTGCTCCTCCCCCACTTGTATAATTTTTGTTCCTATAATTTTGAAAATCACTGTGATGGTTAAATCAGTCAAATTGGTTAAATATGCAATTTACTCAGTTTTTTTTAAATATTAGAAACATCATGTACTACTAAGTTGAAAAAATACATATGCTATTCCTGTTTCCCTCTTTTAGAGAATGTTTTTTTTTAATTGCTGTAAAATATCTAGTAGTTTTTTAGGATTTTTGTTGTTAACTTGACTAACACTATTATTTCTTTTTGTTGTCATATACATTTTAAAAATTTCACTAAAAAACTTCCAGTAACTGATTATCAAAAATTCTTCCATTATTATCTATAATTTTTTATTCATATTTCTCAGAAATAGACTTCTAAGAAGTGACAAAATTTTAAACACTTAGCTCTCAAGTGGAAAGTTCAAGGTTTCTTTTTTTAAGAAAAATTAAAATTTTATATTCATTAAAAAATGAATAGTTAAAATGGAAGTTAAAATGTGTGTAGCTCCTTATCACTTATGAAGTTTCTTTTACAGGTGGTACACAGTTTAATCATCATAATGAGATATAAATAACAACAAAGGCTGACATTTTTCTATATTTATTCTTTGCCAAGAACCTCACAGAAATCATCCCATCTAATTTTCTTACATATTTAGTAGATACTATCCTTAACTCTATTTATAGAGAAGTAAACAGACTTTAGAGAGTTTAAGTTGTCTTACTTTACCTGCTCTCTGAAGTCTGTTTACTCCTCTATAAATGTAGCTAATGATAGTATCTATTAAATTTATAGGAAAGATAGATGGGATAATCCCTCTAAAGTGCTTGACAAAAGTGATGGAGAAGCTGGAATATGAATAAGGCCACCTATTCCAGACTCCTTGCCTCTATCTCACCTGATAAAAGAAGTTATACAACTTGCTGTCAAAAACTCACATAAGTAGAGGAAAAACTGAACAAGGAGTAATGTCTTCTCATTCCCTATACAGTAGAGAGTAACTTAGATATGTATTAAACAACCAATTAAGCACTTGAAAAAAATCTCCTTCAGAATTCACTTGACTTTATGTTGATTTTCTAAATTAGTAGCATCCTTTTACATCTGTTTAATTTCCTCTCCCCATCCCAATGCACTCCACTGCTTTGCTACATCATTCATTGGCTCGGGCCAGGTCTGTCCAGAAGGTATCTAGCCATGCAATGTGAAAAACAGATACATTTATTGAAGAAGATACAAGACACAAGAAACATTGTACATAGAACAATGATGCCTCAGTCCCCTTCAAAGTAGGCACATTGGGATCTCAACAGTTTTCCCAGTCACCATCAGTTTCCCCACTGTATTTTCCTAAATCTTATTCGCAGTCTGAAATCTCCTCCTTTTCAAAGGTGATTTTAGTTTTGGGGAAAGCCAGAAGTCACAAGGCACCAAATCTGGGCTGTAGGGGGCCTACGTCACCTGGGTGATTTGATGTTTCACCAAAAACTCTTCACAAGATATGATGCATGAGCAGGCACATTGTTGTGATGAAGCTGCCAATCACCAATTGCCCATGCCTGTGGCCTTCTGAATCATCTGATAAGCTTCCACAGAGGAATGTCCAAACTTAATGCAAATTTTGGTGCAGATTCATTGCTCTACTTCCTCAGTCATTTTGAATGTGATGGCCACACAGTACACATGCTGATTCAAGTCATCTACTGCCCCCACTGACTAGTACAGTGAAGTCGTCATCATTCACACATGTGCATTCCAGTCCACTCTTCTTGGCTGCCAGGTTACATCAGTGTCATGAAAATCATTCTCATTATATTAACAATGGCTGGACTTTTTCCAGACAGACCTCATAGAACAAACCAGATAAAGCTGTGTAACTAAAAATTAGGTAAGTCTTACTACTGTCAATAGGAAAAGATAACAAAAATAAAACAAAGGATTAGATCAAAACAAACAGATAAAAATGTAGAGTGGAAGCAGGGTTTCCTCCTCAGAACTCCATTAACTCTTATTCTTTGCAGAGACATCTATAAAATCTATGATTAAAACAGCAACTGAAGGGAAGGGTACTGCTTAGTTTTCCCACATAGACTGAATTTACTCTGGCAAAGTTCCGGAAGGCAAATGAGATGTTTCTGAAAAAAAAAATGACTTACCCAAATAATCTATGAGCTTTTAAGAAGTAATCTATCCTAAAGAAAGAGAAAATAAACACAAATATATCTGCAGTAAGGAAATAGGCCATATTTGAACATACATCTAATTGTTTTTTTAATCCAGGCATGAAGGATTGTTGAAAGAAATTACTAAAAATTATTTTGCCAAAATCCCTATAAGGAGTTAAAAAATACAAGACAGTGCAAATTTGATGTGTGCTACAGAGCACAGTAAAGTGGAGGGTGCCGAGTACTTCCTGTCATTGACATTACTGGTGCACAAATAACCCACAGTATGCTCAGAATGCCCCAGACTGATGGAGATAAAGGCTTACAATCATATGCAGGACAAATCTCAAAGAAATATGTTTTGGTAAACATGCTTTTTACAGTTTATTATGCCCCACTTTTCTTTTTTTAGAAGATTTTATTTACTCATTTTTAGAGAGAGGTGAAGGAAGGGAGACAGGGTGAGAAACATCGATGTGAGAGAGACACATTGATCATATGCCTCTTATAGTTGCCCTGAGAGGGGAGGGAACCCGCAAGCCAGGCATGTGCCCTGACCGGGAATTGAACCTTAGACCTTTCACTTTGAGGAATGACACCCAACCAAGTAAAGCACATGGGCCAAGGAAACCCCATTTTTATCTCCAGATTGGATAACACGTAAGAGCAAAGGGAATAAAAGAGTTCTTGAAAAGTGATCACATATAGCACACACACACATACATACAGCAGGTCCTCAAATAATGTTTTGTTATAAGGTTGAAGAGGTGCCATAGAAAGTTAACTCCTGTTTATATTGATTAGTCTATATGGTAAAATGGGTTTTGTTATATATCGTTTCACTTAAAGTCACAGAACCTATCAATGGTATTAAATAAAGACTTATATATACAATATGATATCCAAAAATGATGCATGATGGATTTAGACACATCTGAAGTCTAACTGTTGCTCTTTCTATTATGTATAATCTCTAAATTACAGTTTCTTACCCCTATAAAAAGGAGATAATCTCAAATATCCTCACGAGTTTATGGTGAAGATTTAATGTGACAACAAATATAACCCAACTCAGATTTAAATCAGTATTAATGAATACTAGATCTCTAACACTGTCTTTTCCTTGATTTTTAATGTTGACAATAAGAGATGATTTTATAACAACTCATGTATCTAAATTTCACGAATATTTAGCTTTTAAAAATATCATCAGTATAAAATCTGGCATAATGAAAAACATGATTTGGTGAATACTAAAAAAAAAGAGTCTATGTTCAACCGAATGTATATGAAAGCTATGTCTTTACTCTCAATCAGTCTCAAAGGTTGAAGGTAGGTAAATACATAATCCATAAAATGAATTCATTTCCAAAAGGATTCCAAAAGATAACCTACACATAAATGGGCAAACATAAAAAGAAAAATAGATGGTAATAGTCAAGGTTTGGGGGGAAATAATGGATAGCTATCAATGTATTAAAATTGATCAAATTAATTAAACCAGTCAAGACATATTTGTGATCCTCTATTTTATATATGTAGAGCTGATTTTCAGAGCTCTGTAGAACGCTGCATGTGGTCCCTGACACAAGCGCAACTTCATGCTCCGAACACGGTCCTTCACAATCTACCAAAAGAAAACATCACAAAGAGAAAGAAATATAAAATATAGAACAAAAGTATACTGATAAAATATTAGCTTTCATTAGATGGGTTTGAGAAGAGGGTAGGAAACAAAACAGGAGTTTAGGAGCCAGAGAGAGAGTGGTATCTGGTGGGTTAGACAGTGAAAACGAGTGAATGCAGGGGTCATGCTTGAGGCATATTTTACTTATTTGGCTTATTGCTTGTCAAGTAAATTGATGTTGCATTAATCTGCCTAAGAAAATGAGGTAATATGTTGTTGAAAAAATCGTTTTAAGAACTTGGCAGAATGTCCGTTTGCTAAATAGCCAGTAAAGAAAAGTAGTTTTTTTAGTAATGCACCAATTTCAACACTAAGAAAAGGAGTATTCAGGCTGCAGTGTTCTGGTCTTGTTTAACACATAGGCAGATAGTAATAGGATCATTTAAGTGGAATGGTAGCGACTCACGAATGGGACTCCGGAAAGATGCAACAGGCTGCATTTGTGCTTAAATTTTTCTCTGCTTGAACAATAGTGTGCTGAAGTACCTTCACCCAAGATTCACTCTTTTGGCCTACACATACATTACCTATTCCTGAGAGCTCTTAAACTGAAATATCTATGGGAATAATCATCATGAATTTTCTTAGCAAAAAATCACTACAACTTAGTTTATTATGTTATTTTTAGATGGGACACAAACAGGATACCAGATAATGAGAAATTTCTGAAAGCAAAGGAGAATGGTTATTTTAGAATAAGTGGTACCACCTAACTGTGGCATGTCTGGGTAAAGCGTCAGAACAGTGGATACTAAAGAGTAATAGAAGAACACAGAATAACTTGATTTTTAGAGAAAAAGGATAGAGGAGGGAGAAGAGCTCACACAAGGAAGATTTCTGTAGAAAAACTTCTTTCATTCATAGAGTTGTTCCTGAACTTCTACTAGGCTAACTGCGGAAAAGACATCGGTGAAAAGAAGACAAGTGGCTGCATTAGAGCTACTCAAGGAGAGAGACATGCTTTTGCTTTAGGAAGAACTGAAACGGTTTTTTAATTATAGATAAATTAAAAGGTTACATTAAATAAAATGGAACTATAGGAGTCACAAACTTTATCACAGATGTATTTTAAAGATAAGTGACTTAATGAATTTATAAGTTGAATTAATTAGTTAAGCCTACTTTGCCTTGAAAAAAATTCCCTATTTTAGAGTTTACAATCCAACAGTGCAGTGTTTGACAATGAAAAACTGCTATTTTCATCCTCTTTAGTGAATGTCTTTTAAGATTCAGAGAGCAAAATTTTATAACAGAAAGCAATAATCTTAGAAGGCTAAATGATACCATACTTCACATCCACAGAAAGAATTATCTCCACAGTGAGACTGTACTGCCCTTGTTCTATGCATGAAGAATTGAGTTTATCAATTAGTTTTTCTCTATCTTGAAAGTGAGCCAATCCATAATTGTATTAACTTTGAATAAATTGTTTTAAATAAAAAATTGGGTTCTATGGAACAAGGAGCTTAATTACTAAAAGACAATAGCAATTCTTTGCTATCAATCAGACATGCACAAAAGCATGACCACCTAATGAGGACTCAGCTTCATTAACTTTCCTCAATCTCATTTGTAATATAAAAGACCACCATATATTCAATTCTCAGAAAGACAAATTTAATCAACCCAACACTGTGTGAATTTGTTTATACCATCCTCACTCATTATCTAACTGCAATCTCATGCTTTCTTCAAACTGTAATACCATCTTCTTACATATTCTCTGGCAGAACTTTGGACTATCTTCAATTGAATAAATTAATTTTCTCAATATCTTTAAACCCATCAACATTTCTTCTTGACATTATAAAAATTAAGTCATAAAACTGTATGTTGCAAAAGACTAAAAGAAATCATAGAGATCATTGAGTCTATCCCTCTCATTTTATACAATAACAAACCAGTTGATATAAAGGACCTGTCTGTCTGGGCACTAAAAAGTCAATAAGGCTATGAAAAATATCTTTGTTAGAAAGGAAAGTGTGCTACTGAATGATACTATACAATTACATAATATCCTCCATCGTATTTACAGGTAAACAACTCTCATTTAATAAGTGCACCAGTAAGGAAGGAAATAATAAACACTATGACTATAAAGGAGATGGAGGCTTTATGTACAATTGCAATAAATCTGCAAAGATTTGCTTTTCTTTCCTCATCCCGATCACTATATGATCCCCTTAATATATAATCATTTATTAAGGATTTGAAAAGAGAAATCTAAAGACTAAGGGCTCATAAAGTTATTAATTTAACTATTAGTAGAAAATATGTACTTACACATTTATTTACTGTATATTTTATACTTTTAGAGATATATTTTTGCATCTATTCAGTGTAAGGATTCTAGCACTCATATTTATTTAAAGGTCTTTATAATTTATTTGCAGCCTGAGAAATAGTTTTTCAAAACCTATTAGTTTAAAACACTTTGCAATATTAGCTTTCTGATAAAAGCTTTGAGAGCTTCCCAACGTAATCTAGATTCATCGAGCTGCTTTTCAGCAAAAAGGTGTTTAATTAGGTTGTCTCACACTTCTCTAAATCTGAAAACCTAATCACCACCTTCAAACTCAAAGAACAGAGGCAAGTTGCTTTGAATACTATCCTGTATAAAACCTTTGGTCTCTTTCCTTCCACTCATTTCCACCTTCTATCTGAGAAAACTTTGCCTTTAAAAGTATTTTGTATTCTTTTTAAATCAAAGAAAAGTTATTTCAAAAAGTCAAACAAAGTCACAGCATGAATAAACCCGACTAATTTTTTCTTCTATTTTACAGGGGCATACATGTGTGCATGTGGTGTACATATATATGTAATAAAGTTCAAGCACAGATAAGCATTTGAAAGCAGCAAACCAAAAACCAGAAACAAATCAAAGAAAACTAAAAAAACTGAATTATAATATTAGTGCCTATATTTCATAAAAACAGGCTGCAATGTACGGGCTTAGTCAGCTATTGCTGTAATTTTCTCTCAAATAGGCCTCATGTTCATCCCAGAAGCCCAAAGAAAAATTACTGAGGGCTAAGGGCTCACAACCCTCCAAAAGAATTTTAATACATAATACAAGGAACTACTTAAAGTTGTATTTTCATTATTTCATGATTTTAAAAATATATATTTGCTCCCCCAAATTTATAATTTAATGTAAAGAAACAGAGAGGAAAAAATATTATAAAAAATAGGATAAATAGTGTAGTATCCTAAATTCACTTAATATTCAATGGATTCCAAAGTAAAAAAGGAGGACCATGACATTTACTCACTTAGTATTGAGTGCTAAGCATGATACTAGGTAATTTTACAATAACCCTAACAATAGGTATTATCATCACTGTATTAAAGGTGGAGAAACCCCTTCAAGAACAGGTCTAAGACAACATAGCTAATTAAAACAAGAACTAATTATGTATTTTATTTGACAGCAAATGAAATTAATCTTAAAAAATGCAGAAAAATTTAAGAAATGTAGATATGGGCGGTGTGGGTCTCACAGAAAAGTGACCAAGAGTTGATTTTAGGTCCTGAATCTAAACGGAATGCAGGGGGAGGGGACAGTGGGGGAAAGGGTTTTCAGGAACTACTATAAAGGACACATGGACAAAACCAAAGGGGAAGGTAGAAGCAAGGGAGGGAGGTGGGTTTGGCTGGGGTGGGATGGAGTGGTGGGGAGAAAATGCAGACAACTGTAATTGAACAATAAAGTAATTAAAAAATAAATAAAATAAATAAATGGAATGCAGGGACTGCACAGGGAAGAAGCAGAGTAAGGATAGCTCATATTACAGAAAATCATTCCTACAAATAATGGACTCCTTCTAAGGAAGTTCAGTCCTGGAAACAGAAGTCCATTTTGTTCAGAGGATCATCAGGTTGGTTTATATGTTCACGTTTGAGAATCAAACTAAGAAAAGTAGAATTACTCTGCATGAGGTAAAAAAAAATTGTAAGTCCCAGGCAAACCTGGAAGGTACCATGAAGGAAAGGAGACACTTTAAGATGGTATATAGAAGCAGACTAGATGAAGAGAGACACCACTGACAATTTCTCATCTTCAGATTTTCACACATATTTTTAATAATTGAGAAGCTTAATTTTCAATTTAGTGCTATTTTTGTGGCAGAAACTTAAATCCCTTTTCTAACTTTTTCCCTAAATCTTTTAGTATGATACACATGATCACTTGGGGAGATGGAAGAAATGTGTTCAGTTTCTTTTGAGCCAATAACATATATAAGAAAGACCACAGTTGGGGAAGCAGAAGTTTTAACACAAAATGTTAGTTATTTTTTAAAGGCATAAAATCTTGAGGAAAGACTTTTTGCAGGAAACAATAAATGCTCAGTTTGGGATTTTGAGTGTATATGGGGTCTGGGAAACTGGGTAAAGACTTCAGTGCTTCAGGATAGGAAGCTAGAGTTTAAAAATATTAAGTATTGACAATCATCTTTGTATGTGCAAACAATTCAAATATGACAATAGAAAGAGAATGTAAGGAGAATGGCAAAGAGGGTACAGGGTCTGTCTTTGAGAATCATCTTTCTCAGGTAGAAGAATCAACTGAACCAATAAAGAAAACAGAAAGTAAGGATTCAAGATGCTCCAGAATTGGCTGGTTCCAAAATGTCCATTTCAGAAGCTAAAATAAAGGGGGTCTTAAACCAACTCCCTTTAGCTGGAGGTCTACAGCCTAGTAGATTTTCCTTTGTCTCCTCTGCAATACTATCCATTATTTTGAGATATTCTATGTAGATCTTCTAATGCTAATAACTTGAGTAGCTATTTCCTATTTTTTTAACTTAAAAAGTATGAGTATGCATGCTCTCTCACACACACACACACCAACCATTCTGTCTCTACACCTTTCAGATTGGCACAGAAAGTATTATTCTCTTGTACAATGACATCTACCTTAATCTACATGGGAAATGTTGGTTGATTAATAATATTTTAGTCACAATTTCCTTGAAACAAATAGAAGTTATTTTATCAAGTTCACCCTTAAATCATCAGTTAAACTAGAACTAGATTCCATCTGTTCTATTTCCAATTCTCTTTGATGCTTTTTCTGCCAAACTATATTGGCGAGTGGTGTGCTTATCTCAAATGGTGCACAAAGATATAACCTGAAGACTTAGACATTGGATTGGAATAGATAACTGCATTTTACCTGGGCCCTAACCCTTCACAATCCACAATATTAAACAAGCCCAAACAGGTAAGAAAAATGCTTAAATATCATTAATGTTAGATACAGCTGAAAATATTTCTAAAGTATTTCAAACAATAGACAATTTATACATTATCTACTTTTGATGACTAGTGGCCACATGACAATAGCAAATTAATCTCTTCTACCATGTGTGTCCAAAATAGTCCGGGGCAAAATGACAAATATCTGGGATATTTTAGCAAGACTTGGAAATTAACAATAATTGCTTTCATTGCAGTTTCCCAAATTTTTTGAGATGTATGGGTTTGTGGGATTATTTTTAATCCTGAAAAGATGTAACATGAAAAAAAATAAAATGCCTTACTTATATAGTACATTAAAAATTAATCTAAGCAACACACGTATTACACCATAATCTATGGAAATGTATACTGCATTGAAGTGAGTATAAATAAGTTAATGTATTAAATTTCTTAGAGTTTTCTAAATCATTCTGGTAATGGTGTCAAAAACTTTTGGAATACTTGAGTTTTTATCTTCCCCTCATCTCTACCAAAAATAAAATATTTAAAGAGTATATATTATTAAAAACAAATATATTTAACATGCTTGTTAGTTAGGACAATTGATGTATTTTAACTTTATCTTTGGCTGCTTTATAACCTGAACATTCCTTTGGTGATCCTGAGGGAAATCCAAGAATATCTCTGTATATAAATGCTTTAAAAATATTCCCTTTACTATGTATGTTTCATCAATTTTATTTTATGAATTTTTACAAATGTATTTCATCTGTATAACCACTGTCAGAGTGGACTAGAACCTCACTACAATAATTTTGGCATCAAAATTATAATACCACATTGTTCTGGTAGCAAACATCCCTAAATAAGGAAGTTTATATTGAATTAAATCTCTAAAACTAACCAACTTCATTAGAGTAAGATTTCAAAGTAGTTGTTGAAAGCCCTATATATCCCCACACAAGCCAGAACCAGTCACTGGCAGCATCTACATCATTCTGCAGTGAGCTGCTCAGTAGAGCTGGATATCGGTTACCATCGGCAACCTCCAGCTGCAGCAGCCTGCCTGCCTCAGTTCTTGTTGTTTGTCATGGCACCAAAGCTCAGTGACTGTCTCAGCCCTGCCCTTCAAGATAACAAACTTCATATGCTTTCTGCCAAAATAACAAGTAAATAAACGTCTGCAAGTTCATATAGGGTTAGGAAAATATATTTCTACTTCCTATGCTGGAGCATCAAAAAATAAACATTTTCTTCCCTTAATAATTTGCTTGTAGGTGTATATGCATATACTATTCAAGGATTGAGGTTTTTACATTGTGAATCTCAAGCCCTTTTTTCCTTAAATATTTTTAAATGAAGTATAGCTGTTAAGCTAAAGTCAAGACAAACACACACTTTTTTTTAATCCTCACCCAAGCATATGGTTTTTTTATTGATTTGAAAGAGAAACATGATGTGAAAAAGAAACATCAATTGGTTGCCTCCTGTACATGTCCTGATGGAGAACTGAACCTGCAGCCTAGGTATGTGCCCTGACTGGGGACGGAACCCACAACCTCATGGTGTAGGGGATGGCGCTCCAACCAACTGCGCAATGCAGCTGGGACTGGTACACACACATATGAATGAGAAAAGAGAGCAAACAAAACCACATTGCTTTTATTTGATATATATTATAATATATTTTAAAGAAAAAATAATAGTAAAAACATTTTTAACTTTTAAGGCACCAATTACAATGTTTGGCAAAGGTCAGATTAAAAAGGAGAGCAGAAAGAGAGCAAAATTATCTGTAGGAAAGGACTGAAAAACCTATAATGAAAAAGACCCTTCAAGTGTATTCTACAATGAGATAGGAGACTGTGAAAATACCTGCTAGGTGGAGGGCGAGGGGGGCGAGGGGGAGGTGGGGGAGAGAGAAAGAGAACATGTGCTCTTCCAAGCAGTCACTTGAAGGTTAAAGCAACATTTTGAATTTCACTCTCATATCTTTTACAGAAAATATTTTATAGGCAATTTTTTATTTTCCATTAGTAAACTATATTCAAAGTATTTTTCCAAATATGTTTTATTTTAATTCAATGATACCATTAATGATTAATTTTCATTTATAAAATTATTTGACCTATATGTGTCAGACACTGCAACTGGTGTTAGGAGAGCAGTTGTGAAAGAGAGTCCCTGCAGTGAAGAATTACATAGTCTCAGAAGAGGACAGGTAAGACCACAGCTATCCAGGCTGATGAGTGAGTGGGTGGAAGTGAGTGGTGGGCCATAAGGACACATAAGGGATGCCCTAATATAACATGGGGTAGGGCGTGACACTAGGGGAGGCTCCATGGAGAAGGTAATCCCGATCTGTCTTAAAATCAAATAGAATTTAATCAAGTGTGGTAGGCAATAAAGGCTGTTTAAAGTATTTTGATAAAGCATAGAATTTGGAATTGGAGGGTAGGTGGTGTAAGATGAGGCTAGATAAATAGGAAACAAATATTTAAAGATCTTGTTTATTATCAGAACTGGATTTTTTAAAATCAGTTTGTAGGACACTATAAATTCAAGTAGTAGTTGCCTTTTGTTTTTGCAATGGCTAATCTGCTTTCCCTAATCCAGGATGTTATCTCCTTTAGATTCTATAATTTTCTAATCACTTTCAGGTATTAATAAAATTCAATCTGGCCTAATGAAATCTCTATCAGTTGAACATTTCAATCCTCTTGTTGCTTGTCCTGACCCAGACAAGGAAGCTTACAGAATAAGTAACTTATGTTATTTTTTTATCCTCCCACACTTGCTGCAACTCTTAAAAGTTGGCTCCTGGGAAGGAAAGATAATGGCAAAAAGGGTCTTCCTTGGCTGCAGAGGGATATAATTTGCTGCCTGTGGGTATGAAGGAATTCCAGTGCTAACTCTCTTTCCTGGGAAGCTTTAGCCTTAACAGAAATTCCCTCACTGAAAATCTCTAAAAGTGGTCACTAAGAAATGGTGATTCCTTCCACAGCTAGCCTATGATTCTGGTAATCCATGGCCAGACTCTGTTGGTTGGGGATATCTTGACTCCTAACAGATACCCTCTTCACTTACCTAGCCTCAAGGTAGATTACCTAAAGCTAGAACAAGATTTTGGAACTGTTTTGCAAATCCTAATAACTCTTTGGAGGAGAGATACTTAACACTCATAAACTTTACTGTAGGGGCCTTGCCAAATCTCCCAGACAAGAAGAATCTCATGTTAAGAGCCAGTTTACTATCCTTTGTGGTTTGGATTTTATCATAAAGTCAATGCCACTGAAGAAGTTGATGATGGATACTTGGAAAGACAGACAAGAGGGACACACCTGAGGTAGATTCCTGTTGGAGAGTTACTGTACTAATAGGAAGAAAATAATGAGACCCCAAGTTAAACAAAGGGCACTAGGAACAGTGATGTGGAAAAGATTCAAGAAATAATGAGATTGAATTGAGAGTATATGGGCTTAGAGGACCTAGAGAGTATTATTGTTTTTTTAATGATTCATTAGTTGGTCTGTTGGTAGATTTACTTGCTTTAAAGAAAGAGCAAGAGAAAACAGGAATAGTTGATGGAGGGGAGCAAAGTCACTAGGGAGTGGGGAAAGAGAGCCAAACACAAGAGACAATTATGAGACCAGAACAAAATAGAATCCAATGTACCTGAGTCAGAAAAAAAAGGAGCTGGATGAAGATGGATACAGATCGGAATAAACTGGGTAAAGAAGTTAAGGAGATGCCCACCTGACTCCCTCTATTATACGTCTGAATGCACAGAGGTCAGTTGTTTTCAATTGAAGAAGGATATGCTAGAGTGGGAGGTGAGTAGTACAGCTTTGAAATAAGACTTTTATGGAGAATTGAGTGAGGGTCTTATTTATGGATAAATAAATAGATTATATAACCTTCAATTATTTTAAGAAAATATATTTTTTTCTCACGTGAATTGAAAAAACTCAAATTACTGAATAAAAACAAATCAATACATATTGTGGCTTGTTTTAAACATTTAACTATCACATAAATGACTTTATTCAAATATAAAAGAAAATAGATAACTTCATTAGAGATCAACATTTATACAGGGATTAATATTTATTAAAATTATTTCATTAAAAACATTGCTATTATGATAGAACATAATACTTGGGAATGTTCAAAGAGAAAATCTAAAATTTAAAGGTAATTTATGAAATAGCTAGAAACAGGATATTTTAAATTTCAAACTATACATGGTTCTCTGCTTAATATATCTAATATTTTAAGTGCTTCTGAATAGATAACTAAAATAAACTGTTTTTATAATTCAAGAAAATTAGAAATGTTTAAACTATATATGTGCTACAACTTTGTAAACTATAAATCACAACAAAAATGTAAGGCATTCTACTGCAAAGTGTAGAGTTGCCAAGCATATAATTTTCTAATATATTAGGCAGAATAATGAACTACAAATGGTCATCTTATTGTACAGTAAAAAAATAACTTTAATGCACTGTGATATGTCACAAGCTCTTAAGAAGCCCAAAGGCTTTATTATGCCTGGTCATTGTTCACAAATTCCTTTATGTGGATGTGCCATAGATACGGCACAGACATGACAGAAATCATTTTGCAAAAGAGTTAAACATCCAAGTACAATTACCTTTAATACAATATGCATGAAAATAAGACTTACAAGAAGAAGACTAAGTTATATTTTTAAATCTTTCTTATATCTTTTTCAAAATCTATCTATCTATCTATCTATCTATGTATGATCTATCTTTCTGCTACCAGGGGATTCCAACTACATTTTTTAAAAAAATATTGAATTTTTGGAGGTGACCTTGATTAATAACATTATATAGGTTTCAGGTGTACAATTCATAATACATCATTTATATATGGTGTGTTCATCACCCCAAGTCAAGAATTCCTCCATCACCATTTATTCCCCCTTTACCCTCTTCTACCTTCCCCTACCCCTATTTCCCCATTAATCACCCTACTATTGTCTATGTCTATAAGGTTTTTTCTTCTTTGCTTAATCCCTTCACCTTTTTCACCAAGCCCCCAACCCCCTCCCCTCTGACAGCTGTCAATGTGCTCTCTGTATATGAGTCTGTTTCTGTTTTGTTAGCTCATTTTAACTTAGTTTCTTACTCTAATGTCAGTGATGTCTATTGAAAATTATATATATATGATATATTCATGTCATATATATTTGAAATAAAGGTAATGACATGCCACACTTTCTTTCTGACATTAAAAACAACTTTTATAAGTGTCAGGGTCTGTACTGAATTTCAGTTACAGACACAGGAATCCCAGTCACTGTCCTCAATGAGCTCACTGTCCTTTGGGAATCCCATTCATTTCTATAACCTCAGTACTAAACAGCAACAACAACAGCAATAAGCTATTATATACCATAAATAAAGTACCATGCTAAGCACTTCACAGGCATAATCTTATTTGATCAGCATAACCACCCTTCTAGTAGATACCATTAGGTCCCCATTTTACAAATGAGAACACCATGGCACAGAGACATTAATTACCCAGAGAAACAGTAGGATGGAAGGCATATGTCAGTGGATGCAAAAATACTATAGCCAATCTTAGTCTGGCCACAAGTACTCTGTGTGAACCTGGGCAAGTCTTCCCCCCTCTCCAGGTCTCAGGATTTCTACCTGCAAAATGAACACAGGGAGCTCTATGACCTACAAGGCTCTAAGACAATGGTTTTTAAACATTGCTGCATATTAGACATACCAAGGAGCTTCCAAATATCTTGATATTATATTCAGACCCCAGCCCAGTTAAAGCATAATGTCTGCAGGTAAAAGCCAGGCATAGTTGTTTAAAGAGAGAGAGAGAAACATCAATGTGAGAGAGAAACATCAATAGGCAGCCCACTGCATGCGCTCTGACCAAGGACTTAACTCCAAACCCAGGCATGTGCCCTGACTGGGAATTGAACAAGTGACCTTTTGCCTTGCGGGCTATGCAGGACTTTTAATAGGCCTGGGTTTCCATCTAGTTTGTTAATGAGAAAGGGAAAAGAAGTTAGCCCCTCCCATTTATGTTCAAACCAATTAAAGAGATATTTGAGACTGAAATTTTAAAAAGAAAACAAAAAAGGCATATTTTTACCTTTGGGATTGCCATCAAGAAAGGGAAGGGTGTTATGGTAAGAAAAGCTAACATATCCTAACCCCCTTCTCCATTCATACTATGTTTCTCCAGGGGAAGTTGGAGTTTTCAACCCTCCTTTTGTATTCAAAACTGAGCCTTCAAAACCACAAAAATTCTTGTAGACCCAAATTACCCACAGGTATGAAGAGTTTCACTTAATATCCTAAATTGGGGTTAAAATAATTTCTTCTAACGTCTTTGGATTTACAAGGAAGACCGAGTTCTCTTGCCTCATGCAAAGAACCAACACACAGACATCTCCCCTCCCAGGTATTCATGCTCGTTTATAGCTGTGACAGTCACAGGCATTATGTCCCCTGTGATGCCAACTTGTTCAGAGAGTGAAGTCTTATTTATGCATTTTTTGCATTTTTGTTATTTATGCATTTATGCATTTTTTGTTATTTTCACTGATTTATTTTCCTTCTACTGCCTTACATTTACTTATTAGTTACTTGCACTGATGGTTGATTGCAGAAACAGTGATTGTCATATGCGTGTTTTGCCTGTGAGTACAGCCTTGGTAGACGTGTGCTATAAACGTTCATCACGAGAACAGGAAACAGGTACATTTTAGAAAAATTAATGAAACCAAAATGTCTTGTTAGTTTGTTATTATAACTAATGTAAATCATTAAAGCGATTAGGTTTCTTTTTATAGCATAAGCTTGGGTTCTCTGGTACGTGTAAAGGTGTGTTGGGATAATTCACCCTAACTCCTTCATTCAGATTTATGCTGGCTTTGTGAGAGAAGGCTTTATATGATGAGGTGCCTCCATATACAGGGGCAAAAATTCCAACTGCTTCTGAACACTTTATCTTTAACCTTATTTCCATAATGAAAGAAATTATAAGTAATTAACATTTTTTCAGTCAGGAAATACCTTCCTACTGACTTTTCCCCCTTGACAGTTTCTTCTGAAGTTACATGAATTCCTATCTTATGATTCAGCAAGTCTATTCCTATACATGTAACTCCCCCACACACAAAAGAAAAACATATATCTACAAAGACTTACAGAAAAGTTTCACTAAAATTTTATCCATAATAGTAAGGAAGAAGTCAGAAACAGCATAAATGTACATCAGTAGAAGGATGGATAAACAAGTTGCAGTATATTATTAGAAAATCAATACTACACAAATGAACACATAAATGATTTTATAAAGTAGTACAGTCTGTGAAAAAGAGCTACACAAAAAGTATACTTCATGACCTCATGTTATTTGGTATAAGAATAAGCAAAAGTAATCTACAACACAACAGTGGAGTTCAGCCTTATTTCTATCTCCTCCCTGATGAATGAAAAATATTACTTCTTATACATTATTTGCATGCCTTTTAATTTGTACTATGGTATTCCACAACATTTTTTATTTCTTGATGAATTTCCTTTACTCATTTATTTGTTCCTTCAATATCTTATTTTTTTCTGTTTAAAATACTATCTGTTGTGAACACACTGTATTTACAATCTTATTCCATCCTTTTAAACATAATGCATCTTGAGAAAGAGGGTGAACACTGAATATGTAAAAAGACAACTTAGGAGGAATATGCGTACAACCACTGAGTGATTCAGGAACATGATGCTGTTCAGCTCATCTAACTGAAGCTGAATGCACAATAAAAAAGACAAGGGGCTATGCAGCTTTTGAGATCACAAAAACTGCTACTGAGGAATGATAGTGCATGTGCATGCATTCAGGCATGCAAGTTCTACATGAATTGTAGAGACGTGCACTTTACTGAGGCATCTTAATGAAACATTGTTTAAAAAGGATCACGAAGTGTATATGCTTATTAATGATTCAATTATTCCTCGTCTTGGGTGGTTCCATACACCTCTAATGTCCCTTGTTCATTCACTCAGGGAACACATATGAGGAACCATTAGAAATCAGGTACTGAGCAAGGTGCGTGTGACCCAGGAGTGACATGACCGGGCTTACCTGTGGAAAAGAGCTATCAGCCATATAAACCTGTGTGCTCAGAACTAGCAGAAGGTGAGGGTGTCAAAAAAGACTAGGTGATATAAAGAAAGAGAATTGTCCATTAGTGACACTGAAACTTCAGAAAGAATTTCAGTTAAACTGTGTTGTATGTATTTAGCTTTTTGAGTCTTATCACATTTATTTTACCCTTTAGAGACTGTATTTTACTCACAAAAATACTCCAAACAATATATGATGTATCTGAATAACTTGACCAGTATCATAGACTCAAAAAGATTACCTAACAAATACTACCAGATTATCAAACACGATTATCAATTAATTGGACAATGTTGATGCTTGCCCACATCCCTTTACCTGGGACTTCACATGGCCGGGCACACCCATCCCCCAGCTGCTGTGAGCTTTAGCTGCAAACTGTTTACAGCTACCCTCTTCTGGAGAATTATGCTCAGCTGACCAGACTCTCCCTAGAGGTTCTGACCCCCTTCCCTGCCCCCACTCCTCCTCCACACAGTCTGCAGCCAATGCCTGATTAACATGGAGATACAAAAGATCATACTCATGCCTGATGTGAGACCAGTTTCTGGTATGGTTCATGCTAACATGTTTCTCATGGGATCAAGCTCGAGTTAGTCTTCTAGCTGAAAATGTGTCCTTGTTTAGCTATTTCCCCTTAATCGTCTTGCTGACCTCATTCTCTTACCAATTTTTCCTGACAGCATCCCCTGAAGAAACAAAAATTCCGATCTCAGGTTCAGCTTCTAGGAGGCTAACTTAAAATGATACCACCAATGTGTATCATACATATAATGGTGTCAATTAAGTGCACATAAGCCATCCATCTAGTTATTTTTAGACAATTTACTATTTTTTTATTTAAGGATTGTATTTTTACATACAAAAACACTGTCAAAAATTTACCAGCTTTTTTATTCCTGCTCATGAAAGAGGAAGGTAGGAGAGGTAAGTCTGTGATTACTATGAAATCAAACATTTATTTTACATTAATTGTTTTAACTGTTAACAAGTAACAATGATGTATATTTTATCTTATTTCCTAATTTTTTAAATGGTAACAATACTATCACTATTAACATTCAATAAAACAAATTAGGTATTTAGAAAATAAAAAAATTAGCGCCCTTCAAATTAAATATTAAATGTATGCAAAAAGCATACTTAACTGCAAAAAGAACAGCTTCTGCTCTTTCTTGAGGCAAAGCCTGAAGCTTATTGCCTTACTCTTTTCAGTCTCAGAATAGCAGGAGGTATATTGTGCGTTTGTTGATACGGTAACAGCAGGATATAAATTTAAAAGAAGGTAAAAATTATTGTTCCGATACTGACATTACTAACTTGGAAGAATAACAGCTAATGGAATATATTAAAAATAGAAAGATATAGACACACTTTTATGTGTTATAGCTGAAAACCAAAGCAGGAATAAGAAATTATAATTTTTCTTATTTTATTAGTTCTATTTATATTATTATATAGAAAATAAACATTTAACCATACATTCTTAGACTTATTTATAAAAGCAAATGAAAACAAGGACTAAATGTACTGAGTGGAATGTAAACGTACTTCAAAATTGTAAAAACCTCCTTAATTGCTATGCCAAGTGATTGTCACTTTTTCTAAACATAGGCAGTACAGGATTTTCAGGCAGAAAAAGTCCTTGTGTGTAACTATCCCTGGCCCTAACCACCAAATGCCAGCAGCTGTTATTGTGACAGCCAAAACACCCTCACATATTTGAAAAAAAAATGTGTGGGAGAGGGGTAGGGGGAGGGCAAGAGGAGAGATGTTATATCAGCCCCTGGCTGAGAGCACTGATAAAAGGGCTTACAATGGAGCAGGGGGAATTCAGTCACCTGATGCTGCCCTGGTAGCTCTGTGATCTTAGGCACATCACTGCCCTCTCCGGCCCTCAGTTTATTCTTCCGTGATGTGGGTTTCACAAGAGTTGCCTTAGAAAATCACTATATGATCGAATGAGGCAAGGACGATGAAAAAGGTTTATAAAATGTCAAGCACCATCCACAAATATAACATTTTGTTTCATTTAACAATTATCCTATGCTGTATTTTTATGATTAATTAGAAAAGATTTGACATTTTAAGAAATATGTATTACTGTCTAATATGAATGCAAGTGTACTAATTTGGAGACTCTGATTTTTGAGTTATCCAAGCCAGAGGCAATTCTAATCCTTGACCCTGTGTTACAGCCTTAATGAGGCTCCAGTCACCTGCTGGTAGCTCCAATGGCTAAGGAAAAGAAGCTGGTACTTAGTGGAAATTGAATAACCTCTTCAGGATTTGTTCTGAAAAATCCAGTATTTTTTAACTGATGACAAGAAGAATATGCCCATTTTAACTTGCTTCTATGGATTTAGGCAATTACAAACCCTTCCAGTCAGTTTTCTTCCCCCCAATGTTTTTATAAATATACAAAAAGTGAATGTGGTATATTACCAGAGAGAGAGAAACAAGCATATACATAAGTACAAAACCTTCTCTTTCCTTTATTGTTGAAGAAAATTCTGGGCAGCTTATAAAGCTGTCTATTAATGGCAAACAGCAACATGTCAAATTCTGACTTGCTGTGAACTTGTGCCATATACCTTAAGGGCAATGAAAGGGGGCTGTCACTGTATAGAAAGAATGGTGCTTCTATTACAGAGTGACAGATTTCACAGCCCAAGTGTGATAATGTAAGAAATAATAAAAATGACTCAATTTCAGATTCTTCCCTAAAACTGAATCTTACTTTTTAAATGTTTAATAAATAAAATTCATTATATATGTATTTATATAATGTATATAAAGGATAGTACTTGGATCCTATGTTGTAACATAAGATCTCGTTTCATAGTATTAGTAGAGACTTGATAAAATTAATTCAACACAAAGCAATATAAATTATATTAAAAATATTACAGACTAATTGTTCAATCTACCAAATTTATTTTTTGCTGTTTCTGAATCATTCCAGTTATATACAAATATTTTGGATTCAAATATAAAAATGAACACAACCACAGGTAACTTGTCATGTGTTTTTCAGTAAAAAATACCTTTTTGAAGAAAAATTAAATCACTTTAATATGTCATATATTCTTATCATTCAGATTCTAAATCTACTAGTTGCACTCCTCTCAAATTGGTTTTTTCAATTGCTAATTTTAATTATTTTAAAAACTATTAAAATGATTTGTAAATTATTTTTAAGCATTTAATCAGAATTTTCACCACTCATAATTATTGTTTTCCCATTTTATCAGTTTATGTTTATGTAGGAAAAGCCCAATGTATGGAGAAAAATGATTTCCAGTAATTGCTATATAATTTCCCATATTTTTTATCCAATGAAGCCAATGCAGATTCAGACACACACAAGGCATACACATGCACTCACACAAACACACACACAGCTTTAAAGAAAATGCTGCAGAGAAGAGTTCAACTAAACATATCTGGGGGAAAATAAGCTAGGAAATGGAGACCATACACAGAATCTCAGTGTACTAGAAACTCTCCCTGCCACTACTTTTCATTTGTGAGAGCTGTCATAAATCTATGTCCACTGATCCACTTGCATTTGGCATAGAGGTTGCTAGATTATTTATCCAAGGGATTTCTGTCAGACTGGGATTAAGATGTCTTAAAAATTCCCGAGTGGGCAATTCATCACAACACAATTTAGAGAGCCACAATAGACCTTGGTAACAAAGAAGTGAGTGATAGGTGAGCCAAAACCCCCAGCTTGATCTAAAGAAAGCAGACAACATATACCAATGGTGTCAATCAAACTGCCTCCTGAGCCACCTCATAAATATGAAATAGGGAACAAACAGATTGGTTTTTCTTTCCTTGTTCCCAACAGTTATAAGAAGATATTCCAACGCTAATGAGTTCATTTCTGTGTATATGCCAGAAAAGTTCTAGCTCTAATTCTTTCCTACAGTCAAAGACACAAAAACAGGCTTTATGTATGAAATAATGGAGGTTGTGAAATGTTTTATTACTGTTGCTAAACTGCTCCCTATACAGCCGGCGCCACATTTTTAGACTGTGTGAACCAAATAAACCTTCGTCTTTGCTTCTAAAAATGAACAAAGTGCATTTTTGGTACTTTCAGACCAACATTTATAACACAATCTAAAAACATCCTCAATGTGAGTATGAGTATTAAATCATCGTGTTAATGTTGAATTTTAAAAAATCAAAAAGAGCTGCCAACTATATAAAGCAAATGGCCTTATGTACCTGAATTCTTTCAGATCAGCAGTCATTTAGTTAAAATTTCTCAATTCAAACATAAAATCAGTGTTTTTCACAGATGCTGATGTAAATAAAATTATGATCCAGAACTTTGTCTAGAGAATAGCATACATTATACAAGTATTTGTTGTAAAAATGAAGGAGGCAATTAATAATTGGGTCACTGTTAAGATTACTTAAAAGCAACTCTTTTTAAAATTATGCCAAATTTGTAATAGTTTGAAGCTTTAATTCTAATTTCATTTGCAGTATACTTCACTTACTATATTTATTGCTTTGGAGAGATACATTTTTGCCCATGTTAACATCTGTAAAATCTGGATGGGTATTATAATGGATGACAAGTCATAGTTTGTTGATTTTTAGAAATGCAATATTGTGTCCTACAATGAATGGCATCCTAGATTTAAAGAACATTAGTGTAATTAATATTTCTCTGAAATTACTCCGATTTCCAGTCACAGTAACTATCTCTAACATCCACTGGAGTTCTAACTGTTGATTTCCCTGCATTGTCTCTTGTGGGTATGCTTTGACTTCTCAATGAAATTGTGACATTCTCAGAGCAGAGACTTAGTCTTATATTTCTTTGTGAACATTTAATGCCTTACAAAGTGCTAGGCATGTAAAATTATTCTGTGTATAATTCAAAGGTGGGACCTTTGGGAGGTGGGATCTTTGAAAGGTAATTACGTCATGAGGGTGGAGCTCTCATGAATAGGATTATTGCTTTTGTAACAGGGCCAACCAGAGAGCCCTCACTCATTTTCCACTATGTGAGCAAAAGAAGTCACCAGCACACAACCCGGTAGAAAGTTCTCACCAGAACCCCTTCAAGCCAGTGCCCAGATCTCAGACTTTCAGCCTTCAGAACTGTGAAAAATAAATTTCTGTTGTTTATTAGCCACATAGTCTACAACACTTTGCTATCTTTGCTAAAACTAAGTACCAGATATGCCATAATGTTTGCCTTTTAATGTATCAATATTTGCTTCTGCCATTTTGAACATTAAGTTCTCTTCACCTTTGCTCGGCACCTCCCTTCAAGTGTTTTCTCTACCTATCTGTAGGCCCTTTCTCCTTAGCATTTGAGTATCCGCAAGGCTCCCCTAACTTAAAAACAAATCCTGTGTGTTTTTCCCAACCGGTTTGAGAATAGCAATGGCTATCTCACAGGCATATGAGTTACATTAGCTAATGTTTGTCATACACTAAGTACAATGCTTATTGTATTCTAAGCACTGAACATATGGACATTATCACTACTGTTAAATATTAATAACATTAATACATAATGTGAAGCTGTTGGAAAAACAGTACAGACCTATCTTTCACAAAATTATAATTAAACACATGGAATACAGTCAAAGCAATGACAATGTGCCACAAACAGGTTTCTGCTTCTGCATAGACAGAGTTACTGTACCATAATATTGGTTAAGAAAAACCTATCAGTGTATGATAAAAGTCATTTTCTAACTTACATGCCTCCTGCAAAAAATTATTTCCAAACTCTGCAAGGAAAAATGACACATCAGTATCTTTGTATATTTTGCCAGATATGATTATGGAAGTATTTTGTAAATTATGTCAGCTAATTTTGTAATAATTATCCCTACCATAGATAAAAAATCCAATCATAAATTTTCATTATTCTTTGGTATGTAGAAAATTATTTCAGCACTATGAACTTAATTTTCTTTTTTTCTCTTTGAGCTATGTTTTGTATGATTTCACAGAATTTTTTTGTTATAAATTAGGGTTGAATTGGCAACCATCTGAGGTGTGATACAACCAAGCCAATGAATTTGCTATCTTCAGAGAGCTGATGAGCTTCTCTGTGACACAGTCAGTGGTGTGGAGTCGTGCAATTTGTAGTCAGTCAAGTAAAAGGCATGAGGAGACTTCATGAATGTTGAGGGTGGGCTTGGATAGGAGAGGAAAAAATCTCCCCAAATCCAGGCTAATACAGTAAAGATGTGGAATAAAATCACTCTGAGACACAAAAAAACAGTATTTTACACTAATGGAAAATGTTGATTGATTATTAATTCTCGAAGTTAAGTAGTTACCACTTGTGTAAATATTTATGTACAATTTGGGGGAAAGGTAGATATTGGTAGGATTGGCAAGTTTTGCTGGTTAAAACAACACTGTGTTAAGACAATGACTGTTGTCTGAAGTAGATATTCACCAATTTACTTCAAATAAACAAACTTCAATTCCTTTTTAGAGAGATGTGCAAAGCAGCTTAGAACACCCTCTTGCCTGGTGTTCTGCATGCACCTGAAAGAACCTATTAAGGTGTGAATGAGACTTCCTAATGTGGTTTCGGTCTGATCCTTGTTATGCAGACTTTTCGGTGGTGCTTTTATCTTTAGCAGACAAAGCTAAACATCAGTACAAATAATGGTTTTCTGAAGCTGCTATAAAAATACTGCAATCTTAGTCAATTTCTCTTTAGTTTTCTGAACAAAAGAAACAACTAGGGAGAACTGAAAATGAGAAGATGAATTCTTTGAACCTCTCTCTCGGTGGAAAGCAGATCAATTGGGTCAATCTGATGGCTGGAGAGCCCTTATTGCTCCTTCTCAAAACAGACATTTGAGCAACTTCACAACTCTGTGCTCACGACTTTGATTTTTCTAATATTGGGTTTTCTTTGATAAGGTTTCCTAAGTAAGGCTCCTTATCTACTATTCATTTTATGTATTACATGGATTACCTAGGGGGACTGATTGATACCAGAACATTATAGATATACTGGTAAAAGTCACCATAGAAGGAATAGAATCAATAGCCCTGGAAAAATAGTAACATTGTATTTTCAGGACTCCAGAAACATCTCTACAATGGGACTTTCCTTGTATTGGAGTGGGATTTCAGAATGTCTCTCTCAGACCAGAGAACTATAGAAACAATAATTTTTAACCTTGATCTGTGACTTTGGTAATAAGGGGTCTTATACGCTGTGAGTTGGAAATAGCATTTAAATTATTGGATAGGTGTAGGCAGAGATTACTGGAAGTAAGGCTGAGTCTGTGGGTAGAAGGGAGGAAATCAGCCTCATTGATCTGGAACATGGATTTCTACAGAATTATAACCAATAGAGAGTTAAGCATAAGTATCTAAGGATTTCAAAATGTTCATTTCCTCTGAGCTAGTAATTTTATTCTGTTCCTATGAAAAATTTTATTTAGGGAGGGGAGAAAGTCTAACGCACAAAGAGGTTCAGCAGAACAACTGCATCATTCTTCTGTTGTTTCCTTTATTGCCATTAAGATTTGCAAAACATAAAAATTGTGAATAATATAGAAGAAATACATGTTTGCTTAATAAATGGAGTAAATTCTTATGTATTAGAATTAAACAGTAATAGTATAAATAGTAGAAATTATTTACTGAGATATTCTATGTGCCAAGCACTGTGCTAATAGCTTAGAAAGGGTTATCCCATTTAATATAACTTTCAAATAACCTCCATTAGACACTATTTTTATAAAACATTTTTATTTGTTTTTATGGTTTTGTTTTCTAATTGCACAGCATCTCTTTTTTGAAAATAGAACCTCAATTTTTGGTGTGAAGCCACTTTTATCTTTTTTTGAATTTGTTTGCTTTGTGGTACAGTTTTCACAATTAAATAGGCATCTAACCCGGCCTGACCAGAGTAATGGTTTCAGAAATAGACAAGGGTCCCCCATCACAGTTGCCATATCCAGCAAATAAAAATATAGAATACTCAGTTCAATTTGAATTTCAAATACACAGTAAATCATTCCTTAGTGTACATGTATTCCATGCAATATTTAAGTCACAATTTTTAAAGATTATTCATTGTTTATTTGAAATTCAAATTACTTTGGAATTTTATCTAGAAATGCTACAAAAAGAGATGGTAAGACAAAGTCCAGGACTTATACTGAACCACTGCACAAGAGATACTTCATATTTTCCTATAACTGCTAAATTCATAAAACGTAAAGCCAAAAGTTTCTGGGTGCTATCTTTTGTTCAACATGTAGAAAGTTGGCCTGGGAATGAAGTCTTCACTGAGTATAGCAAAGCCAAGATTCTGATGACATCCTTTGAGCTCCTGGATCCAGTATGGCCACTGGAGTTTTTTTTGTCTGGATCAGTACATTTCAAAGTTATTATGCCAATACATTTTTTTCATTGAACCATGAATTTGGTTTGTCTCTATTTTTCATATTACATAGCTATATACTTTCTGGACAGGCCTCATCATTATGTATATAATGCAGCAGTGTTTTAGAAATGATCTCATATGGCACTGAAGTATTCTTATCTAAAGCATCCTTACTATCCAATAAATGAAGAAACAAATCTTATTTTGATAGATTTAAGGCCTCAAAGTAAGTATATGTAGATTTTGGATTTAAAACAAGGAAGCCTTGGTACAATATTTTAATTCTTTAACAATATTGTAGACTGTCTTTCTAAATGACATACATGTGTGTGTATACTGCAAAATAGTTCTTATATTTTAGTATATTTTAGTCCTTGTCCAAGGATATTTTTATTGATTTGAGAGAGAGAGGAAGGGAAAGAAAGAGAGAGAGAGAAACATCAGTTTGTTCCCTCCTGTATGCACCCTGACCGGGGGTCAAACCTGCAACGTAGTTATGTACCCTGGCCAAGAATCAAACTCACAACCTTTTGGTGTACAGAATGATGATCCAATCAACTGAGCCACCCAGCCAGGGCTGCAAACAGTTCTTTAAAAAAATATTTACATATATGAATTTAAAAAAAAGACACCTTCTTGGGGAGCCAGTCCCTTTTAGTTGGCAGGATGCATAAGGTTCATATATCTAGGGGAAACTTTACATCTCCAAATAACACAGAAAAAAACTCAGCTAGCCCTCCTCACCTGGTTGTGCTTCTATAAAACTATACTCTCTCATTTAAAACTACCTCATATGTTTGAAATCTGGGCTAAAAACAAGAATCCAAAACAAAACCTAATTATAGAAGAAACTGTTGAAGAATACACATCTAAAATACAAATTTGAGTCCTGGCTGGTGTGGCTCAGTGAATTCAGTGCCACCTGTGAACCAAAGGGTAGTAATTTGATTCCCATTCAGGGCGCATACCTAGGTTGCAGGACAGGTCCCCAGTATGGGGCACACAAGAGGCAACCACACACTGATGTTTTTCTCCCTCTCTTTCTCCTTCCTTTCCCCTATCTCTAGAAATAAATAAAGTCTTTAAAAAAACAACAATGAAATACAAATTTGATTGTGTCACTCCCCTACTCACCAACAAAGTATACTTTCCCTATGTTGACCTGCAAGCCTTTTTTAATTATCTGTCCATTGACATTCATGCCTCTTTTTGTTTTCAAATATTCCTTATGTTATTTAAATTGCTCACCAGACAAAGGATATTTTTTCTGGGCAGAGTAATAACAGAAGAATATGAAGCAGTTTATCAAAATCAATTTGGTCTGCTACATATTCATGAGATAATTTTTATAAATATTCTGAACTTTCCTTTTCAAAAACTAAACTGCTGATTTATTCTTCTTTCTATGACACATTCTGGAACTTAAAGTATCACAAAAATAAGCTAGTTTACTCCCAAGAATGGTTTCATTTTGTCAAGTATTTCAGCCACACAAAGACCAGATCTTTAGCAAAATCAAGAAACGAGAGCACAATGTATCCAAAAATAAAGGACAAATAGTGCTTGAAATAGCAAAAAAAAAAAAAAAACCCTCCATAAATAATCAATTAAAAAACTAGTAAATATATCTGAACAAAAGTAAATATATCTGAATATATAGCTTATATAGCTATAAGCTCAAGACGTCTTGGCTATTAGGTTAAGTGAAATTATTAAGACTCTGGATAGCTAAAATATTTGCAGAGGGAGGGAGGAAGGGAGAAACCTGGAAAGTGAACCAACACTGTATTTTATACAAAGATGGCATTTTAAATCACATTATATTGCAACCTTTTTATGCCAAACCAGTAGATAATTATCTCACAGTTACCTACTTTATAAAGTGGTATTTCCTTTTTCTTCCTCATGACTTTGACCATCTCCATTAACAACACCAGCTCAGAGGGTTTTATTCACATCCCCCATACGATGGGCCCAGCTTGTGAGTGATGTATAATGTGTTCCTCTCAATCACCTTGTCTGAACCTTTTAGACAATATACTTTGAATTAATACAAGTCACACAAGGTGACAGTATCTTGAAGTTATACAATCTAAAATAGTAAGCTAATCAGAACAAGTAGAAATCACGGTTTGTACTTCATGTTACACTTATGTCTGTTAAATCCCGTTTTCTTCTTTTGTTTTGTCTGTTAGTTTAAATATCAGAAAAAGGTCTCTGAATTCAAGTCAAAGAAATTTGATAGTCAGGTTCAAATAAATTAGACACATTTTAAAAGCCAAATAGAAGATTATTTAAAAAATTTAAACACAGGAAGAAAATTTCAATTCAGGTGTACATAGAATTGCCATATTTTTACTGCAGCTGTATACTATTGCCACAAGCAAGACAGACCAACAGCAATGGTGAATTTTCCCACACTCACACAAAAATAATATTTTATCATGATAAGACCATATGTCTATTTCATTAATTTCTAACAAAAGTACAAATAAATTGGAAACTATTAAAATTTGGAATAGTTTCAGAAGCAAAAATATCACTAGTTTTTTTATTTTTAGAACTCTTCCAATTCTTTCTCATTATTATTATAGTCATCAACACCAATACAGATAACATGGATCTATTTATTTTTTAAATGGGGAGACACTATGCTAGGGCTTCACCAAGACTAGGTTATTTAAATCTCAGATAAACTCTTTTAGTTTATCTGAGATTTTTATCCCCCATTTAAGAGATGAGAAAACTGAAAATGGATGCACAAGGAGGCTGACTTACTGAAGTCCAGACAACTAGTAAAAATACTGACCATAGACTAAAAACTTTTTCTGTAGACCTATGAGTATTAGTTTGGTGATATTCTGCTTCTCTAGTAAACAGAAGACTAATGTGCAGTCTATCTTCTAAATTGTTTTCTACTTGATAATATTTTCTCTTAAAAATAATATTCCCCTACCATAAAATTGGAGTATAGGATTTTTCTACACCATGCAGTTATAGATTTTTTGTCATGAATTTATTAATCACCAGGAAAGAGGAACAGACCATGGATGAGTGGTATAACTTCTAATTTTGATGCACATTTTCATTTTCCCTGCAGTAGCTTAGAAATGACCACCACACAGATGCATCTCAGTCCCTGCATGTAACAGCTATGGGTAGGAAGTGATAGGTTATTACCAAAAAGTTTCAAGCAGTCCAAGTGCTTTAGGTTATGCCATGAGCCAATTAAAATCTTGAAAGTTACATATTTTGGGTTACCCCCCCCCAACATTTCTATATCATCAAAATAAAGAAATTAGCCTCTACTATTGAGAAAGGAGCAAGGCCTGCCCAATTTGCCTAAATGGCCTTCATGGGCTCCTCCATTTCAAGGCCACCTCCTTTCCCTTCTGTGATGCCAATATTAATTATAAATTATAAACATTTGTCAAAAAATATGTTTTTAAAAGTTATTCAATTATAAAGTGACAGTGATATGCCCTAAGAAACGTACAAATGTCTAAAGTAATTACCTAATATATATTTACCTGAAAAATAAAAGAAACATTTTGGAATAGCAAAGTTTTGTGAGAGAGACCCAAGTGGTCTATAATCATATGGATAAAAGAAGTGTAAGTCAAATATTTATGATTTAATAAGAAGTAACTTTATAGTTTGCTTATTGATAATCATAATACAGTATGCTTCATAAAATTATTTTATATAGATTTCTTTAAAACAGAAAATAGCATAACTGATTCTTTATATGATTATTTTTTCACTTTAAATAAAAGCAGGGTTCTGAGACTTCTAGTTGTCTCTGGATCATATTTTCAGAACCACAGTATTTGCATTTTTTAATACAGATCACTTCTAAAACACTGCTGCATTATATACATAACAATGAGGCCTGTCCAGAAAGTATATAGCTATGTAATATGAAAAACAGAGACATTTATTGAAGAAGATGCAAGAAACATTGTATATGAGGCAATGATGCCTCGGTCCCCTTCAAAGTAGGCACCTTGGGACCTCACACTGTTCTCAGTGTCTCTTCCACTGTTCAAAACACTCTGCAAAATCCTTTGTTGGGATCACCATCAGCTGGCCCGCCGTATTTTCCTAAATCCCATGGATGGTCTGATATCTCTTCCCTTTCAAAGGTGATTTTAGTTTTGGGAAAAGCCAGAAATAGCAGGGCACCAAATATGGGCTGTAAGAGGGTTGAGTTACCTGGGTGATTTGATGTTTCACCAAAAAACTCTGCATGAGATGTGATGCAGATCTGTGGCTCTACTCACTCAGTCATTTTGAATGTGATGGTCACACAGTACACGTGCTCATTCAAGCCATCTACTGCCCTTACTGAATAGTACAGTGAAGTCGTCACTGTTCATGCATGTGCATTCCAGTCCACTCTCCTTGGCAGCCAGGTTACATCAATGTCACACAAACTGTTCTCATTATATTAACAATGGCTAGATTTTTCTGGACAGGCCTTTTTGTATATCAAATAAACATTATGCTTCATAATTGAATATTACATGTAAGAATCACTCCTAACACTTTTCTACAATAATTCTCAAGATTCCTATGACATGGATTTCCAACTCAGGGTGAAGCAACTAATTGTTAAGTTCACTGTTACAAAAAATAATGTTAGTTTACTACAAATTCTGGTAACACATTCAAATGGCTTTAAGACAAATAATAGGATATTTTCTTTAATGGTACTTTTAAAGTATTGTAAATAGCAATAATTTTGATATATAAAAATTTTTTTATTCTAAAAAGCTATGCAGTTTGGGGTGGTAAAAGGTCTGTGAACTATAATAAAAATGAAAATAAGGTTATTTTTACCCTACGTTGTCAAAAGTTTCCACTCATATATGAGGAATCCCAGCCCCCATTCAAAAGTAGGAACCATTTCTTTAGGTACTAGCACAATATCATTTAAAATAAGCAAAATGAGGATTCTGATGGAGGGGGTGGGGGGAGTGACCCATCATTTGAAGAATCAAAAGAAGCAGCCAAAAGATGCAGTTTAAAGATCTCAGAAAGTAGAAGGGCCAGAGTTACTACTGCATGCCAGGGACTCAAATAACATTCGCAGAGGGATGGAACTTCTCTGAAGGAACTTCTGAGAGAATAATGATGGGAAGCTAATATGACTCTCAGTCAGTTGAGATCTGGGTGTCCAAGGAGAGCTATCCAAGACTATATACGTGGCACACATATACCTGTACCTGTAGTCCTGTGCACCAGGTGCAGTTTTCTGTACTGAGGAATGGAGGCTTTTACTCCACAGTTCAAGTGAGCTTTTCAATTGTGTCTAATTGTAACGGAAGAGAGGATCGATCACAAGTGCCTTCTCCTCTCTGAAGACTTCCTGCTACCCTCAAAACACAAAACTGTGTACTGCTTTCTAATTTATAATAGAACACTCTATCTTTTCCTTCAATACAAGCTATTATCATTTATTATAGCTAAGCTCTTGAAAGCACATCCTATTTATTTTTTTTATCCCAAGTGTCTAATACAGCATCTGCCACACACTAGATACTAAATAAATAAAAACTTTTACTTTTAAATAAGTAAAAGTTTTTTTTCATGGTTTTTTACCTTTAGTTTTTGTACTTAGCTCTTAGTGCTTTATCTTAAAATTCTAAATTGCTGCACAGCTTACTCTAAAATTGTAAGTTCTGTACTTTCAATGCACTGGATCTCAAAACATCAAAATCTCCAAAACCTGCTGTACAACCTCTTCCATTCTCCTCAGTCTGCCAGGCGTACAGCCTTTTCCCCCAAGATACCCATGGGGGTTGGAACTATCTACAGTTTATGGAAAAGAAAAAAAATTTACTTAGCTAGGCAAAGTGATTGATATGAGGTACACTTAATTCTCTTATTACTTTTAATTTTGGGCAGAGAAAGAGCATCATACTATATTTGAATTTTAGTTGTATGACCTTAGGCACATCATACCTCTGAATGGTAATGGTATATTTCCCTTTTAGGGCTCTTGTGCAGATAAGGCAATTTATATGTAAAGCAACTGACTCATGGTAGGTATTTAATACATTATTGGTCCTTTTTTATACTTTCTCCACTATCAGGCAAGTCCAAAACACCATAATTTCTAACTTAAACCACTGCAATATTCCTAGTGGATGCTCCTGATTCCATGCATGTCCCCCATTTCCCACACAATAGCTACAGTGATGCTTCTTACAACATAAATCAGATGTCATTCGCCTGCTCAAAATAATCCAGTGGGACCTGGCTGGTGTGGCTCAGTGGATTGAGTGCTGGTCTGCAAACCAAAGGATCACCAGTTCGATTCCCAGTCAGGGCACATGTCTGGGTTGAAGGCCAGGTCCCCAGTAGGAGGCACATGAGGGGCAACCACACATTGATGTTTCTCTTACTCTCTTTCTCCTTCCCTTCCCCTTTCTCTAAAAATCAATAAAATATTTTTTAAAAAATCATCCAGTGGCTTCCCTTCCCTCTGCCTGCTGGGCTGATGTGATGTGTCCAACTCCCAGTACCTTCCAACTCTCAATGTGACATTACTACCATAAACTCTATGGCCCCCTTGTGAGTCCTTGGTCATGCTAAGCACACTCACCTTGAAGCCTCACTACATCTGAAAATCCACTGCCCAGTGCACTGGTCCCTTCATGTCCTTACTCTACCTCAGTCATCAGTCTACCTTAGATTATCATCAGTCCACCTTAACAACCTATCAGTCTGTTTCTTTCACTGCTATTTGTCCAGAATTTAAAGCAGTACCTGGCACACAATCGACCCTCAAAAATATTTGCTGAATGAATATATGGCTGATAATAATTTTTAAAAATCCTAGGCAGCACACAGCAAAATAATAAAATCATGGAGAAATATTATCATTACTTTAATAAAAAATAAGAAGAGCTAGTATTCATTGAGTGCTTATTTACTACATATCAGGTATTAACTGACTTGGTCCTCATACAAAACTTAAAATAAGAGGTATAACAATTGTCCCCATTTGGCAATTGAAAAGCTAAGATTTAGCAAGTTATGTAACTAACCCAAGGTACCTTAACACAGTAACTGATAAAGAGCCTTGTTTTGAATGCAGGAATTCCAATTCCATGTCTGCCTGAATCAACACACTAATTTCCAAAAGAACTTCACAAAAACAATCATCTGATCTCCTCAAAATTCATTTTCTTGCAGAGTTCATAAAATCATTTTGATCTACTGTTACTATGTGTCAAATGATCTGTTACAATTCAAAAAACATTTTTTCCTGTCATGTTAGAAAGGATAAGAAATAAGGCAGGACCTATTTCTTGGTCAGCCCACTCTTGATAGTTCATACAGGTCTGAGGACATACAGCTCTGTCTTCACAGAAGCTGTGTGAACTGCTCCTGTTCATCAATCAAGTCGTGGCTGTTTACTCGTCCCCAGGCCACATTTCCCTCCACATGGCATCTGGGTCTTCCCCTCAGCAACGCAAAATGTGCAGTGACAGGTGAAATTTCTCTTCATGTCTGCATGTGACATTCAAACCTGAGTTGGAATGTCCCACTGTTGATAAACTTATGTCACCAATGAGACACCACATTTATTCTTGATAATACTGTCCAATGGGAAAAAACATATCAATTACTTGATAATCATGACAAAAGTTGTTTTTAGAATTATATGAAAATTGTTCTCTTTGTTGCTTATCTTTTTGTTTTCTCATTTTATGCAATAATTTTAATCTAAGTGGCCTTGTTACTTGGCTGAGAAAAGGAGTCAAATGTGGAAAATAAATCAAACTGGCAAAAAGAAATGCAAGGAACAGTAAGAATTATAAACAGAAATGCTTATGTAATGTACAGCACATGCTATAGACCCTGCTGATTTTGGAATTAAATCACTATAGATATAGCCAAGAAACAAGGGAAGAAATTGCAAAAGTAAGAATTAAGAACTAAGAATTCTTTTCCCCTGACAAATGTACCTGAGCAGGTTACCTACTCTGTATTTCAATAAATTCGTTATAAAATTAATCTTCTCACTTAGATTTTTCTTCCAGCTCAAGTTCATTGAAGAACAGTGCTGACTTTGAGATTGGTGAACCATCTATCATAATGAGATTCAGGAGTTCCATTAATCTCTAGCAATTGTCCACAAAATTTTGTGTAGACATTTTTATATATTAATCTTTCTGGGAAAAGTTTCATATCATACATCAATTTTTATTTTTAAAAAAATTCATTTATTTATTTTTAGAAATAGGGGAAGGTGAGGGAGAGAAACCTCAGTGTGAGACAGAAACACCCAAACAGTTGCCTCTTGTATGTGACAGACCTCATGGGCTGAACCTGCAACCCAGGTATGTGCCCTGACTAGGAACTGAACCAGTGATCTTCCACTTTGAGGGACGACATCAAACCAACTGAGCCACACTGGTCAGGGCATTACATCAATTTTTCAAAGGAATTCATAACCTAAGAGAGGTACAGAATAGGACTATTTAATATAAATGTGGCAAAATAGTTGATATTTAACAATTGTATATTTTACATGCACATATACATCTATCTAAGAGAAGCTTTCTTAAATACTTCACCTACTCTTTTATTTGGAGAAACAGCTACCCCACATAATGATATATCAACCAAGCCTCAACAAGAGGACAGTTTTTAAATTGCTGGTTTTATTAAGGTGTTGAGTGGCCAAAAGTGATCTCTTTGAGCCTTAAATTTTTAAATATAAGGTATTTCTAAAATGGTATCTATGACCCATTTAATTGAGCACCAATGTATATTATAATGCAAATGTATAACACCAATGTGTATTTCCATGCAAATGTATAACACCAATGTATATTTCCATGCAAATGTAGATTTGGGGTAGGTCTAAGGTCTAAGGTCTACAAAGAAATTAAATGATTAAATTAAATTTAATTAAATTAAATATAAAGATTCTAGTTCCTTCATCATTCAAAATAAAACCAATTCCAAAATGCAAAATATATGTTAGAAAACCCAATAAAATTCTACTTTAATTTTGTTTTAATCCCAAATATAAAATTATTTTTTTAATTGCGTCCTAGGTAGCTGTTTAGTTGGTTTACTTGGTAGTCAGTCCTTCTTAGACATCTTTTGCAAGGTTCAAATGAATAAAAACGTCATTTATGGCCAAGAAATTTTCTTACACCAAGACTCCTTGGTTCTCACTGATTCACAGTTACTAACAGCTTCAACTGTTGTCACCAACAGAACCAGAGCCACCTCTCTTGCTCTGCAGCCGCCATTTACTGAGGGCTGACTCATACTCCGACGGGAACTTCACACAGAGTTCTCATCTGTCTTCACACAATCCTTCAAGAAAGAGACTGAAGCAGATTTTAAATGAGGTGAGCAATTATTGTTTAGACCTCCTTTCTGGGATGAAGCCTTTTCCTATTACCCATTCTTTCTGGAGAAAGGGAAGAAGTGATTTAACTTTCCGGGCAAGTGTGCAGGCTCTGAAACACTTTGTCATCCTGCTAGCATACTGGCTCTTTAGAGGGATCGATTAAAAAGCAGTTGAACTACAGGACCAATGGAATAGGCTTCCTGAGGACAGAAAAGGAAGGAGCTCATTCAATCATCCATTAAAAATCAGAATAGACCTATAAACCAAAAAAAGCAATTCATATCCTAAAGGAAGAAGAAAAATGGAATTCAGAAGCTTAATCCTATAATGTTAGACCTAGAAAGTATTTTAGCTGCAATTATTTTTCCACATCTCAATTAAATTCCAAATTGTGTTTTTGTACTTTATCATACACTGGATATTTTCACATTTCTTCTAAATGAAAAATTAGTTGAACTAGACATATTGTCCTATTTAACTTATATATTTTTTTTAAAAAAAATGTTTTAGGAGGCCCAGACTTTGAATTATGTAAAATACTAAAATTTTCATTTATGCAAGAACACTGAACAACTTTACACTATCTTATTACTTTTTATTTCTCCAAATTTATGCTAATAACTAAAAATATCTTCTTTAAAATATTGGATACAGATTAACAAAATTGAAAGATGTTGCTATAGAGGTCAATATAGATTCTGGAATATAAAAAGCTGAAAAATTTTGTGACAGCAAATTTATTCATTCTAAATGAGCTCAATACCTTCAGCCTGAAAGAACATGACACAGGCTGAGAGAAGTTGATAATTAGCTGAAACTACTGTCATAGCCTTAAGTGGCTCACAAAGAAGAGGAAAGGGGCTTTAAGAGTCAAGATACACAAGTGCCACTGATTTTCCAGAAGGAAAAAAATGTATGACAAAGTTGAGAATTTGGTATAGATTCTGAGAAAGGCTCCACGACAGATTTTGAGCCCTAAGAAGATAGAGTCAAGTATAAGACTGTGACTGGTTTAGCAAACTATTATGATCTCTTCCAAGCCTGAAATTGCAGACCTATCAATAGTAAGTGACTGGTTTGGGTTCTGTGGATAAATGTGTTCCTAGAATAAAGAGAAATGTATTAGATTAGCATAGCCTAATAAAAATATCACATAAGAGCAGTATAAACTAGTTGTGAAGAGCCAATCCTCGTGGTTTGATTAGACCTGCTTCTGTTCTACTTATTCCACGCCCATAAGCCTTTATCTGAAAACTTGAAGCTGAGTTTAGAATTTTGATTTTTTTAATTTTAGAAAGGAACTATGATAAATATTCTGTATATTATATTAACATTTCCAGCACTTAGTAATTAAACACACTGAAATGTCTGAATATTCATACTAAGATAAAGGCTATATAGAACCTTACTTCAATTTAAGTCACATTTTGTCTGTAAATAGGACCCGTGTACCTATAGTTGTGTGATGCCAGGTAAATTATTTAAATCAGGGGTGTCAAACTCATTTCCACTGGGGGCCACATCAGCCTCACAGTTGCCTTCAAAGGGCCAAATGTAATTTCAACTCCTTAAGAGTTAAGGAGTAGTTACATTTATACATTCCTAAAATTACTTCGGCCCTTGAAGGCAACCACAAGGCTGATGTGGTCCCCGGTGAAAATGAGTTTAACAGCCCTGATTTAAATGCTATAGGCAAGTTATTTATTTAATCACTACAAGCTTCTGTTTCCTCATCTTTAAAAGCAAGATCATAAAAACTACCTCATAGGATGTTGATGATAATTTAATAAAGTGGTGTATGTTAAACACCTGATATAATATCAGCAAATATCATGAATTCAAATGTTTTCTGTATATTTATATACATATATTTTATAACCTTTATCACAAGTCAGTGATTCAACACTATCCACACACTAAAATCACAAGGGGATCTTTAAAAAAAATACACCAGTGTCTGGGTCTCACAACCTATCAATTGCATTGGTATCTCTGTCTCTGCTGGTAGAACCAGGACCAGAGCAATTTTTAAAGTTCTCTGGGTGATTCTAACATTCTCTCAGATTGAGAACTACTACTCCAAATATATGATCACAGAGACACTTGCCTTTTTTATAGCATTTAATGACTATTTCTGAACTTACCCACAAGTAAGGGAATGTCCAATTATTGAACAAGATATGCCTACCACTGTACCTACATAAATTGTCTTTCCATTATAAATCTCTCTTAAATTAGTTCAGTAGGAACAGGATTAGTTTAGTAGGCAGTTTCTCATAGTCCAATTACTTTTGGGAAAACCTATAAATCACGGGTCTAGTTCCCAAAATACAAAAGAACAAGCCCTAGATTCAAAGTGCACCAAAAGCGAGCCTCTGGCAGAGTGTATCGCTCACCTTGTACCCTGTCTAATGACTCCACTTCACATGGTTCCTTCTATGATGAGATTGAAGATACAAACAGATGATGCTCAGACTGCAGATGCCAACAGAACTCTCACCTGCAACTTCTGAAGCAACTAACTTGGGAAGCCAAACCATAACTCTGCAACAACATTCCCAGAACTGTCGGATCTTCGTCAAAGACTTCCAGCTTCTCTATTTTTTTTTTTTTTTGATCTGGGCTTCCAACTCAGGCCCAACCAGAGAAAGCCAAATGTGCTCCCCGAACTAATCATATAAGATGCCTTGCTTCCAGCGAGCCCACCTCCGCCTCCTGTGCCAACAGCCCCAATCACAGCACACCTGAAGTCTTCCCTTTCTCTCACTGCAATGCTTCCTGCCTTTGAGACTCTGCCAAATGCAACTGATGGGGCCTGCTATAGGAGCTCTGAATAAACAGCCTCAGTTTTTCATAAGTGTGTGGTCTTCAGTCATTTCCAGAGTTTGTTGGATGAGGAGCATGAACATTAGGAGCAAAGTTCCAATTCTTGTTACAGTTTTCCACATGTTCACTTATACTTTAACTGTTTATTTTTAAACTTTGTATTGAAGAATAATATGTATACAGAAAGTACACATATCACAAGTATAAAACTCAGTGAATTTTCACAAAATAAAAACAATCAATTATAAGAGCCTAGGTGAAAAAAAAAAACTCATGTAAGTAGCAGGCCCCAAACACCCTCTTTTGTGCTCCAGGGAGGAGTCTCCCCCATACAATGACCTCTATGCTAACTGCTAAAACCATAGGGTATATTGGCTTGCTTTGCATTTTGTTAATAAGGAATCAGAGAGTAGGGTCTACATTCAGTGTCTAGTTTCCTTCACTCAATGTTATGTTTCAGTTTTGTCATTATCGCATTTTGACAGCCATGTGCTACTACAATACAGTAAGTGTACCACAGTGTATATTTTGTTTTACTGTTGATGGACATTTGGGCTGTTTCCAGTTTGGGGCTATGAAAGACAGTGCTGCAATGAGCATCATAGTGCGTGCCGTTTGGCAATTACATATTTCTGGGAAGAATGTATGTTTCACTGCGGCAGAAACAAAAAGTACCTCTTAATTAAAAACAAAACAAAACAAAACAGGAGAACCAAGTGTCGGTACTAAACCAAGTGTTGGTGCTCAACTAAACCTAAATGAAGAAATTCAGTGTCCAAATAGGTATGACCCCATCTTGTTTTTGCTATCATGCTCATGTAATTGTAAAGATTCTATTGCATTTTTCTAACAAATTAAAAAACATTGCAGATGTTATGTCAGTTTTACTTCTAGAAATATACAGACTAGCTTATGTGAAATGTAATTTATACCTACTGGAAATATGTATTTGTTATATATATAAAAATATAATAAAATCATCATTGGCTTTCTTATTACGTAGCATAAAAAAGGATGAAGCTGCTTGTATTTTAGAGAGCCTTAAAATTAAGCAGGACAAACTTCTTCCTTATATAAGCTGCTTGAGGCTGGAACCAGGTCAAATTCACCTTTATATTCCTACATCTGTACCTCTGATACATAGAAGGCTCTGGCTAAATGTCTGTGAAATAAATGAATCTTCAAAAAGCCATGTCAGCCAATGTTCCCCTTGAAATGCTCTTTTAATGAGGTGGTAAGACACTTGATAAAATTAATTAAACCTGCCTTCCCCGGCCCTTCTCTTGTTGTTTGTGCTTCTGGCTCTAGATCTCCACACTGACAGCCTGCGGGCCATGCCCCTCCATGGGAGGCTGGAAAGGTCTTGAAACAAAAACAGGAAGGAAAATGTGTTTACACTTCACCAGCTCACCTATGCATTCAGGTAAGTGCCCTCCAGCCCTCAGGCTGGATGAAGAGTCTGCTCTAATGGGAAAGCAGCTCGAGCTGGCCCGAGAAAGAGGAATAGGAAACACAGGTCAGCCAGCAAACCTGGCAGCTTCCGAGGTATATTCATACCTGCTGCCACATTAACTGTGATTGATAAGTTATTTACTTTACCTATTACAGTTTTTAAGAGATGTTGAGGCCAAATTTCAGTGAAATGTTTTGGAAAGAACCAAACAATTGACACAACTCAATGGCAAAGCCATTTTGTAAGATTTTAATATATTACCATCATAGAAAATCACATTGTACAGTAAATAGAAATCAGTACACCAGGAAAAAGGTCCTTGGTCTAATTAAAGAGTAACTGCTTTTATGTTTATTAGGTACTCTCTTCCAAGTTAGAAGGACAAAGTCATAACAACATTAAAGAAATATTAGCACACTAAATTCTATCACTTTAGCTTAAGAGATGTTTATATTTTTCCTATTTATTTACTTATTTTTTAAGAGAGTGGGGAAGGGAGAGAAAAAGAGAGGGAGAGAAACATCTATTGGTTGCCACTCGCACATGCCCCAGCCGGGGAACAAACCCACAATCCAGGCACGTGCCCTGACCAGTAATCAAACCAATGACCTTTTGCTTTGTGGGACAATCCCCGACCAACTGAGCCACACCAGGCAGGACAATATTTTTCCTAATTCTTATAATACATCTTTGTCTAATTACACACTTGTAATAAATAATGGTAACTATGGCGTGCATAGACTTTTTAAATTTCAATTTAGCCCAAGAAACACTGTCCATTCTGAAACACTTTATAATATTTGTTTTAAAATTATACAATGCTCACTGTATAAATTAGAATTCTAACTGTCTATTATTGTGTGACATTTAGACTATAATTTTGCATGTTCTTGGTTTTGTAGACTTTTCCTACTTTTTAAATTATTTTTGAGTATATACATCAAGCAACAGAAATATGAGGTCAAAGACAATGCATATATTTTTTTTTATTCAGTACAGTTTCTATCCTTTATTCCCATTCCAGCCCACCCACCCATTCCTCCCCTCATCCCTCCCCTTTCCAACCCCCCTAGTTTTGTTCATGTGTCCTCTGTATTTGTTCCTGTAAACCTTTCCCTTCTCACCTGAAATTCCCTCCCCTCTTCCCTCTGG
>CM052549.1:36105002-36275073 GCA_028533065.1 Trachops cirrhosus | reverse complement strand
ACCAATGGCATATTTCACAGACATAGAACAAACACTTCAAAAATTTATATGGAATTATAAACGACCCTGAATAGCTGCTGCAATTTTGAGAAAGAAGGGTAAAGTAGGAGGGATCACAATACCTGATACTAAACTATATTACAAGGCCACTGTAATCAAAACAGCTTGGTACTGGCGTAAAAACAGGAACATCGACCAATGGAACAGAACAGAGAGCCCAGAAATAAACCCAAATCTCTATGGTCAATTAATTTTTGACAAAGGGGGCAGCAACATAAAATGGAGTAACAATAGCCTCTTCAACAAATGGTGTTGGGAGAACTGGACAGCTACATGCAAAAAAATGAAACTCGAACACCAACTTACACCATACACAAAAATAAATTCAAGGTGGATAAAAGACTTAAATATAAACCGTGACACTATTAAAGTTGTAGAGGAGAACATAGGCAGGAATATCTCAGATATTGCACGCAGAAACATTTTTACTGACACATCCCCTTAGAGCAAGGGACATAAAGGAAAGAATAAACAAATGGGATCTCATCAAAATAAAAAGCTTCTGCATGGCTAAAGAAAACAGTATTAAAATAAAAAGAGAACCAACTGTATGGGAAAACATATTTGCCAATGATACCTCAGACAAGGGTTTAATCTCCAAAATATATAAAGAACTTACAGGACTCCACTCGAAGAAGACAAGAAACCCAATTAAAAAATGGGCAAAGGACTTGAATAGGCATTTCTCTAAGGAGGACACGCAGAGGATCCAGAAACACATGAGAGGATGCTCAATATCACTAGCTATCAGAGAGATGCAAATTAAAACCACAATGAGAATGCATATATTTATTGTTTATAAAATAATTTGCTGGTTTTAATACATTTAAATAGTCACAGTATTACAACTTAAAACTAAGTGGCACCCCAAATTAACATACCATCCTCATTTGTCCCACACTCACATCACATTCATAAATGCCACCTACAACATAGAAATGTGTTATCTGGCTAATGCTTTCATGAAACGATACATATTTCAAAGGAACAAGTGTTCACTGCTTTGTGTTGCCAGCAAGTCAGAAAATCCATCCATTTCCAACAATAGTTTGAGGTAAGACTCCCATGGAGGTAAAAGAAAAAATAAACTAATTTTTATTGACAACACATCACATATCATACCTTATGCTACAGACGTTCTCATGTGTCATCTAATTTAAGGCTCTGCCGTATATTGTAACTGCACTCAACGTTACAAAGTTCAGGATAAAGACAGTTCATGTGGTTTCTATCCCAGCAGTCCAAATACACATAAGAAATTAAAAACTAGTGATACAGGTGCTTCAGCATTGCTCTCAAACAAAAGTGTAATAACATTTGAAATCAGCTCATTTTTTTTGACGAGAGCAAATAGTTGATCTTTCAGAAAACAACTCTTTCTTTACTGACTTGGAGCTTTTTTTGTGAAAAATGCTTCATAAAATTTAATGTAGGTGAGAGAATTAATTCTAAAGTATCTTAGAGTGGATACTACATACAAGAATATTCCAGAGAATATTTCATATTTGACATGCCAATATTTTCATAACATAACCTTTTTCTATAATTTTCTATAGGCACAAGTATTTTTTAAGTTAACTTGTTGAAAATTAGTGTACATACACTAAAATCACAATGATTTTAGCAAGGTAGAAGCACACAAATAATGCATTCACATCAAACAAATAGGCATTGCCAGCAAAAGGTCATCTGTGCTCTAACTTCTACCATTAGAGATTAATTTAGTCTTCACAAGTATTTTTATTCTTTTTCTTCTTTAAAAGAATTTTTGTTGAATTTATTGGAGTGTCATTGGTTAACAAAATTAAATAGGCTTCAGGTGTACAATTCTATAGTACATCATCTGTACACTGTACTGTGTGTTCACCACCCAAATCAAATCTCCATCGCCATTCATTCTCCTGCTTTACCCTCTTCTACCTGCCTCCGCCCTTCCCTCTGGTCATCACCATACTGTTGTCTGTGTCTGTGAAGGTTTTTTTAAATTTTTTGCTTAGTCCCTTCACATTTTTCACCCAGACCTCCAACCCCCCACCACTGACAGCTGTCAGTCTGTTCTCTGTATCCACAAGTCTGTTTCCATTTCATTTGTTTATTTTGTTCGTTAAGTGAAACCCTATGGTATTTGTCTTTCTCTGACAGACTTATTTCCCTTACCATACTACTCTCCAGATCCATCAATGCTATTGCAAAAGGTAAGATTTCCTTTGTTTGAACATCCAAGTAGTATAATACTGCATAAATTCACCACTGCTTTTCTACCCACTTGCGCTGCTTCCATATCTTGGCTATTTTAAATAATGCTGCAATAAACACAGAGGTGTATACATTCTTTCAAGTCAGAGTTTCAGGTTCTTTCAGATAAATTCCCAGAAGTGGAACCACTGAGAATATAAGGCAGTTCCATTTTTAATTTTTTGAGGAAACGCCATACTGTTTTACACAGTGGCTGCACCAGTCAGCATTCCCCTTCATGCTGCATGAAGGTTCCCTTTCCTCCACATCCTCACCAGCACTTGTATGTTGATTTATCAACCATAGCCATTCTGACAGGTGTGAGATATCTCATTGTGATTTTAATTTGCATTTCTCTGATGATTAGTGGCATTGAGCATCTTTTCATATGTATTTTGGCCATCTGTATGTACTCTTTCAGTGTCTGTTCAGATCCTTTGCCCATTTTAAATTGGCTTATTTATTTATCTATCTATTTATTTATTTATTTTGGGTAGGTTGAGTTGCAGAAATTCTTTATAAATTTTTAATATTAGCCCTCTATAAGATGTATCTTTGGTGCATATGTTCTCCCATTCAGTGGGTCATCTTTTCATTTGTTGAAGGTTTCCTTTGCTGTGCAAAAACTTTTTAGTTTGATGTAGTCTTGTTCATTTTTCTTCTTTTGTGTCTTTTGCCCAAGTAGATAATAAAAAAAATATTGATATGAGAAATGTCCAAGACCTCACTGCTTATGTTTTTTCCTAAGATTTTATGATTTTGAGTCTTACATTTAAGTCTTTAATTCATTTTGAGTTTATCTTGTGTATTGTATAATAAGTTGGTCTAATTTCAGTTTTTTTCATGTATGTATCCAATCTTTCCAGCACCATTTATTGAATAAACTATCTTTACTGCATTGTATGTTTTTGCCCCCTTTGTCAAATATCAATTGACCATAGTGACATGGGTTTATTTCTGGGCTTTCTATTCTGTTCCATTGATCTATATCTCTGTTTTTATGCCAGTACCATGCTGTTTTGATTAGTATGGCCTTGTATTATAGTTTGATATCCAGTACCATGATTCCCCCAACTTTGGTCTTCTTTCTCAAGATTGCTGTGGCTATGAGAACCCTAAAGATTCTACCAGAGAAGTACTAGAACTGTTGAATGAATTCAGTCAAGTAGAAGGATACAAAACAAATATACAGAAATCAGTTGCATTTTTATACACCAATAATGAACTATCAGAAAGGGAAACTGAGAAAATAATTCCATTTACAATTGCTTCAAAATAAATAAATTAAATACCTAAGAATAAAAGGTATGTAAAAAACTATACTCAAAAAATTGTAAGACACTGAAAAACAAACTGAAGAAGATACAAATAAGTGGAAGCACATAGCGTGTTCATGGATAGAAAGAACTAACATCATTAAAATGTCCATACTGCCAAAAGTAATGTAAAGATTCTGTGCAATCCCTATGAAGTTATTAATGGTATATTTCACAGAACTAGAATGAATATCCCAAAAATTAATTTGTAACCACAAAAGACCCTAAATATTTAGATATTTTTGAATGTAGCAAAGCTCTGATAAATTCTTTGTAAACTGTATTGAAGTATTCATTTAATTTCTGCTAGCTCTTTCATTTCTTCACTGATGATAGTTTATCTCATGAGATTGAGAGAAGTGGGCCTGATAAAAAGAGTGACATCAAAATGGCAGTAATCAGGACAGCCTTTGAATAGCTATCATTGGCACATATCATACATTACAAGACCTGTTTTTCCTTTTCACTCTTAAAACCACATCAAAACCAAAAAGATTTCTTTACTAAAAGAATTCACAGATAGTAGTTACATTTGCATATGATTTATTCCTGCTTAATTCACCACCATGTTTTTATATTTTAAGTGGATTTATACATAAAACAATCTTATATAACTTTTCACATGCTATTTTATAGAGCAATTGGCCCAAATCTGAATTATTTTTCTATGTGTATAAAGTTGTTTCTGAAAGGTAAGATATAAACACTTCATGTCAGTATTTTTTCAGTATAAATAATAGGAAGTCTTATCATGATTATGATAACAATTGCTTATTACATTTATGTTTATTTAAATATACATAAAGATATATAATTCCTGACATAAATTTCTTTGATCCTTCTGTAGAACATACAACATATCCTGAATATAGAAAAAATATTCAGAACTCTATGTTGATTATTGTTCATTTTTCTCTGAAATGGCCCAAAGATGTTTCTTCTAGTCAAGAGTAATATAGAGCTATGTGAAGAACTAGATAATTATTTTAATGAGAATGTTAAGATTTAATTGCCAAAAGCATGTATATAATACATGCTGGTTTATATCCCAGTATCTTAATAGGTTTTACATATTAAAAGATATAGTTAACAGAGTCACCATAATACTAGATACATTTTTTTAAAAAAATACCTTATTAATACATTTAAACTAAAAATGTCACCTAGGATGGTGTAGGGAATATAATTACTCAGATATTTTTCTATACAGTTATCTGCTTATATAAAAATTAGATAGTTGACTATATGTTAAATAAATATCTCCAGTTAACTGATGTCTTTATTATCTAATAGTTTGATGTCTATCAAACTATTTTGATTTTAGAAGCCATAGCCTTAGAATTTTCCAAAATATCCTTTTAGCAAAAGATGAACTATTCTTCAATCTTAAGCATTTTACATTATTTTACCACAAGAGGGCCATAACTTTCTTTGATTTTTTTAGACAACCCAGCTAGCAAACTGAAAATAGAATCAATCAATTCATGAAAATTAAGTAATAGCTATCATAAAAAAATACTTATTAACATAAAAATCTAATTTTTGAAACTGAAATGAATATGAATAATCTTAGTTTGTCCAAAACATGCTATTTATTTGAAGAGAAAATTTTTTTCCTACTTCTCTCTCCAAAACAGATATATCCTTATACATTCTGGATTTATACCAGACTTTTACTTTAAGCAGAATTAGTATTAACATGATGGTTTATGAGAACTAGCAATAAAGTTGTTATAAAGTTATTTAAGTGCTACAACTTATCACTTGGCAAATAATAATCTTTATCCAATATCGAACCCAGTGACCTGAGGTAAAAGTGGAGAATGAGAAAAATTACCAAAACGTGCTCACCAAGCTGAACAAGCAAACTAAAAGATGAAAGTAATGTCTAACAATGGTATGCTTTAATTCTGTTCCTTTTCTTTTTACTTAAAATTACTCACAAAGACAGATGATAAATTATATAAAAGGACTAAACATTTTGCTCAAATATTCTCTATGGTGCAATTGGCAATCAACTCCTTTCTGCAGATAAAAATATTGAAATGCTTGTCTCCTGAAAGAAACATTCCAATCCACTGCCAGTGTAAGGTAGAGCTAAACTGACTGTCCCTCAATCGTTTAGTCAGTGCCTTAGAAAATGTTATTCAGCACTGTCACCAAAGGCCACGCAATGGACTTTTATTTGACTACAGCACAGGCAATATCAACAGTTCACCGCATCCCATGATCCTTTTAATTGCCTGTACCCCATTCTACTCTCAAACAGCAGTTTAAATTCTTATACCAGAGAAGTGAAGTATTAGTAATAACAATGATAATAATAGCTGGAGTAGCCATACATTAATAGTCTTAAAAATACTCATAAAATATCTATTGATGACTCTTATTTTATATTTTATATTAACTCTCATAATTTCATAAGGTCTGAATCTTCTTCATTTTTCTAGATTTTGTCTGAAATGCTAAGGAACACTAGCTAACTACTCTGCTGGGTGGACTTTTAGGTTTGGAGTGACAGTCTCAGGACAAGTCAATGGGCCGCAGATAAAGGAACAAGAATGGCCTGGGGATATTCCTAAACCAGCACTGTACATGAGGCCCAGTGATGTCTCTGCACTGAAGAACTGACACTTCTAGAACTCACTACGCTCATCTACCTAATGGAAATACACTCACCACCTGCCCCATTGCTGACTGATGGTGCTAGGAATGCACAAGAGCTTTACATGAATTAGCCCTAATAACCCTACAAGATCCCAAGTGAAAGGCTAAGAAGTGAACGGAAATGAGCAAGTGAACAGCAGGCAACATTCTCAGTTGTGTAGCACCATGTGACTTGTTTGTCGAGGTAAACTAATATTTGGGGGGTGGGGGGAGGAGCAACACAGAGAAGAGAAAAGGCCTCTCTAGAAACTCCTAACAAGTTACTAGGTAGATCTCGAATTATGAGAAGTGAAAACCAACTTCCAAAGCAAGAATGTTATATTCCACACAGACATTAAGAGGTTATGGATCCATTCGGTGGTACAGGTTCATTTCCCTCGAACAGCAAACAGAGAGTGTGATTCCAAGAGCCAATCTGCATTCAAAACGGGTAATTGATAGTGTCCTTGGCATCTGCATTCCAAACTGGTAGGTGCTCTAGTCATGCATCACCAATGTGCAAAGTCTTTCCTACGTGATTTTCAAAAGACCTTCAACAAGTTGCATTTGACATTCACAAAAAAAAGCACATTTTCTGTGATACTATTTCTCTCTTTAGTTTTAAATTAAATGTGACATTCATAATTTAATCTCTATGCTAAGCAAGTGTATATGAGAAAAAAATTGAATTTTAGTGAGCACTTTCTTCATTGATTTAATTTAGAATAAAGAATTCAAACAAAGCTTTTAGAAGTTTTTGTCCCTTCCTTCTTAGTAGTGTTTTTTACATTGAATTTTTTCTAAAAGTATCTGACTTGATGATATAACAAAAGCAGAATAAACAGTATTTTTAAGTTCTAATTGACGGATATGTTCTTAATAATATTTCCTCACTTGTGTCAAAGTTTCATACCACTAAACTAATTTACCTTGTACCACAGGTGATTTTTATTCTGAATTCTAAAATTTTATATGAAGAGTGAAATAAAATAATGAATAATCTAATTAGCAATAACTTGTTAAAGGAAATCTGTTTCCTCAGCAAGGGTGAGTCCATTTACATTTCTCACTATTTTAATACAATTATAAGTTAAAATGTTCTTTATCTTCATGAGTCTATCTAAATGATACACACTAACACTTGTAAAAATAAAGAATATATATATTGCACTAATTATATGACATTGTGGGTAAAACATACTTTAAAGTGTCTTTTTTCTAATAGCTTGGTATTTAACTTATCCAAGGCTTACATAAGTTATGTAAAAACTCAGAACAACAAACAAATGTGGTTTGCATCATAAAAATAAGTTTTCAATTCTCCTCCTCATTCTTAATAAAATGTAGAATACTAAAATTAATTATACCCCTTAATTTTTTAAATTTAGGTTAAGTTCAGAAATAAAACAGAAAATCTAATAACTAACACTTTTAAAGCTAGCTCAGTTACCTTTTACTGAACACAGGGTATCACAGTTGCAGATGTTACTGACAAAACATCAAACATAAAAACCCACGAATACACAGATATATACTTCTGTCTTGTTTCTTACATTTTTTGTCTGTCTATATATTCTGCTAGTAAGGTTATCTTAAACCTTACTCATTTAAGTACTATTTATTTTACAACCAAGTCATGTATAATTATTAACCTCATGTTAACATTTTGATCCCATAGTGGGATGATTTTCTGTTTGCAAAGCAATTGGTGCATTTAGTGGCTTGCATAAAACTAAAGGTGTCAACTAAAAACAAGGAGCTAGGAAGTACACTAAGGATGGTGTAAGCATTACTTATTACTGCTACTTATTAGTGTTTATAGTTAGATAGTAACACCTTTTCACACACTATCTCAGATGTAATCTGACTTCATCCTCTCCACCATTACATTTTACATGGCGTATAGGTCCTATCTTCTTTTGTGGATGAGAAAATCAAAAGGCAGAGGTCTGGAATTTTGTCACACATTAAATCATACAACAAAGTCATATTGAAGAGAAAAGGTTTCAGGGTCTGACTTCTATTCCAGAATCTAACATGTGACAGAACCTACATTATGTTTTTTGTGTTTATTACTGGCAAGGGGACTTATGCTGACCATTTAAATCAGTGCTTATTTTTGACACCTCAATTCACTTAAGTCCAACCTAGAAGGAGAACAACAAAATCACACCACACCAGTAGTCATTTCCAAACACATGCTGGTGCTAGGAATCAGTCATTTCAGGGATAGTACTAAGCAGATCAAGTCTTAAAAAAAAGCCTCAATGACAAAATTCACTGTACTTGAAAATGCCTAAGAGTCCCCAGGCTTCAAAACTATTATGGGCTAAAGGATAAAACTATCAGGAATCTATGAACATAAAGCCGGCAGCCAGGCAGTAACACATTAGTGCCTCCTCTAGGGTAATTTCCAAAATTTTTACAAACTTTTTTTTTAATCACCTAAATGCAGTGGAGTCTGTCTCCATTATAGAGCTCTTAATATTTGTGGATTGGGAAAATAAATAACAAAACCTGCTATAAAATAAATAATCCTTTGAAATGGTTTTCTTTTTCATTTATCAGAAAACACTCCTTTGACACACTGTGGCCCATGCAGGTGGGTGTCACCTGCTCTGCCTCCAGCTTTTCTATGGTGTACCTGAGGCACCACCCAGGGCCAAGACTCATGGGCCCACTGCACTTTCGTGTATTTTTTCCATTTTTTTCTATAGCCTACCTATTATCCATTCATCACTGAGAATATGGCATGTGATATTTAGACATCCATGAGGTACAAACCATTAAATATATAAAATTTAATGTAATCAAAATAACTGAAGGCAAATTGAGGAAGAGTTCTCTATTAGTCCAGCACAGTAAAAGATATCTCTAACAACCTGGAGGAGAGTGACCACAAATCATTTTTACACTTGCCTACCTGGAAATGCCTATGGGAAGCACCCATGTCATGATCTCTTTATATTCTCAGACACCAACACAGGGCAAAGGAAATTATAGGTATGTGAAGAATTTTGTTGAACAAATAACCTGCAAATTGTCAGCAAAGAGCAAGGGGCTACCGGCCCTTAACTGTGATAATTCTTGTTGATGAGAGTTCTTTGGGCCTCTGGCCTTAGCCTTCTCCAGTGTGTACTCCCAGAGTAAATATTTTTTTGAAACCAATGTGATCCATTTAAATTCCCTCTGTACTTCCCTGTAATTTATCAAAACAAAAATAAAAACAAAAACTTTAACATGGCATTATGTGTTGCTACCAAAAGGACAGAAGAAAAAAATAATTTCTCTCTTAAGTGGAGTTTCTCTAGTCCCACCAATTTATTTTCTTTTTGTTTCCAAACATGTTTTTCATTCAGTATTCCTAGGTCAGGTAGTAGCAGTGCCATTCTTACTCCTAGCCCAACACAGGGAAGCCCTCCCTCCTCTCTGCCTCCCAGAACCAAGGCTATAACTCTAACAGCATGGTCAATATGAACCATATGCTCACATCTTGGTTTGCCAGGAGAACCTGAGTTTTTGAGAAGAGGAATCTTGGCTTAGATACCTTTGTATCTTCAATGCTATCACCATGCCTGTTACACAACAGACATTCATTAGAAGTTTGCTGAACTAAAAAGTGTCACTACATAATATCATACATATATTGGCTCTGATGGGTCTGTCTTTGTGGACAGACTCCATGCTGCTTGATGATAAGCATGGCAATTAAATCCATTCATCTTATTATTACCAAAACTCACTACAATACCTGACATGGGATATCTCTTTGCTGAATGAAAAAAAATCCCTGCATAGATGAATGATGGATTAGGATATGGACTAGGATTAGGATATTTTGAGATAAGTAAAATATTACTAAGTAATATATTCCTAGGAGGCTCTTTATAATATGTTAGGAGCCAATATATTCAACTGATAAAAAGAAGATAGCAAAGACCGGGGTGGAGACATCTGCAATAGTGTCAACAATAAAAATAAAGGAAAAAAGAAAACAGCAACACAATAGAAGATCTAGTAATGACTATACTTATTTTTACAATTGTATTTTAGTTAAATCCATCTCTTTTTGCCTTTTCTCTAATTTCTTTAGTAGTAACAGAATATTAACTTAGAAATACTATTGTGTCAAAAAATAAAAGACACTGAAGAGTATGCTGCTAGTAGAAAGCTAGATCTTATTAACCCCAAAAGACAATAATTTAGTCAAATGAAGCTATATTTGTGGGCCTAATGTGATAAATTTAGAGTATATTCTAAAAAAGAGCAAGTCTATATGAAGGCACAATAATGGAACTAATCTTTTAGCTCCATTCAATCATGATTCAATGGACTAATACTTTTTAAATATGAGGGTAGGGAAAAGTAGGTTTGCAATTGTGACTACACAAAATAGAGTTTCTTCTTGTATTATTATGTATTAATTATTGCATTATTTATTTGTACTACAACTGTAAACCTGCTTTTGCCCAAACCTGTATTTAATGGACCTCATCCCCTCAAAAAAAAAAGTAGCAAAAAACATTGGTATATTGATACCTCCTTGTTTCTTCCTAATTTCTCCTCATTAGTAATGCTAGCAGATAAAAATAGTTATGCTATCTGGTATATTTTTTCTAGTAAATTCATTGTTCTCTTTAAGGCACATTTATGTAATGATCAGTTTTTCACTTAAAACAAAGATAAAAGAGTAATTTTCTCAATATCCAAGAAAGATACCAAACCCTTTATTGTTAAAGTCAGTGCCAGAGTTTTCCACAGGGTGGAAGTATGTCTAAATTATTTGCCTCTTTTTAAAATTACAATATTAGGAGGCAATTGTATTTTTCCTGCCTGGTAAATTACTTTGTAGAAAGCAAGAAGGCCCATTGGAAGTACTTAACCTATCCACGGGGTCCAATCGAACCTGCCTGTGTGCCTATGTTGTGCGTACACACAGAGACTGACACACCAGCGCCACCACAATAGGCCAGTTTTCAATTTCTTTACAAATTTACAAAATCTTTGCTACTCTGCTTGAGCTCTTCCCATAGTCCACAGTAAACAGATAAAGATACTAGGCAAAAGAGGCAAGAACTAATGTAGATATTTGTTTAGCCAATAATTGGCTTATTAAAAATGAAAATAGTACTGAACAATAAACACAAACTATGATTTCAGACTCTCTATGGAGTATATATTTGGAATAAGCAAAGGATCCTCAACTTGAGAGTCACAGATTTGGGGGTAAATCTCTTCCCTGGCATTTACCCACTAGCCGTAACACATGAGCGAATTCATGTCCAGGAGCTTCTGTTTCCTCCTCTGTAAAACTGGAATAACATCACTGACCACATAAGTTTACTGTGGTTATTAAATCAAATATTATTTCTAAAACAGCAGGTTTTATCTCCCTTCACCTTCCCCATTTCCTAATTTATTATACTTCAAAAGGATTCAACTTATATTTGTGATCTAATAAAACATTTTATATTTAAGGTTTAAACCTACATCTGAATTTAGAGAACAGCCTCTTTTTATGGGAATATGGAACATACAATGAATTCTAAAATCCTCAAAGACTAGGCACATGTATAATGTATAAGTTACCTGGCAGTGTCAATGCATCAAAGAATTATTACAAACCATATTTTACTTCCTATTGTTTTATATATCAATAATTTATCAATTAATTTATTAATTTACTCCATTGAATTCCTAAAGCACTCTTCCTTAAGTTTTACCTAAAATGAACCTTTAAGATTTTGCTTAAAAGTTGTTTTTAAGTGTAGCTATGCAAATATTTCAAAATTAGAGCTGAATTAAGAGTACACAAGCTAAGGATCTGAGATCTTTGATCTCAGGCTTTCTATATTAACAATTCTATCTGTTGTATAGTAAAACTGATGTAACTCCTAAGTACTTTGAAAATAATTTTTTTCAGATTTTCTTGGTAGTTACTGACCTGATTAAGATATCTTTATAAGGTTTATTAATGGTTTAAATTACTTGGTTATTACTTATTAAAAGGTAAAACTATGTCTTTAAATTTTAGCATTTGATTTAATACTTTTATCAATATTTTGCTCTCTATCTACTTCAGGAAGTAGCTGCAGAGAGATACCTGCTAATCTGGACTACATTTTGCTTAATTGAGGGACTTCTGTAGCTCCAGGGAACTGTTTTTCAGACCTGCTTAAGGTCAGACAGCTGAAGATAAGCCAAGATCCCTCAATAAATTTCAAACATCCTGGGGATATGCTCTTCAACTCTGTGGGATCAATTTGGAGAGTCATGACAAAAGGGGTCCCAAGAGATCTACTTTATACCATCACCTTTCAGATCTCAATTCCCTAATCATCCTGGAACGTTTGAGGGGAGGCAGGTGGGGGAGAAGCAGAGGGAGTGGGAGGAAATGTATGCGTGCTTCTACATATAAGCATCTAGAGTCATTCTCCAAAAATCGTCCTCAATGGCTTCACCTTCATAAGAAAAACATGAAAATGTCTGATAGGGATTAATTAACATTATGTGAATGCAACTATCCTTAAAAGCACAGTAAATTAATTTTATTACAAAGAATAAAAAATAGTAGTGTAAGTAATATCTACATCTAATCTATAGATATATCTATACACTATCAATATACAGACATATTAGTATAATACTTATATTAGTTCTAGATCTATATATTATATATCTATATAGATCTAGATTTAGATGTTATACTAATAGTATAGAATATAATACACTGGGCTAACATAATTAGTAATATAAAACGTTTTAATCAATTATATAATGTATCTAAGACAGTACCTTCAACTAAAGTCTATAATTTTAAAAAAACTAAAGAAATATAAAAACACAGCTAAGAATAGTCATAGCTACCACAAGCAATTCTCATTATGTTAATATAAACATGTTATTCACATCATACTCAAATTCACTAGAACTACTTCACTTTTCTGTTAGACAGAAAATTTATTTGTGAATTTTAACTAATTTACACTTATTACTCCTAGTGAGATTTTTTGTGTTGTATCTTTTAAATAAAAGTTCACTTTCTGATGCTCATACACTTTTTTATAGAAGTAATCACTGAAAGAACATGCCTCTGTCAAAGGCAAAACATCCTATTCAGCAAATCAAATAACACAAAGGTGATTTTCATTATATAAAATAGAAATTTTTCCTTCTCTAAAGGAACTCACTGCATTGAATCTTAGTCTTGATTTGTTTGTTTTATATCACTCATATATACATACTACAAATCAATTTTATGAGTCAGGCTCATACTGAATTTATTGCAAACAAATAAATGCTTTGCAAAAGCACAGAAGATATATTTTGTTCACATTTCATTAAAGTGAAGAGTGTGCCTTAAAATCACATTTAGCAGCACTTTCAGAAAGTCGTTCATTGTACTATGAAAGTCAGTCTGCATGGAAGCAGAAATCAAATTTTTTAAAGAAATATTTAAAGTATTTAAAAGTTGTCTATTTAACTTTTAGTAGTTATGGTATATAAGGGGGGCCCAAAAAATGAATTATTGAATTATCTTCTGGAGGGCGGGCCCCTTGAAGGACAGGCTTCCCACTCTCCAGGTAAATGTTCTTTCTAGGAACCCATCTGTATCAGTGTACCAGCTGATGCTGTTGTGAGAGGCTGCGTTCAGCTTCAGTAAATATTTGTTTTTAGACTCTTTCAACACTTTGCCCATTTCATGATGGGTGATTTACAAGCACACCTGCTCACACCATGGTTTGACCCAAAATGGCATGACACCCTTCCACCACCATCCTTATTCACCTGGTCTTGCCCTGAGCAACTTTTTTTTGTTTGTTTCTCCAGATGAAAAAAAGTCTTCAAAGGGCAATGTTTTGTTGATGTGGAAGAGGTGAAATAAAAAACAGCAGAAGTACCATAAGGCATCAAAATTGACAAATTCAAGAACTATTTTGAGCAGTCAAAAAAACATCTTGATAGGTGTATTGCATCAAATGGAGAGTACTTTGAAGGTGACTGAAGTTTAAACATGTAAGAATAAATACACAATTTTTCATAAATAAACTCCGGGTTTTTTGGTCTCTCCTTCTATGCCCCAATCTTAAATTCTGTATCAATACATTTTAAACTGTGCTGTTTGACCTTTTGTTTTATAATGAAACTAAGCCTTTAAATAAGTACCTCTTTTTTTATTTCAAATCCTCCACATATTTCAACCCACCTTCCCTCACCCGATCTTCCACAAGCACCATTAAAGAACAAGTTTTGTTTATAATGCACCTTTCCAAGAAGAAAAGAATCTAGGTTGATTTTAGTTACAAACCATTTAAAATTTAATTCTACAGCTGAGTTCATACTTTAGACATTTGTTTTTAAAAGATAATTTGACATAATTTGCTATAATTCCCAATGTGAACAGATTAGTTACCCATATATTTACTTGTTATTGTTAGTAATTGCTATTATCAAATTAATATTAAAATAGCCAACAGTGACTAAATACATGCTACTTGCCAAGCAGTATGGTGTTTTATGTACTTATCTCCTTTAATCTCCACAACACACCCAGGAACAAAGTATCAGGATCTCCTGTTAGAGACGAGAAGGCCGAGGTACCTGGAGGCCTTGTAGCTCACCTATTCACACACCACCCTACATAGGGATAGCCAGAAAACCAATATAGCTGGACTCAAGATCCCAAACTCTTAACCTTTATGCTATGTAGCTTCCAAGAGCAAAATCACAGAATTATTTATATTTAGCTCTAGCTTTTGAATTTTTAGAATTATGGTTTGTGGTTCTTGCATCTAAATGTCAAAATTTCCACTTTCAAAGGTGACCAGAAATCTCATACTGGCTTCATAAAGGGAATAGGGACCAGAAACTTTCAAGAGTTTTCTGGCCTGAGCTCACTCTTTCTCCAGCAGACTAATTTAAGGGTAGAAAGCCTTTCATATTTCACCTTGCTTTGTATCTTTAAATGAGGATAAAAACAGTTTTCATTCATTAATTAATGTTCACACTAATGAGATAATTTGTGGGTTTTATTATTTTTTTCAAAGGCATTGAGCTTCTCAGGGGGAAACATTTCATAGAAGCAAAGTATATTCTTGTTATTAAAATTGACATTTTTATCTCAATGGATAAATACTTCATATGTATATTCACTTATTAGAACGTTAATCAGCTTTAAGTTCAAATCCTTCATGACACTAAAGGATGACGAATCCTAACCTACACACACAGTCTTTTATTTATTGGGGAGATTTCTATAATCACATACATAGGACAAAAGGAAGAAAGTGAGCTTGAGGGAGAAAAAAAATCTAAAGTCAATCATAATTACATTTTTAAATGGTCTTCACAGACATTTTCTTACATGCAAATTTTATGTTTAGATTGAGTTTTAGTTTTCTATTGTAGACTGGCAGCCCTTACCTACGTTAAACTGAATCAAGTAATAATTGCTAAGAGATGTGCTTGAAGCCCACGTGGAAGTGAGAACAACAACATGGTCCACTGTGTTCATGCCAGTTGAAATAAAAGGAAATGGAAATTAAACAAAAAAATAAAGCAAGAAATAAAACACAGAATGATTATGATTAGAGTGAGTTAGTAGCCACAGAACAACAAGGTCACATGAAGGAAAACTATTTCCAATAAGAATAAAGTTCCTCATTACTTAGGAATTCTTGAGGTAGTATCCTCTTTCCAATTTCTTCTATGAATAGGATACCTGAAGTCTTTAAAAGTGTCACCAGATCTTTTATTTTATTTGATAATCACAAGTACACTGTGAGCTGCTTTCATATGTTTCTCTGGATCATACATGAGTAAGTTACTTTCACAAAATGTCACATGTGCAAAGAGGTGGCAGAGGCAGGGCTGTTTTCAGTCATCTCATCACTTTGTTGTACATGTAGTTTAAATGTGTGTGTGTATGTGTGTGTTAAAACTGAGGTCTGATTATTGCCATTGTACACCTATTCCTTTATGTAGGACTTCTGGGTCTTTGCCTTCAAAGTTTATTTATGGATCAGTAAAATTTGATACAGAATCTGTGGACAAAAATATACAGCTCAATTTAAAGGCCAGAAAAACAAAGACAACATGAACAAATAAATAAATAAATGTAATGAAAATGCAAGTTAAGCAACAGAAAATACTAATATACAAACATGGTTTGTCCTTGGGTACAGATAACATGTTTCTTAATGTAGATGAATTGCTAAGGTAAAGGAGGCAATGCAGTATTTAACAAGTAGCTCAAAAGCTTTGAAGGGTATGACTGCCTGGGTCACAAATGCAGACAACTGTCCCACAAACATCATCTTCAGTAAGGTACATATGTTGACAGCTTGATGAAGCACACTGAGGTCTGTGTTAACTGGTGGCTAAAAGATCAAGACACCAAGGCCTTTTAAAAATCTATTTCCAAAATTGTTTCCTAACAGTTCCAACTTTCCTACTTTAACACACATAAACACAATTACTAGTATTACTTTAAATGTATAATTTTAACTATGTTCCACTTCCACTAACAACAGCAGTGTGCTTTCCATCAAAACCATATGCATTATAGATGGAAAACATTTTTTGATCATTACTGCCTCTCACACTTGGAAAAGTGTAATAAGATCGAAAATGTAAGAACAGCCCAGAACTGGTTTTCTAACCAAGCATAAAAGCATCCTCCAGCACATCCACTCAAACTGAGAGAAAAGCACCGATACCAAACAAGAAACATAATGGGTCTCCTGGACAGCCATTTCATGGCAAATGCGGGGCTGGCTGCAGAACATTGGAAAAGTTCCTAACATCCGTGATCACTGACTTACCACTCAAATCACCGTTATCACAGGTGAGGCAAGTTCTCTGAATCCCCTCAGGCTTACACTTGCTCAACCCTGCAGGGACGCATAATTTGTTTTTGTCCTGACTAAATCCCTGGATAATTCTCTATTCATGAAAATGTCTCCACTACACCATCAAAACTCGCCTGTAACGGCTTTCAACTGGAACAGAACTCAGGTTGAGTGTTTCCCAAGATGGAAGAAAACTCTAGCAATGGAATAATTAAACTGTATAGTAACATGCGTGACATTATTTATTTAATAAGTAAAAATAGAACCCCAAGTTTTGGTAAAAGATGAGCATTCTTCAATATTCATTTTTTTAAAATGTTGCAAATTATGCATCCAGCTAAACACACACACACACACACACACAAACACACAGAGTTCAGAACACGCTTTAGTTGGTTTTGTAAAATTCACTTTAAAGAGAAGGTTGTCAAGTCTCCATTTTCAATTACGATGAACTAGGAACATTACAGAATAAAATACAGGCTCATGTTCAAATATCCCAATAGTTTCACCTTCTGGCATATTTAAACATCTTTTCCATTATAAGTTATATAGTTTATAAGCATTTTACTTATGTTGTTTGTTATATATATATATTCTATATACATGTATATAAATTTGTGGCCGCACCCCAATTAAAATTCAGGCATTACATTGTCTAAGTATATGAATCCTTTGACTTCATGGTAAACTTACTTCAGGCTGTCGTAGCAACATCCCTTCAGAGCCCTAAGCTTCTGAGTTCAAGAACCCTGAACAATCCCCACTTTCAAAAAATATTTAAAAATTAATTTATTTTGTAAGTGCCTCCTAGTGCCTGTTTGTTGTAGAAAAAAGTAGAAAATACTGATAAACAAAATAAGTAAATATAGCCTACTCAGTTAAGAATATATATTTATACATTATGCATAAACTTTTCTATACTTATATAGATCTATTAATATATATACTTAATTTATAAATATTTATCATATTAAAAATATACTTGTGTAACCTGTTCTTGCTCATGTGATAGTAGAATGTGAATGTATTTTCAGGCTAATAAACAAATATCTGGGACCATAAGCATGCATAACTTTTAATTAACCACTCTGGTATTATTTGGTATCAAAACATCTAAGAAAGATCATAGAACTTTTTCAGCACTTCATGAAGAGTGTTGTATTTTAAAAAGTACTTTATGAGTGTAGTTGGGACAAAGTCTCTGCTTTGAGCCCTGTCTGGTCTGTGTGTGTGTGTGTGCTTGCCTGCAGGCTGGGCTGAGAGAAGGAACTCTGACCTTTGGTCAGCTGACAAAAAAGTTGAGATATCCCTAGGAGCTCCTCCAATTATCAGTTACGTTATATAATAGTGTTTAATTTTATTTTAGGGGTATTCAGATAGTTTTATCTTTAGGAAGAAGGCAAACCATCACCTTTGGCTATTGATACAGACACTCAGGTCTGTGGGAAAATTAGATGGAATTTTGGTGCTCTTTTGTCTTAATACTGTCTGTTCTATCAAAAACTCTTCACTCGCACCCCTTCCTCGTGGTCACCCAGCAAATACACATGCATGCTGAGAGCAGGTGAGGCATAGAGAAGGCTCCCACACCTATGGTCCTCGTCCATTCCCTGGAACCTCAGCTCAACCACCAGAGTCACCAACCAGCTTTGAGAGGAAGGGAAGCCATGCTGTGCTGGACAGAGATCAAGTATATGTTTTGAATTGCTGACCATATTAGCTTGTTTTCACCTCTTTTGTGTTTCTTGAGGATTTTTAAATGGGAATTTGGAGTAGAAAATAACATTTCACTAATTAGTTCATAATCATACCAGACCAATTGTTTTTGGGGCCTTTTTGCATATATAACTTTGAGAGCAAAGGTAGTATGGGGCCTAACTCTTGCCACAGGGCTTGCCACGCTGGACCCCGAAGGTATTTGATTCTGTATCCTTGATGTGTTGGTGCTTTCTCATGGAAACACAGGCTGCCATGGGACTATGGCACTAGATCGAAAAAATCATTTTTTAAAAATATTCACTATAAGAAGAGAGCCTCCATGGTCATTTTCATCTAGTTTGTAAGATTTCCTTAGGAAAAATTAAGTTGGAGATGCTTTAACATGATTCACTAATCCTGAATTTGAAGAGATAATTATTGTACACAGAACAAATCTGAACTGTAAGAAATACACACACATACACAAGAAAGAGAGAAAGAGAGGGAGACAAGTCCTAAGCTCTCAAACATTGAACTTCAATATCTGATAAGAGGAAGCCCTATTATTCTTATCTTAGAGAAATGAAACTAGAAAGTAATGCAAATGTGTGAAAAGGCCCAGGTGCACACAGTAGGCACTGAGCAGCTTATATTGCACCCAAGCTAATACCTCTAAAACACGGAGCAAACCGGCAAATGATGTGTGTAGATATTATACAAGCTCGATTTTAGATTTAACGATATTATAGGTCATGACTAGGTGTATTAATAATAGCCACAAAAATGACAATAATAAAATACTTCATGCCTAAGGTTAATGATGCCCACTCAGCAATCGGGCATTCACTTTGACAATTTTTTCTAAATTGCTGGCAGATTTTCATGGATCCACAGATGTCTCCCACGAGAGTTCTCTTCCCTAATGGCCCTCTTTTTGGAAGACTGATAATTGGGGACGGGGCACCTTCTGGTGACCTGAGAAGAGAAGGAAGCTCTCCAGTCCATGCAAGCGCTAAGCCCAGGAGTGACCCTATTTAAATTGTGCTGTTTATTTCCCTAAGCACCTTGCTCTCACAGTCATCTAAAACAGAATTTTGATAATTATAAAAATGTTAAAGGTAAGATGTGAATCCATGTTTTCTTATTCACATGCCAACACTTTAAATAATCAAGTGATTTGATTTCTAATAAAGTGGACACTATGAATTCAAGTTGGTAATATTTTTCTTGAACTTAATATCATTTGATACATGATTCTTTTTATCAGAATGTACTCTTTAACAAGAATACAGCTACATCTCAATTATTTCAAAAAAACAAAACCAGCATTGATGTACTATATCAGAATTCTGCAGCAGTATGCAGCCTGATCATGAACGGATAATCTTGCCATGCTGAAGGAAGACAAGACCCTTCCTTGGCTCTGACCCCCTCCATGTGTTGGCATTCCCTTTAGCACATTATCTTCAGCTTTGCCTACATCATGGTTGGAAAGAGAGCTGAAATCATCCTTAATTTTCTCCTGTGGGAAAAGAAAGGTCATAGTCTTTCAACTTTTCTCAAAACAATCAAACAATACCCCTGAGCCTAACTCTTAGAACACCAGCACAGACTTCATACTGATTGGCTTAGGCAGGTTTATCTCCCGTCCTGAACTGAGTTGGTTAAGAACAATCAATACACATCCCTGGTGCAACAGGAAAGCTTTAAAAACAGGGAAATTAGGAAATGGAGGGTGAGTAGGCAACTAGCGAAACAGTCCCTACACCCCCACTGCAACTTCTTCTGCATTTTAATGAAGCTCAATAATACCATGTGGAGAGAGAAAAACAGAAAAGAGGGCTGACCCTATATGACGAAATTATCATAGTGGGAAATTATTTTTCTTAAACACCAGATGAATAAAAATTTAATTTCCTATTGTTACATCCTAAAAATTATTAATTTTAACTTCATTATGTAACTTGGAACATACAAGACAATTCTTAAGGATCCACAGCTAGTGCCATTAATTACCTTTTCACTGAGAGTGATAATTATTACAGAAGGTGTCTAAGCTTTGATTATTATTGCTTAAGCAATGACTTTATGTGTAATATCTCAAATTTTAATAAACAGCTCTAACTCACCATAATATAGTAAGACATTTTAGTTTAATTTTATATGTAGCAATCTGCTTTCCAGCTACATACTGCTACAGCAATATGTAGCATTCTTCTAAGAAATTAAACACTGCTATTTTTACATATTCTTTTCTTCTTAATAAGATTTGTGATTTCCTGGTAATTTCAAATACTTGTCAATTGAAATATTTTCCCCATCACTTTCATTCTTTCCAAAAGCTACCAGCAATCAAAAGTCTTACGTTACTGCCCTGGCTGGTGTGGCTCAGTGGATTGAGCGAGGGCCAGCGAACTAAAGGGTTGCTGGTTCGATTCCCAGTCAGGGCACATGCCTGGGTTGTGGGCCAGGTCCCCAGTTGGGGGCGCGCGAGAGGCAACCAAACATTGATGTTTCTCTCCTTCTCTTTCTCCATCCCTTCCCCTCTGTCTAAAAATAAATAAATAAAATTTAAAAAAAAAGTCTTACGTTACAAGAATATATCAGTATTTGATTTGTATAATTTTTGTACTTTTTAATAATCATTTGTCCAGATATTTCCAAGTGTTAGTCTGTTGTACATATTCATCTATGTATTTAAACAGACAAAGCCAGGAACAATAAGTCATAAGAACCACAGCAAGTTAGTTATCTCTATATGAGTTAAATAATCTTCATTAAAGCAGAGGACATAATGTTGATTTCTTACACTTTCCTGTATCTCCCATCCATCTCTCAATGCCATGATGTAACAAGTTACTAAACAATATTAAACAAAACCAGAAAGACCACCTGCTTCTGTCACCTACAAAATTTTCACATTTAAAAAAAAGTGATACAATGGAGTTTGCTAGCATGTACAATAGTTTGCTATTGTGATATCAGAAAACAGGGAGATTTAGAATGTTACACTAGCAACAATCAAAAAAGGGGGCACAAAAAACTTCTGGGGATATTAGAAATCATCTATATCTTGATAGGAGCTTGGGTTACATGATATTGCTGTAAGCATGTGTCAAAACTCACTGAGTTTCACTTAAGATTTGCGAATTCCATTGTATATAAATTGTGTCTTAAATTAAACACAAAGTACACACATATATTAAAAATCAAAAAAGTACACTATATTATTGTGACATTACAATTAGATCCTCTTAAAGTAATCATTCCATTAGTTATCCTCAGGAAGGGCAGTGGGTGTGAAGGGATTGGGCTCTAACGTATTTTTTCATTTCCCTTTTCAGAAATGTGAGTGCTTTAGCACTGCTATGTCCTCTGTTCTTTTTTTATTTTCAGAACCATACATTGAAAACATTTTCCCAGCTTTTTATATGCCATATGTTAGATTCATTAAAATAACTCCCAAGATAATTAGAAAATGCCAAGTATTCCATCCGCAGTTACACCGTGTGGAAGGGGCAGGAGATGAAACGCAGACCTGGACCTGCCTTGTGCCAAACACCTGCGTTCCTAAGGGTGCCCTTTAACATGTTTTGTCAATAAGCAGTCATGAGTTGTAGAACTATAAAGGACACGTGAGATAAAAAGTCTAGCAAATATTCACTTTATATTTCTATGGTTCACATACTTTTCATTACCTGCACTTGTGTGCCCTTCAAAACACAAAGGTATCAAATTCTTTACCTGTCATTTACTATATTTCACTTAATAGACACGACAATAATGGCTATTTTGCAAATATGTTATATCCTATTTTTATTTGTAACCTTAAAATGAGAATGTGAATACGTTTCGAGAGAGGCAAAATAAAGACACTGTATACTGTAATTTTGATAAGCTTCTCTCCTTTGCAATAATAATAGTAGTTATGATTCATTTGAGCAGTGATGATATGCCAAGCATTTTGCTGGCTGCTTTACACAGTCCTCACAACTATGATCCGAGATAGTTAGTTATTCTTGTAGTACTCAATTTCCTATAAAAAAAGTAAAGCACCGAGAGGTTAAGAGACTTGCCTGTCAGTAACAGCCAATAAGTAGTCGAGGCCCGATTTGAAAACTGGCTGGGTTGCCAGGCTTTATACCAATGACACTAGCCATACTCCCTCTCTTAATTAAACGTGTATTTGTTCATTCATTAAATATGTATTTTCTGAATGCCCACTGTTCTCATCAGTGGAGATACAGAGTTCCTGGACTCAAAGAGTTGTGAAATCACAGGCAACACAGCACTAAAAAATACCACTGCTGTGTGCTAGGAACTAAGCTCTTTAAGCCCAAGAAGAAAGACAACACAGACACAAATTGTGGTAGCAGATAGGATGAGTTGGGGGACCGAAAGAAAGACTAAAATCTATGAAGGGTTTGTGAAGAAGGCCCACTAAAGAGAATGAGAAGTTAAGCGGCTGAAGAATAAAATGAAGGGTATTCAAAGATCAGAACACAACATGTGGGCATCCGGGGAAATGGGAGAGTCAGTAGCTAGAGAGAAGAGGGAAAGAAACAGCTAGAGGAAAGGGGCTTATCCTGGACTGTGGGCTCTGTTTGACTTTCAAAATAGTGTAGATCATATCCTGAAGGGAATGAGAAATGAGTACGGAATTTTGGTTAGAAAAATGAAATGATAAAGCCTGACTTTGAAAACGATGACTGGCAGTAGTGTGGCAAATGAACCCAATCAAAGGGCAGTGAGAATCTAAAGCGAGAGGCCAGTTAGAAATACAGCTGAGAAAAGATAAAGAGGTAAAACACAGATCAGAAATGATAAAGGCATGAATTGAGGTAGCAATGACAGCCATGGGGAGACTGGTTAAATCCACTTAAAAGGGGAATCCATAGAGAAAAGAATTTTTAAACTATGATATTATTATAATTCACACATAATATCATATCTAAGAACATTAACCAAGGGCATAAAATTATTGACTTTGGAAGTTGACTTCATTTTATGAGGGTATTTGACAAGTACTGGTACATATTTTAATATACAAAACTAAAACAACCAAAAAGAATCTGGTAAGACATAAAACACTGGCATACAAAATAAATGCACATTAATGTTAACAATGTTTCATGTTAAATCCTTACCTGTTATCTTTCATTTAACAAAATTCATGGTCCCATATAATGTATTTTAATCATATACATTTTATACTAGTAAAAACTTAATGTTTATTCTCCAGAAACTTGCAAGGTTTTAGAGCAGATTCCCTGAAGCTACTGCAGGCTGAGTTTAGTATGTCTCCATATGGCTAAGAAGCATGAGGCGAAAATATTTTTTGCGGTGGCAGTTTTATTGCAAAGGAACACTCTTTCTTCCTTGACAACTCAGTTTGCTGAGTAGCTTCACCCTCCCCTTGACTCTGTGTTTGGGACGTGTTTCTATTCTGACTTAAAACCAAACAACATAAAAAAATGGATGCCACCAGCAGATTACTCATCTAATCTTTATTCTAATTTACCAACAAAAAATATGAATTATATTTTGCTTTGCTACATACTAAGTAGCCATTAAAAAATAAATTAATTATACATCATTAAGGGCTTAAAAAGATCATGTCCTGCCTACTCTCACCTCATTCCATCTCTGTAATTTAATTTGGTTAATTCTTATTCTTCCTCCCAAAATTGAACATAAAACAAATTAACATTCAGCATAAATCCCTGAGATATCCTGTGTGTTTCTAAGAATGTGCTTAATAGGGAAAAATTTTGTTTCATATGTAGTTAATGGTGGACCAAAAGAGCCACAGCAGTTGCTTGCCTTCATATACCTTTTACTGTTTAACTTGTTTAAAAAAATTCATTTGTTTCACCCTATTATTTCCATTCTTAATTCTTCATGCATCTTTTTGATATCAATGCCTAGGAGTGAGAGGAACACGTGTGTTTAAGACCAAGCAATAAAACATCTTGTATGTCTCCTTAGGTTGTGTGGTCTCTCTTTGTCCAAATAAACAATATGGTGTTTTAAAAAATAACTATCAGAAGAACACCATTTTATGCAGCATTGTTGATACAAGCAACTTCATGCTATCATTCATCACTTTGCTACCATATACAGGAAAAGTCAACAGGCTCAGGTTGTGAGAAAAACTGGCCTCAAAAGACCCCAAAAGGGTGGAGTTGATTACTTGTTTAAATTTACCACATCACAGATTCAGGCTTTCAGCTTTAGAGATTTAGAGTCCTGGTTTCATCAGTGCCCTTGAAATGGATCCGCTCTTAGGTGTGAATGTAAAACTTATCTATTAATTGCATTTAGAAAAAAATCCGAACTCAGTCTACAAGGTTCCACTGAGTGTGACCTTTCCCTACCTCTACAGCTTGATCTTATCCTACTGGCCTCCTTTATATACTAAACCTTTAATATGCTCAGAACATTTCATTTTCTCTTCTTAGAAAAGCATTTTTTTTATTCACTAAACAAATGTTTCTAGCCTTTAGTTCCAATGTCACCTCCTGACTCCCCCCTCTAAACTACTACTTCCCTCTCTCCCTAGTTATTCTGTGTCGTATTACCATGTTAATTTCCTTCAGTGCATTTTTCTCAATGTCCTCTGTCTGCCTCACCACTCCAGAATAGAAGCTTTTTGAGGACAAGCAACTTGCCTGTGTGTTCACTGTTTTATACCCAGAATACAAAACAAAGCCAGCCCCCTTAGTGGGATCTTAATAATTATTTCAAGAAAGAAATGATTAATCCAGTTCACAAGATTTTAGAATAATACAAAACTGTCAATTATTTGTAAGAAATATTTTCTGGGTTATTATACTTGGCATAACTTATACAATATCCCTCTACAGAAAAATTTTAATAAAAAGCCAAATGATAAACATCTTTTGAGCATGTGATCAGAATAAGGGGGCTTACATGAAGCAACTAGTTAATGGGAATGATTAGAATAGACTGATACATCCAGAGTCTTTCCCCATAGATAGCTAAATGTCAAAGACCAATGGCTAAATGTCTCCCTCTGGAGGTCATTCTTGATTGATCACTGCCAAAGCTTTTCTCTATGGTATCTCTTCTTTCTTCAGCTGAACTACTGACCACAGTCTTTCAGCTTAGTGTTTTCATCCTTTAATAAGTGAACACATTCGGTCCAATTATTCATTCAGTCTGGATTATTAAGACTCATGCTTCTGCCTTCCAATGTGTAAATGTGCCTATGCAGAATTTGGTCTTCTTTCCAAGTGCTGTGGGATGCTTCCACTGTAGCTTTCAAGCGCTAATGCAAATATATAAAAGTGTAAATTTATTCTTAAGTATTGTGTGCATTTTCTAATATGTTTTGCTGAAGATCACATTTATTTTGGCCTTGAAGTAATGCTGATTAGAGTATGTAATCATTGCCTATATGGGCACAACAAGATACAGACATACACTGATATTTTACACATATAGTATATACACCGAAGAGAGAATAAAAAGTAGTACAGAATTATGAAAACTGCTTTTAAAGTACAACTGAATTTTCAAAATTAGCTTATTGTTCTATTTAGAACACCGTAGTTATTAGTTATAACCTAACTTATGAAATAAAGCTTAAGGAGTAAGAACCGTTGTTAAATTATCCATTATAATATACTATAATAATAGTATTTTCACAAAAGAAGGGCACAAATAAGTAAAATAATCTAAATCTCTAAGTCATTTAAAATTTGAAGCAAAAAATTTAAAATAAGATGACTCATAAAACAATGTTTGACTTAGTACCTACTCTGGTTATACTACCACCACTAGAAATAATGTGTATACTATCACAAGTTTCAAAATTTAAAATACCTCCCCACAATTAACATGTACTGAGAATCCATTAGAGATGACATCAATGATGGTGGTAGTAACAATACATACTGTATTTTTCAGACTATAAGATGCACTCCCCCCCAAATTCTGGAGGAAAAGGAGGGTGCATCCTATAGTCCAAATGTAGCTTACCTGGCTCGCTGTGGGGAGGGGATGGCGGTGGAGCTGGGTCACAGGTTATTAAATATTTTACCACATTTTTTGCTCCAGAAAATTTTTTTCCTATTTTCCTCCTCTAAAACCTAGGTGCGTCTTATGGTCCAGTGCATCTTATAGTCCTAAAAATATGGTATAACCTGAATTTGAAAGCGTTTGTTTTGCTCCTAATACTAATGAGATTATACTATACTGTCATTTTTATTTGTGTTTATATCAACTTTACATATTTTTCATCACAAAAAATCATTTTAAATCTTCCGTGAATTTCAGTGAATAAAAGAGTTGGATTTTCCCTTTTTGATGACAATTAGTACAGGATCTTGCATAAAGCATTTCTGCCGAGCAAATCAGCTCCAGTCAGCTCTGCTCCTCGAAGGACTGGCCCAGCACGAGACTGGAATCTGGCCCCAAGCCCACAGCAGCCTATATCTGACCACCAATCACACACATTACTCCTGTCTTTACACTGAAAACACTCTGCGCCTGTCATCTATTTTCAGGAAAAATGCATATGCATCTTGGGATAATATCCATTTACAACTGGCAACTCAATCCACTGGACTAAATCACACTCTTTGTTTTGATTCGAAGCCAATGTGGTAATGACTAAAATATGAACAAAGGCACTAAGTTGCAATAATGAGATTACAATAAACAAATGAAGGCATTAATGAAAGAAAGTTCTATACTACAGGACTCTACAACCTAAAACAGGTTTTCCGAACAGAATAACGATAAATATGTCTTTCCTCCTTTTATGGTGTTAAAATATCCTCTTTTATCAAATCAAATTGATGAAATATAGTCATCGTTAGTCATTTAGGCTTGTTTCACATTTAAAAAATATACTGGCCCATAAAATCAAAAAACCTGGGAGGCTCTGGTATAAGTTTGGCTGCCAAATAAAGGAGAAAAAGAAACAGATACATGGAACACAGAATATAAGAATATTTATTTTGTTTGTAGTTCTCTTATAAAGATGGGAAAATTAGTTCATGCATACATTTGTAAGATCTGAGGCACAAGCCAAAAAAATGAAAGAGACTAAAAATAAAATAGAAAGAGGGATTGTTGATGGAGTGAGACCTGGTGTTGGATGAGATGGGAGGCAAATATTTTTGAAAACAAGTGAGGCCATTTGCTTCTGGCAGAGGAAAGAACATTTCTCTGAGACTGGGGGGAAGAGGCACGTATGTATATAGAGAAAGGTTGAGGATGTCAGAGTTGAAGGAGGAAGGAATCCTGCCCCTAACACATATGACTAAGATAAATCAAATATTCTCTGTTCTAGAAGGAATATACCTACAAAGTCTTTTTCCAATTTCCTTCAAACAATACAGTCCTGCAATCTGCTTGTTTTCACTTATTCCTTCTTCCTATGGAGAAGGGGCAAAAAAAAATACTGCTTCTGTGAGTTTTAGCCAAGGAAATAGTTCCTTGGTCAGTCTTAAAACACGTAAGACAGCCCAGTTTAATGGACAACAAAAGTGTATATTGCTTTCCTTGAGGAATTTCTACTCTTGAGTGTTCCCGGTAAGCCAGCCAATTGAACCCTCCAGCCTAATGCAAACTTGCCTGAGACAGCAGGGATTGCACAACTAACCTTCCCAGTTCACAACCACCACTCTGACAAAACAGGAATTTCTAGTTAAAAAACTGGGGTGCCACTTTAAACAGTTTAGGGTGACAGGATGAACTATATCATCAAGAAAGCTCCTTTGAAAGTATTTAAATATTAATCATACCCGTGTTGAAAACATAGTGTTCTCTTTTTGTTCAATAACCACTCATCTTACCTAAAAGAGGAAAACATAAGCCAATACATTTGAAAGTGTGTGTGTTTTCTTTTGCTTATTAGAAGAAAACTGTAATTTCTTACAAAAACAAAATACTTTAGCTGATTCCAGAATAAATGCTGTGATAGATATGGATAGATAAGCTGATGATAGATAGATGTATTTAAAGTATGGTAGACCCTTCTGTGATTATCTTCTATTAGGAAAGGATTATAATGTATGGCTTCAACTCAAACACTTTCAGTGCTGATAATGTCAAAATGTAAAATTTAGTTTTTAAATTTTATTTTTAATTATAGACCTGTCTCTGTCTTTCTTTCTCTATGTGTGTGTGTGTCTCTCTCTGTATGTGTCACACTTGGTATTTAGCTCATCTGTGAGTAATCTAAAGCTTTAATATGAACTTCTTTATAATATTTCTGTTAAACATGTGAGTTACCAAGGCCATGAGCCTGAATTTTATGGTAATACAATTTATGGTAATTTATGGAACTTATGGTAATAAAACTGAATTTTGAAGTAAGCTCTTCAGTTATTGAGCCTAACTGAAGAACCCCTTGCTACTGACCATCATGGTCTCTGAACCTTGGGCGTTGGGTATCAATGTCCCTCCTCCACAAATGAACAATCAAGGATGAAAGTGGCAGAACACTGCCGACAAACTTGCAGATACCAAAGGGTCACTGAATACATATATATTTTGATTGTCAAATGGCTAATGAATATCATTTGAGTAAATATTTAGAGTATTTTAGCAAACTTTCACAACCCAAAATCTGTTCACATAAAGAATACAAGATATCGTGGTTGGTAGCTGAAGAGCTCTGAGAACCATTCGGCTGGTAACTTTGTTCCAACTTAACATTATTTGTAGAGGCATGCTGTTTGGTTTGATTGGTAATTAAGGCTGAAATGATTAGCAGAACTCTTTAATCACATACTTATTAAGTACATACTAATTTTAGTCCTAAATGCTATAGGAATCATACAGTAGGTTCCAGGACATAATCATAATCATCCAGAAACACTGATGTTAGAATGCTAAAAAACTGAAAAGCCAGCCATGGCTTCCCTCACACTTTCTACCTCATACAGGCTGAAAGTGAGGAAGAGGACCCCTCACTGAGTGTCCTTGCCTGCATGTGCTATGGCAGTTAAGAGCCTAGACTCTGGGCCCCTATTCCTTGGTTTCACTACTGACTCAACCACTTATTAGCTGTGTAACTTTGACCTAGTTTCTTAACCTTTCTCTGCCCCTTTTAAAAATGTTTTGGTCTACAAATTGAGATAATTATAGTAGTTATGCTCTAAGGTTGGTATAAAAATTAAATAAGTTAATATATATAAACCACTTAGAATACTGCCTAACACTCGGCCAGTGCCATGGATAGTTATTATTAAAGATATCATCAATATCAACATCATTATGGACAATGCCACCAGGATCATATGGCACACAAGTATTTTCCAGGAGAAGTAAAAAAATAAATGTAAACAAGGCAAAAACAGCAGGTGTTTACTATAGGAAACTAAAGATGTCCTTGAGGAGTAATTCTATACCCATGAAATAATAAGCAAATAATTCAAGCAAGACCCAATTACCTAAGGTTAACCCTAACCAAACATTGGAAATAGGCAAAATATGATTAAAGACATCATCCTCTCAAGTTCATTATTATCAAATGACTATGTGATAAAACTTCACTAAGAGTTCTACATATACTATGGAACTCTATCCTTAAAGCAGTCATGTGAATAGAAATTATTTGCACCAGTTTACAGTTGAAGAAGTGGGTTTCAGAAAGGTTGTTCTATACTGTTCAATCTCCATCTGGTTTTAAAACTACAAAGGTATCTCTCAAATTGTTCCAAAGTACATCCAAGAAACATTAGCTACAAAAAAATATTTTATTCTTTAAAATATATGTACACACACATTTGTACATATGTGTGTACATATGTATAAATAATATTCAAATGATATTATAGATGCATATGTACATATATTTAAATAATGTAATTATATTTGTACATATATATCACTTAAATATATATGAAACATTGAACTAAACAAACTTAAATAGGTTTCGTAATGTAGGACCTTACCATGGCTTTTATATACCCAAGAGTTTAGTGAATCTATGGAGAGATATATTATAAACCGAGTCCACAATTTATTGCACCATGGCCCAGTTTTAAAAGTGTCTCTCAGAACCCAGGTGCTTTGGAAGACATTCCGTCAAACCCTACGTGTCATGACTTTCCTCTGCTTAGCAGTGTGTGTGGCTCTAATAATCCTGTTATATCTAGACTTCTCAGACTACTTTTTCCCTTTTTGTTTTCTACAAGGTCAAGTGTGACAGAGGACAACCTAAAGTGTATCCCTTTGTCATGGTATTTCTATTTTAATCAGCCTTCCTCAGACTGACCATGTCTCCTTTCAGGTACTAATCAATGAGGGGATAAGAACTGGTGAGAAGGAACATTGTTTTTCTAAGCAGTCCTGATATCATATCATAAAGGATAATATTCTACATAATCATTTCTTGTCAAATATAAACCATCATATCACAGAGATTATAAGCACTATGAGGAGGAGAAAAGATGCAAGATTTTCTTTCCAAGTGGATAAATTGAGGTAAATGAGGTTTTGCTGTTGGAAGGACCTGGTGTCTTCCTGGTATTTTTCTTTCAATGGACCTTGGTATTTAAAGTGTGAAAAGGGGTTAAGCTTTCCTTGTGGATAACTTATTTGGAGGTAATGCCAATTTCAAATGCTGATGCAGAAACTGTCCAGCTTGCCCTTTCTTCCAAAAACGACAAAGCTTGTCATGTTTCCAGGCTGACAAATAAGAAGCAGTGAGTTTATTATTGTTGTAATTGCTGTTGCTATTATTATTTTTTTATCATGTAATACCCACTGACCTACATGTAAAAAATCCTGCTAGAGGAGATTCAGTCTCCCCTAGAGAACACAGAAGAAGTAGAGATACTTCCAGAATTTCAGTAATTTAATTGATCTCATGTTGACCATCACCGTCAAGTTTTGTTGCAATGTATTTGGTGCTATGGCCTAACTGAACTCAAATACACCCTCATAAGACTTATAAGATAAGATTGATTTTCCCCCACTGACAACACAAGGGAGCCCTCTGTAATTGCCTCTATCATGTTTCATCTATTGTAGAGTCAGCATTAGTCATTCAAAGCATTTCTTCATTGACATATTTGTATGCCAGGTGATCGTCAAGGCACAAAGGGATTCTTTGGTAATCAAGACAAACTTCATCCCTGCCCTTTTAGACCATTTACTTTAGTGGAGAGAAACAAAAAAATAATATTAGATTGACCAAAAAGTTCATTTGGTTTTTTCCATAAGACAGCTCTAGTAGAGCTTAGTTGTCTTGAACTTCATTCAAAACAATTTTGTTAGATTGTATTGTGACAGCTGTCATATCAACATGCATTTAAAAATTATCAAATTGATGAATTTTTGTGTAGCCATTTTAATATTGAAGATGGAAGAAATACACATTTCATCATTTTATGCTTTATTATTTCAAGAAAGGTAAAAACACAATTAAAATACAAAAAAAAAGATTTGTGCTGTGTATGGAGAAGGTGCTGAGACTGATCAAATGTGTCAAAAGAAGTGGTTTGTGAAGTTTCGTCCTGGAGATTTCTCTCTGAACGAGGCTCCACAGTCAGGTAGACCAGTTGAAGTTGATAGCAGCCAAATCAAGACATTAATTGAGAACAATCAATATTATACCACATAGGAGATAGCCAACATATTCAAAATATTCAAATCAATAAAATTACTGGTGAAATTGAAAAGTGTGTCTTTTATTGTATGGAAAAAACTAAACAGACTTTTTGGCCAACCCAATATATACATACAACAACACGCTGTGGAAAACTGTGGTCATTGGCTTCCAGACAAAGACTTTAATCTAAACGTGAATGACTAAACCTAGATGGTCTTATTTTTAGAACATTTCCACTAACTCAAGAAAACATTCACTCTGGTACTTTTTCTTTAAAAAAATATTTAAAAAACAACATAAAAGTGACCATATCCATAGAACTCTGAAATTAGAAACATGACTTTAAAAATTAGATAAAAATGATTATTTCAATGGAGTATTAATCCATTCTTCTTGAAAGCACCTTAAAAGAGACATATGAAAATGAAAATAATGGTCTGGATATATTTAACTTTTTTTCTGTTTTAGTGCTATTAGAACAATTATCCAATGTTTTTGGCCATTTTTCATGAGGTGAAAGCAAAAGATCAGGAAAGCAAAAGCATGTTTGATTTTTTTCTAAATGGTATGAATTAAGTGTACATGGGTATAGGAAGCAAAATAGAGGCTTACTTCAGTCTCTGTGTAATATAAAACATGACAATATGCCTTATTCCCTGCCAAATTACTAGAATAAAGCTATTGAGAAACTAACCATATAGGATTTTTTCTTTTGTTAATTTGAAGAATATTCTAGTTTAATATTATGATGCAGAATTTCACTGTTTTCAAAAATTGCATTATGCCCATGAACTCATTCTAATTGGCAGATAAAAAATATGATGTTTATGTTTACAGGTCCTAATGTTTCTGAGAAAACAGAAACCCATTTACATTTCTTTTGCTCTCAACACATCATGGTGGTGACAGATGTTTCTGAACTGTTCCAGTGTCCCTGTCCAAATATAAAATGCGCACTTAATGATGCCCATGTGAGTATATTCATAGTTCTAGCCATATCTTTATACATGTACCAAAAAATCATCCCCCTTGGTAATTATATTTCTATTCAATATTAATGAATGATTGGCAGAGAAACATCTTTTATGTATATATGCACATACAAAAGATGATTTTGCACATTATGATGATTATAGATACACATTTATGTTTGCATCAAAGTAAATGCTCACAATGTTTTACATATTTTTATTTCTAAAGCTTTAAGTTCATATGCTTGCTTTCAAGGCATACAGTTCAGATATCATTTATTGTGAGAGAGGAAAAGAAATGCAGCTTAGTGTCAGCTCTGCTGTCTTTGACTAATCTGCAGGCCACCCACTTTAATGGCTCTTCATAAATAATTCAAATTTTAATTATGCTGCCAGCCTCTGACCTGAAGAGAAATGAAGAAAGAAAAGGAAAAGAACAGACAAAGGAAAGCATATCAGTTGAATCAAGTTTTGCTTCCAGTAAATGACTGGTGTCTAAAGCTCCACTTTCTTACTCAAAATGCACCTGCTTCCTAATTTATGATTTTTAAAAACAAAATAAAATTAGTGTCATCCAACATACATCACTGGTGATGGAGCTATTAGTTTTAAAGAAGGCAAGCGGGCCCTTATTTTAAAGAGCTTTATCTATCTATCATATATATATATACACACACACACATATATATATAAACTTATAGATCAAAATATATACCTATATTATAGCAGACTTCCCCAACAAGCTAACTCCCCCCTTTCTAATTTCAGTCTCTAGGTTGTCTCCTGAAAAGTCAGTGGGGTTCATCTTTTATCAGTCATGTTCATATTATTGCAGTAACATATCTGATCTGTTATATTAAAAAAGGTACACATAAGTCTTCTTCCAAACCCAGGTCTTACAAGCAATTGTTGGAGGGACCACTGCCAAATCAATGGCTGGCTGAATAGACTTAGGAAAATCTAACTGCATCTGTTGTGCAGAAAGCAGGCCAAGGTGGATCTGACAGGCGATACATGGCTGAATGATCGCCTCCCACCTAAACACATCTTTTAATTGCATCAGGCCTCTCAATGCACAGTTGAGCATCTGCTCATTAGAAGCAAAGCACTATTTCTCAAATTGAAATGCTAAATTTCACTATGATTTTTTTTCTAAATATTGCCTTACAATTTTCCTAAAGCAATGCAAACCCAGTCTAATATGAATCTAAGATCTCTGGGGCCAAATCTAATCCATGCCTATTAATGATTTACTCTTTTATTTCTGGGTGTCTATGTAGATTTTCTCCCTCTATTTAACAAAGGACACATTTGGATTTCATTCAAGAAATCCCCAAATCCCATTTGCATTAGGTCATTTAGTTTATTTTGGGGACTCACTGATATATATCCACAAGTTTATTTCATCTACTCTGGGTTCCTTTTCTTCTCTGAATATCTTCCTTCTACTTCAGGCCCTTATAAAAGATTTGGAAAAATCTATAGGCCCTACATAAAAGTATCATGTAGCTGTCTCAAGGATAAATTTATCTTAAAACTATATCTTATTCTTCAACCACCTGACATTATTTGCAGCCTGTTTTCAATTTTCTTACAAATTAAACTTTTGATTTTTCAATCATTATTTTCATTATTCCTTATTCAGGATTTAATTCTGAAAAGTGAGAGGCAAAAACTGTATTTTTAGTTAGCTATTTTTAATGGTTCAAACTCTATATGAAGATAAAAAGTTAGATGGAATTATATTCTTCCTCATTAAATCATCTATTTGATCTACAAGATGGCATATTTACTTGTGTGCATGCATCTAATGCATCATTTTTTATAAAACTCTATAGAGGCAGTCTTATGCGAACCATAAATTACCTTGGAAAAAAGCCGCAAAAGCATTTTCATTCAGTAAACCAATTTGGAAAAATAAAATTGTCTGGCTCTGAGGTAATAATGAAAGTCCATCTCCTTTGTGTACCTGAAATCTCGGTTTCCAGATGTGTAAGTCAGGGCGCTATTGGTTATCAGTGAGTAGGCTCCTTCACAGGTCACTGCTGTCATAATATAATTGTGCTCCCACCAATTTCAATTAGTATATGCTTCTATATCTACTCTTGTTAGTTTTGAAAAACATTGTGTGAAAATGGTTATGAGTTTACTACCATGTGCATGTAAAATAAATTATAATAACTACAGAAATCAACACAAAAGTAGTATCTTATGATACCCTGGATAAAGTAGGTCAGTGCTTGAAGCCTGTGCATCCCAATCTACTGATGGAAAAGGTCTTCAAGTAATTCTTAACAAAATGTGTTTGGCCTTTTTCATGCCCAGATAAACCATAAGAAAACTGTATTACCCTAAAGAAGACTGAATTCAGACAGTATTTAATTTGCTCTATCAATACCAGTTCTAATTCTCCTTCTTTATACCTTTAATACGTTCCCTGTCATGATAGGGCTAAATTCACTAAAGCAACAGCAAATAGGGCTTTATGCCTTTAAGTCTAACAACCCTACAAAATAGACACCATTTTCTCCATTTTAGAGGCAAGTCATAAACTTCAAATCCAGATGTGTCCACTCTCTCCTGTGCTGGTTTCCCCAGGGCACATACTATACAAACCCCTTTATTACCTGGACTCCACTCATATCTCCCACCATTTCCTTTCTACATCATAACTTCGCATGTTCACTACCTGAAATTCCCTTAGGCTCTCTCTTCACCTCAGGAGTTTAAGAATTCTTCTATATTCTTCCATGATACTTGTACATCTATTAAAATTATTTGCCTATTTTACAATCTTTCCCCACTGAACTGTCAATTATATAAGGCAAAGACACCATCTTTCCACTGTATATTTTTAATACTCAGCTGAATGTCTGGAACATAAAAGATACTAACTAAAAATTTTCTGGGCAAGTGATTGACTCATAACAGATAACAGGAATAAAGTGGCAGAAAAGAATTAACCCCTTCCTTTATAGTCTCCCCTCCTCCCAAGTCATTGCATTAAACGGAGACTTCTAAGACACAAACAGCAGACAAGAGAGACTCTTATGGCCTCATGTCATTATATAGTTCTACATTGTTTTCCTGTGTCTCTGCTTTCCACAACTTGAATTATAGACCCATCATTTGGCTTCAGCTAACTTAACTTCTTCAGTTGTTCTCTCTTCAGCTATTACTGACTTCCCCTGTTATTTTTTTGCTCTTTTAGACTTTACTCCCATATCTTCCTGCTCATTTTGAGTCAATAGCTATGCTGCCTGCCACTATACCCGATGTAAACAATTTTATGGCTTGTATTACCACAGATTAGTTTGGTCTATTCTTGAACTTCAAATATATTAAATCATATAATATGTAATCATTTCTGCTTGGCTTCCTTGGCTCTTCACTATATACTGAGATGGGTAACTATTGTCATGTGTAGCAATACTTTGCTCTTTCAGTTGCTGTACAATATTCCAATGTACGAATATACTACAGTTTGTATAGCCAATATTTTGTTGAATGAAATGTGAGTTGTTTTCAGTTAAGGGCTATTGTGAACAGTTCTACATGACTTAAAATACACATATGCATTCATTTCTATTAGGTATGTTCTAAGAATTGATGAATCATAGAGTTCTATATAGCCAAACAATTTCCAAAGTGATTGCTGTAAAATGGGTTTCCCCACATTCAATGTATTTAAGTTCCAGTTGCTCAATATACAGAGGTGGATATAAGGAGGTTTACAGTAGTACTGAATAGTACAAATAAATAATAGAATAATTGAGAAATAATTCAATAATAAACTTTGTGCTTTGTGTATCAAAACTGTAAATCTACTTTTACCCACCCCTGTACAGACCAACAATTGTCATCGTGAGTCTTCTTAAAATGTTGGCCATTCTGGTGAAATGAACACAGACTTTCTTAATGTCTTTCATTACTAAACTCCTTTTAACCACTTATTTAAGTCATACTCATTATTTAACATTTCAATATGGCCTCTCTCCACTGTAGTATCCATGATTTCCAAGTATTTTCTACATAATCATTTCTTGAACTGTGTTCCTTTTTTAACTATAAACTTCCCTTCCTGCACAGGATGACATGTTAATATCATAAGTCCCTTGAAACTCTGGTTCTGCTCCCCACTTCCACTCCATACCCTAATGTTTTAACCACAGATTCAGTTCTTTGCTCTTGCTTTCTGATGCCCAGTGTCACCTAAAGGAAAGTACATGTCCACTACCACCCTTTCTCACAGAAGTGTCAGTCCTCTGACTCCTCTTGCTGTCAGACAGCTACGGCAAAAATGCTTACAATCATCTCAAAGTCATCATGTGAAAAAGGAAAGCCACTGCTTTCTCTAGAGCCTAGCTTTCCTTTACAGTTTCTCCCTCCTACTCAAAATACCATTATTCACTCAGTTACGCAATCTCAGAATCTTGAGTCACTTATTTTCACTCTTGTTTCTCCTCTATATGCAGTAAATATATTATCTTGATTCTTCCTCATATTTTTCATTCCTATTCCATTCAAATGGAAATTTGCAATTATAATTTGATGTACTATCTACTATTCATCAATAAACCTGTTTCAACTGCCCACAGTTCACACAGGCTCGTTAATCCTCAGTTTGGTGATTTTGGTCCTCAGACTATCACCACGACCACCACCAACCACAAAGCAATAACTGACATGTCATAACTCTGAATAAAAGAAAACATTTTTTTCTCTAAGCATCAAAACTGTTCTGTCAGTAAGGCTTTTTTTTTTTATCCTTTTAGGAAGTTTAAGGAAACTGAGCTTTAGCCAGACTGTTATTAATTAGAGTCAAAGAGATAAAAAGGCTTCAAGAGTAAGGTAAATGGCTAGAGTGAGGAAAGCAGCTAATTGCAATGTAAAACTCTAATTAAAAATCATTTCCTCTGCCATGGTTAGTGTGGCTCAGTGGACTGGTTCTCAGCTGGCCTGAAAACCATAGGTCGCCAGTTAGATACCCAGTAGGGGCGCATGCTTGGGTTGCAGACCAGGTTCCCAGTAGGGGGCGTGCAACAGGCAACCACACATTGATGTTTTTCTCCCTCTCTTTTTCTCTCCCTTCCCCTCTCTCTAAAAATAAATGAATAAAATCTTTAAAAATAATAATTTGTTCTTTCCTGAATCTATCTTATTTGAAATAAAGAGTATTTTTAATCCAAGACAATAGGTGACAGACTAACTATCCAAACAGTACACACAAAAATTATAAATTTATGGAAGTCAAAATGCACTTAAGCAGAAATCCAAACTGATTAATTTATGAGACAGAAGTTATGATGGAATTTTCCCCTCATTATAACCTCTGAGACAGTATTCTCTAAATCATGAATATAACCTAACTTGCAAAATGTCAAGTTTTAAAAAAGAACAATTTTGACAGCAATGAAATTGGCATATATGACAAACATCCAAAATTGCTCTTGTTGAATAACTTTCATACTATAAATAATGAAGTGGTGGCCTTAGTTGTCCAATAGCAATAATAGCTCTAGTAATAGGGTCAATGCCCTATAAATATGCCAGTGAGACAATGTTAAAAAAACATTGGGTGGCTTTGAAATATGTCTACAAGTTCTTTGCTTACCCCTTTCTTCAAGTGGTAGGTCTGACAGTGACTCATTCTAACAACTAGCATAACGTAGAGACTGGGTCATAAAGGTACAGTGAATTCTTCTTCACACTCTTTTGGATGGTTCTCTACAATAGCCAAACAGTTTATAGAGAAGCCCATGCATCAAGGAACTGAGATTTCATGCCAATAGCCATGTGAGCAAGACACCTTAAAAACAGATCTTCCAGTGCCGGTCTAGCCTTCAGATGACCATAACCGTATGAGAGACCTTAAGAAATACCCAGCTAAGCCACTTGTGAATTCCTGAGCCATGGAAACTATGAGATGACAACTGTCTGTTGTTTTAAGCCACAATGTTTCAGGGTAATTTATTACTTAGGAATAGATTCCTAATGCAAATATACAATAGACAATCTTGACTTCATGTACTAAATAAAACCACAAAAGAAATAAATATGTCATTTATCTATCAACTTAGAAGTTTAATAAATGATAATATCCAGTGTTACAGAGGAAGTAAAAATGAAGACACTCTCATATGCTATTTACAATTTCAGATGGAGAACTTTGCAATCTGTATCTATATTTTTAAAACAATTATAACATATCTCTGGTATGGTTCACCTTGGGATGTTATGCTAAGGAAGTTTCATACATATATTTATATATAAATGATTATGGGATTGATATTTATGATGTTACAAAATGGATACTTTCTAAATTAGCCACAGATATTGGTATATCCCTATGATGTTGCCATTAAAATATGTTATATATTATGTATTGTTATGCATTATTATATATTGTACATACAAGTAATATAATTATATTTAATATTATATTTTAGGACAAACATCCTTAATACATTAAGTGCAAATAACTGATTTTAAATATGTCAATAGTATAATTCCAATTTAATAAAAAGTTACACATGTGAACATGTATGTTTGCACATGTTTGTGCCTAAGGACAGAAAAAGAAATCAAAATAAAAGCACCACGTTGCTCATACTACTTACAACTGAGCATAGAATTAGAAGAACATTTTATTTTCCTCTTCTACTTATCAATTTCCTAAAATTGAGAAAGCAAGTTTTATAGTGAAAAAAAATAATGCTGGTCATTGTCAGACATTGTGAATACTCTTCTGAAAGGCCACTGGGTGCCCCTCTGAACTCTTAGATGCTCTCCCACTTGCTCATTAAACTCCAGTCATACCCACCCTTCTGAGCCTGGAAAGAAAACAGATGTCTGAGCTTTAGGACCTTTGACTAAGCATACGCTCTTCCTGGAGTGGCACCTTCACACATGCACCTGGCTGCCTCTTCCACTGATTTTCTTCTCACGTCAGCTTAGAGGACATTTACTGACCATCAAATTTAAAGCAGCCTACCCAGGCTATAAATTAAGAATTACATTCTCCTGGTTGCCAATGGCCTGAGCACTTATCGTACAAATTTTCTCTTTTCACAGACCTGGCACCCGAGATCCAAACCATAGGCTACTCTGTCTTGGAACCATGGATCACACTTCCCAGCCCTTTTTCACAACTGCCCATACTGGAGTCCCCCCAACCTATGAGATGTGCCAGGAAGAACAGGAGGCAGCTGTACCAGAAGTGCCCCAGACCTCTGTGCCCATGACGATCACCATGATCAACATTGAAGTGACACCACCATGCCCAATGACATTGTCTGGTCCCTGTTCAACACATGCTCTTCTTCATGAACCCCCACTGCCTGGGTTCCATGACATTTGCCTGCTCCATGAAGTTTAGGTATTGTGAGATGGTGGGTGTCGTGACTGGGATCTGGGGCTATGAGTACACTGCCAATGCCTGAACATCTGGGCCCTTGTCTTGAGCCTCCTTCTTATCATTATACCATCATCATTATTTTTACCACTGCACACTGATCATTTTCCATGCAATTCTAGATGGGACTAGTAGCTGCTCATAGCCTGAGGCTGTCGCCCTTTTTCACAGGCATTTATGTACACATGTGTAGACAACTGAATTCAATAAAAGACTTGCAAATTGTGAAAAAAATCTTTTTAACTTTCTTGTTTGTTTACTGTATTTCTTCCTTGTTTAATGATGTAACCCTCACCTATTCTTCATACTGTCTCCCTTCTTGGCTTGTAGGTGCTGCAGCCTCTACTTATTCCTTCCTCATTCCTGATGAGTCCTGTTTCCTCATTCGCTGAGGTCTGCCACTGCCACGTTACCCTCACTGAGCATGACAAAGGGTCAAGCAAAGGAAAGAAAATCACTATATTGTCAATCATGTGCGGGCTCATATGAATGCCTTCTATTTCTATGTTCAGAGAGAGACAATTATTTTTTGTTTGCTGTTTATAGCCCCCAAATCAATGCCTGGTACATTTTAGGCACTCAAAAATAAATAATTGTCAAATACATGTATTTATGAATGATTGAATGAGAAATAGCCAATGTATTTTGTTCCATGTACCATAAAAATGACACAACATAAGGGAATGGAAAAACAAGTGTAATTCTATGCAAGGACACACACACTGTGACCTAAAGTGTGTAGCAATAAAAGTGTACTGGAGGAAAATTGCTTGCTCATGAACCAATCTCACATGCAAGCATTAAGTCAGTTTGATGTGAAATATACACACAGCTGCGCAGTACACAGCTTTTTCCACCAGGCAGCCAGCTCTTTGGTGCTGCCAATTAAATCACAGTGTAAATTTATTACTTCATTTAAACATCAACATATACTTAGGACCTACAGCAAGATCCTTGTCTCTGTCGTGTAGTTTCTTTAAAAGAACTAGAAATAATACGAGATTTGAACTAGTTCCCCAAATAATCAAAATTTCAATACCACTCCCCCTTTTATAATACTGTTTTAAATTCAATGCATTTCAGAGCATGGGCCCAGCAGTGTTTACCCATTATTTAACAGTTTCTTTTTAATTTCTCTGATCTTTTTGAGTAGATAGCACAACTGTTTGCCTGAGATGAAGGCAGCACCCACTATCAGGTTGCTCTCTGATTGTATCAGTCCTGAAAGCAGTCTTATCATTATCTCTGGAAGGTGTCTTTCTGCAGAAAGCCTATAGTTGTGTCTGCTTTTCGTATACTCTCCAGTGTGACAAACACCATCTAGCTGGCTTTATACACTGTCATTTCCATTGAAAACCTGTAATTACTTTCCACAAGAAACACTTCATCGTGCTAAGCTGATTAAAGGCAACAGACACTGGAAGGGAAACAGCAACAGTGCCAGACATCAAAGCGTGTACCTCATACACAATAGTGCAGTGGCATGCACACAGTAAACACTAAATAAGTTTTAGAAGATATTATTGCCCTTTAGCACACAGTATAATTAATTTTCAGTTGAAACATAGATTTTCAAAGAGCAAATTGAGCACACCATAATTGGCTTTTGAACTGTTATTAAAAACACTCCACCAAAATAATAAGCCATTACAAGGTCTCCACTCACATCATCTCATTTACATCTACCCCAAATCAAGTACTTGTTTAACTATTCCCATTTCTTGATAGGCAAACCAATCAAACAAGCAGTTTTACTTTATTATATTCTTTAACTGAGTTGAGTCCATTTTATTTTAGTTGACTAATCAGGTAAGCTTGAAATGTCTACTTATTCAGATATAGGAATGTTAAAGCCAGAGGTACTGCATTACAACTAGCTAAACTTTATAGTGTGTGTTTGCCATTTGTCTGAGTTTTTACTTATTTGTTTTTAGCCACTGAAACATCTCTCTATGTCTGGAGAATTTCTCAAGGTATAAATTATGTTGGGAGGCAGTGTCCACGGCCAAGTACAGAATTCAAAAGCTTGTTTTACCTGCCTTCTTTGCCTCTGGGAACTGGCCAACCATTTTGATTAGGCCAATCAGATGGACCCACACCGGACTTTATTTTTTTATTTTTATTTTTAAAGATTTTATTTGTTTGTTTTTTTTAGACAGAGGGGAAAGGAGGGAGAAGAACAGGAGAGAAACATCAATGTGTGGTTGCCTCTTGCGCATACCCCACCGAGGACTTGGCTTGCAACCCAGGCATGTGCCCTAACTGGAAATTGAACCAGTGACCCTTTGGTTTGCAGGCCAGCACTCAAACCACTGAGCCACACCAGCCAGGGCCATACCTGATTTTAAATGAGAAGCGAGTGACCCAGAGAAACAGGGACAATAGAAGACCCATTGGCTGCAACATCCAGCGTTAGGGACAGCAATGGTAGTGCCGGTGTCTAGTGAGATGACCGCAGTGTAAGCCACAATGCCTGTGTTTAGGGGTTGTGGCAAGCATATCCTCCCAGCCTGGTTCTGTAGGCAGTTTTCTTAATTCTATAAATTACCCAAATACTCTTTCAATAATTATGTCTGCTCTTTCAATCAGTCTGCTATTTGTAACTGTAAATAACTTACTAGAACAACTTGAGCAACAATACTTTGATAAGTTATACACTGACCCTTTGATGGGTGCCATCTCAATATATGCCAAGGAGTGCACAAGCGTGTCATCCTACTCCCGTATCTCTGTTTTTTCCTCACAAGTGCCTAGAAGACTGGTCTCACTCTGGACAAAGCTAATAAACTTCAACATTAACTGAAATTCAGATAGTACATTTTTCTTTGACTTTTAATCCAGAAACCAATTTAAGATCATGAGACTCTAGAATTTAGAGCCAGAGGAGCCTTTATGTCATCTACCCCACCCCTTTTACATGGAAATAACTTTTTTTGTTTCAGGTTGAACTGTAAGTAAATGGAAGAGCTAAAACAAGACTTTAGGCTTATGATTTGGAATTTGATTCAGTGTATTTCCAAAGCACAAAGTATACAACTGGGTTTTTTTCCTGTGCAAATAACTGAAAACTCAGCTGGAATTGGTGTGATCAGTAAGGGATCTATGGTGCTATGGGACAGGAAGTCCAGATGGAAGGTGTGATTCACTGTTCACTGACTGAGCAACTCAGCAGCATCACCAAGGAATCAAGTGTCCAATCATCCAAAGGCTCCTCTCTTATTCTCAGGAGAACGGGGGCCCAGATCAGTGAAAAAGAGAAAGGTCTCTCTCCCTCACACAACTGCTGAACTACTGAAGAAGGGACCTGAGGTTTGCAGTGATGGCATTACTTATAAACCACTCCTCCAGACAACGTAATGGCATGTATTAATTGAGTCGTGGGTTGTAAGGAGAGAACCAGTCAAGAGACACAGAGAGAGCAACTGGTCGGTGTCATCCAAGCCAAATGGATTACACAAAGGAACTGGGTAGTAAGAAGACACTTACAATGTCTGCTACATAAGATAATGTGGGGACATGACTTTTTCACTAAATATTTCCATCCCTGAAGCAGTGAACATATTCAATGATACCAAGTCGAGTTTTACATAGATTCTACATAACATTATCCCCAAAAGCCTTTCAATCATCTAAAATATGTACTGTATATAAAATTTACATCTTATTTATACAAACATTCCTGTAAAAAGGAGGTAATTAAAGAGCTACAAGTATATAGTGGGTGTTTTATGATAAGATATGCTAGTTTTATACAGATTTTATACAGGTTTTATATCATTATGATGAATACAAATAAAAACTGCACAAATATATGATTATGGACTTTAACAGAATGACCAAAATAATTTATGAATTCAAAATTAAATTAAAACTCCATAATTCCATTTTAAAATGGCATTTCCCTCTACAGATGTAACACCATACTTCCCCTAATAACTTATAGAGATCTTCTTTTCCTAATAGCAATGTCTAAAAATCTTTTACAATATTATAAATATCAAGAAAACCAAGCAAGCAAACTCTATATAGTAAATCTAATCTGTTGTCACCACTATGGTTTTATCCATTGAATGACCTGGTAAAGTTTGAGGGCATCTGAACCAAAAAAAAAGAAAAGCAAGTCCCCACAAGTTCCAGTCTGGGTAGGAGTTGAAACTGATGGATCTTGACCTCTGGGTAACCCTTGTGAGACAGGTAGGAGCTGGGGACAGAGAAGTTAGTGGGATTTAGGAGGATAACTCTTAGCAGGAGGAGGGGATGTCTGATTCTCTCAGTATAGTTAGCTGAAGTGATTACCCCATTTTCTTACATTTATAGCTATTTCCCAGACTGCCAATAAAAACGCATAATTCCATTTTATTAAAGAAAATGCAGTATAAATAAAATTGTAAAATGGTAGAAAACTCACAGAGGGTTATCTATAGGGACATCCAAATCATTAAAATGGATTCCAAAGGGAGTACACATCTCTTCGGTTATTTAGTATTTTTCTCTTTATATGTGTGTGTATGGTGGAGCAGAGGGAACTCAGGCACACCATGTACCTTCCTGATGGAGAGTGTAACATGCACATTACAACTCACCCAATATAAGAATCAAACTGAATAACCTTGTCAATGCCACGACAATGCTGGCTGTACTTTCAGAATTTTTAAAGTATCTTTTACTTTATAACAGAACCATAATTTAAACCTCTGATTCAAGACACAGATTTTTTTGTCTCCTACATTTCTTTAAAAATATTACAGAAAACTGGATTTTACAGTTGTATTTTGAGCCTATTAGACCCTCCCTAAAGAATACCAACCTTCTTGCTGCTTTAAGAAAAATGGAAGTTAAAAAATTTCATTTCAGAAAATAAACAAATAGTAAATCGATCTTTTCAGCTTGTACTTCAAAATTCAAACTGACCTTCCTCAAGCTGTTTAATGTTTTATGATACATTTTCTAAGGGACCTGCCTCAAAGATTACTTCTAATAGAAGGAGAACATTCAGTGTTTATTGTGTATCAGGCAAGGGCAAGGTGAATAAAAAGGAATGGCCAGACAGGATCCAGCGACTAAAGAGCCTTTGGTTCTGTAAAAGTTTAAAATTTACACAGAGAGAACAGCTATAACACACCATAAAGTTTCATAGATGCTGGCAGATCTGCTTGTTCATGCAGTTGGATCTGGGGATTAAAACATTAACAGAGACTTTCAAGAAAACAGTATCTAGGAAAATGGGAAGCAAGATTATAAGGATTTAGGAGTTAAAACTACATGATTTTGAGGTAGTAGAATAATGGGAAGAATCTGATAAAACTGTCTTAATCATCCCCATGAAGAACATCCAGTTTTCAAAATAAAATAAGGTTATACATGCCCTGGCCAGTGTGGCTCAGTTGGTTGGAGCATCATCCCATAACTGAAAGGTTGCAGGGTTCTATTCCTGGTCAGGAATAGATATACCTAAGTTGTGGGTTCAATCACCAGTCCAGATGCATAGGGGAGGAACTGATGCTTCTTTCTTGTATCAGTTTCTTTCTCTCCCTTCCTCTCTATCTAAAAAGCAATGAAAAAATGTCTTCAGGCAAGGATAAATTACTTACTTAATTAACTAATTAACAGAAGCCCTAGTTATGAAGACCCCAAGACACCACTGCCACTCATAGCTCTCTGACACAGAGACCCTCTATAGTACTGCTGAGCCACAGTACCTGGATATTTACAAGAGGGAACCTCCAAAAACGGAATTATCATCTGCGGGCAGGCCCCTGGTAGAATAGGCTTTCCCTACTAGGTGAGTGTTCTAGGAACCCATCTGTGTTAGTGTACCAGTTGGCATTGTTGTGAGAGGCTGCATTCAGCTTCAGTGAATTTTTTTTAATACTCTTTCAAAACATGTGTTCATTTCATGATGGGTAATGTATGATTGCACCTGCTCACACTACGTGGGTTGTTCAGCAGTTTTCGACCAAAATGGCATGACCCCCATGCCCCGCCCTTACCTATTTACCGGATCTCACCAAGAGTGACTTTGTTTCCCCAGATGAAAAAAGTCCTCAAAGGGAAACATTTGGCCAATGTGGAAGTGAAACAAAAAACAGCAAAAGCACTGAAATGAATAAAAATTGAGGAGTTCACAAACTGTTTTGAGCAGTGGAATAAACATCTCAATAGGTGTATTACATCAAATGGAGATTACTTTGAAAGTGACTGAAATTTAAACATGTAAGAATAAACATATAATTTTTATAAATAAATTCCAGATTTTTTAGAGTCCCCCCTCATAAGCCCCTCACTGATGCACCTCTCCTCCAGATCCCCCTGCCCCACGCCCCTTCTGGATGGTGTCCTCTGCACTGACTGTAAGCTCCTGGATGGTCACATGCTGTGAGGTCCTTCCTCTCTCATACAACCCTGTCCAAGTGCCGTCCAATAAAGCTTGCTGTGTGTTACTGCCTCTCACGGTCATATCTTTTTCCTTGATCAGCCCCAAATCCTCCAAACTCCCCCTATATAGCCCAACCCTGGATAATCTTGTAGCCCTAACCAGGCTACCAGATTACAATGTCTCAAGGTATTTTGTAGCTACTCCTGAAATAGTGATTTGCTTATTTATTCTTAATATATAACGGAGTTTCAAAGTTTGTTCATTCTTCAGTTCCTTGATGGGCCAAATAACTGTTGGAAGGGGATAGAAGCTGGACAGAAATCTTAGCTACTGGATAGGGTGTGATAAGGTCTCAGAGACAGGCCTATAGGTACATTATGACAGCAGCTTTGGCTTAGAGAACACTGGCTTGATCCATTGTGAGAAGAAAAGCATGCATATATCATTTTTTCAAAATGGATCTCTTTGGAGAGCAAGTTTGAGTGGTATATATATAAATACATGGGATGGTGAACAAAATTAGGAAAGCCCCAGGCAAAATGGAACCAAAGGATACCCTAATTATTCTGTCAATAACATAGTGAAGAGTTAGGTATGGAGGACCCCAGGACTCTATGTGTAGAATGTGGGTTAAAGAATCTCTCACTTTGGGATACAATAGAGTTAAACAGGTTAAATAGGCAGCATTGATCCAATACAGTTAGGACTATGTATTTGAAAGAACAATTAGTTCTATTACTTGTAGATCAAAGATGAAAAAGGCACAGATGGAGTTCACTAAGCAACTCCTTAGAAATGAGAGCATTTCATAGGCTATGCAAGAGCAGTATTGTTACTCTCTTTCCCACTTGTTGTTTATTCTTTTTTCCCTCTATGCTCTCCAAGCCCCTAATACCGCAGAATTGCTTCCTACTTTCACCATTTCTCCTTCTCTCCCATTTCTACCTATGGGAGAAATTTAATGACAGACATTTTTATGTCTGTCATTAACTTCCATGAATATAACTCACCATCCGGCAAACCCAGTCATCCAGAGAGCAACGTGAAAGCATTTTGGGGGAAAGAGTCCCAACGACTGAGAAACATCCCTTGTGGAGCAGGTTGAATAGCATCTCCCAGAAGTCTCTGCTCTTCCTGCCTCATCTCTACCTGTCTGTGCTCTTCTGCTTCCTTACTCAGTCAGTCCCTATACTCCTTGTCTTACTATTGCACTTCTGAAGAAGAAATGAGTTTATAACCACTCGCAGGAAATGGTAAGCCTCAAGTGCTGAATTACACACACACACACACAGTCTACCCAAAGACTATAAAACTCACAGGAATAGACACAACATTCAGTCTAGTTTTTTAAAAGTTTTACACTATCCTATAGCTTTTTACAAACAAAGGTAGGAAAATATGCTATAAAAACATCCCAAAATCTAATTGATTTTCTCAAAATCTTTAATTTTCCAGTGTAGCTATTTCCCCCTAAGTTTCCCTATTTTCATATTTCGTGTCACTGACTCTGATTATTGATGTAGTGCAGCCTGGTCCGGGAAGGCAGATTTGATCATGTCTCAATTCCTCATCTGGCCCTAAAAAGCTCTGCTTTGTTCTCGTGAGGAAAATAGAAGCAAGCAAAAAAAATTAAAAAACATCCCCCAATGGGTTTTTACTTCCTTAGCTGGTACTTTGTTTCACTGCATATTTAAAAAAGTGCATGTGTGTCTTTTACTTTTGTTTTCCATTTAGAACGGTGAAACCTACTCTCCGGGCTTCTCAGAATGCATGTGACTCATATATAGATTTCAAAGTCACAACAGGTCCAGTTCATGGTAAAGGCAGGTAGGTGCTCTCTGCCTCCTACACCATTTAATAAGCACATACTGATTTAAAAAATAACTTATTTTTTAAATCATGAACTGATCTAATTTACAGTTCACTTGAAATTTATCATCACTGTCCTCTGAACACTCTTTTTCAATTACATATGTCTTCAACCCAGGACACTGAAACTCAGCACAATTGTAGTTTTTTTTTTTCTTTTTTTATGGATTTCCAGAAAGTAGCTTCAGCACCAATTGTCTACTTACTGACATGAATCAATTAATGCCTGGGAAATCAAGTCTGAACTTTTTGTGTTTCTTTTTTGCACTCTAGAGATTCCCTTTGTTATTTCTAAAGATCAATTTCTTAATAATTTAAATATATTTAGGCAAACAGGTTTAGCAGTAAGGCCAGTGGCCTTAAGAAGGGATGCTATTGCCCTGGTCGGGTGGCCCAGTTGCTTGGAGCATTGTCCCATAAATCCAAAGGTGGCTGGTTTGGTTCCTGGCCAGGACACATGTCTGGTTTGCTGGATCGGTCCCCAGTTGGGGCACAAGCGAGAGGCAACCAATCAGTGTTTCTCTCACTTCAATGTTTCTCTCCCTTTCATTCTTCCTCTCTTCCCCTCTGAGTATGTTCTCTGGTGAGAAGTTTTAAAAAAGAAGAATGTATTCCCTACTCAGTTGGGATGTTCCAGAAAAATAAACATTTTGAATTCTATTACGTCTCCTCCAAATGACATCCCATTGCACAGTTGTGTTTGTTTTTAGTTTTCATTCTCATATACAACATCTGTCCTATATGCTTCACTGCACTGTCTTTTTAATGAAAAAAAAAAAAAAAACTGTAGCTGAGAAAGGAAACAAATACCAAATTCAGGTCTCCCAGGAGGGCTGACCCAAATTCTCAAAAGATAGCATTGAAATACAGTTTCTATTTTCCAATCCAAAACTTCATAATACTATTCTTAAAGAGCCAAATGTCACATATTTTGGCAAGCTATTTTTGACATGCATTTAAAAATGATACAGACAATTAAAACAATGAGAAAACAACTATGAACTCCCTAATGACATAAACATAAAGAGGTAAAGCTCTAAAAGTCACAAGGACTAAGAACAGAACTTGTTTATATTCTTACTTTTACCTTGGTTACAGCCTTTCACACTGTTATGCTTTCGCCAGCTCATATGTGGAGCAGGAAGCTGATGGTTTGTGCTCGCTGATGCTGTCTGACTCCTATATAAAATGTTAGGAATGCTTGAGGTATGATCTTCCCAAGTATATTTTTATAGAGGTCTTCAAGTGCCATGGAATAAATATCCCCACGGTTGCCTTCTTGACGTTCATTCTAGGATTAGAACTTGTTTTTTGTTATTAAATATTTCTTTAAAATATTATGTGTTCCTTGCTCCCTTTGGTCCCATCTCTGTCCTCCAAAAGTTTTAATATGAATGATTTAAAGGAAATAGAGAAAAAGGAGGATTGCTTTGGGGGTTAGGAAACCTGAAGGGAAGATGGAAGGAGCACTCATAACAAAAGCTGGCTTCTTTTGGCTTCCCTACCACACACACACACACACACACACACACACACACCCTGAATGCTTTAGCTTCTTTATTAAGAGTCACTGAATTGATATATTTGTTGAGTAGTCTATGCAGATTAAAAATTATTCCTACTTAAATATTTGTCTCTCACAAATGCACTCTTGTCTCTTACAGACACTAGTTTAATTATTCCATATCTGTAAGGAATCCAATGCTAATTGAGCAGGTTTTCTTCCGGTATTAATTTTAATTATTCCAAGCAGCATGAAGCTCTTCGTAATTTCCCACCTGACAACTAGAACCCAAAAGAACAGCTGCCTATGGTTTTATGCTCCCATGAACACACAAGATAGCAAAGTCAATAAACTTAGGCATGAATTCTCTGCATGTTCCACTGAGGTTATGAAAATGAACCCTTTTGGAGGAGTTCAGAGAAATCTGCAACTGAGAATGATGTCCAAGTCACTGTGCAAAGCCTGATGACAGTCATAGATCTCAAAGGAGCTGCAGGAAGAGAGGCTTCCTGCTGAAATGAACACAACCTATAGTTAAATAATAAATCACAGCCATGTAGCCAGCCTGCAACAGCCACTACCTATCAGAAAGGTACAATGACTACATAGTGCAAATATTTAGTTCCACACAGTTGTATATCTTGATGGGATTCAACAGAAGTAGTTATCTGTCCTTCCTAAAGGAGAAGATGAATGTATTTATTTATGATGAATTGAGAGTTGAAATGATATTAAATTTATCCAATATAAATAAGCACAATGAAATCTAGTAATATATCTCCACATTTAAATATACTCCCCAGCATGACTGTAAGAATAAAGCACCCAATATATACATAATTTAGCACAAACACCTTTTGACACCTCACATATTTTTCTCTTCTTTTTTTAAAGAACAAAAGGCTTTGTGCATGAACACACAGTATTATATTTGCTCTCAGACATGCCAATTCAGGATACAATGAACCAGATGAATTATTCATTTTGAAGTTGCAGTTGTTTGTGGATAAAACTGCAGAGATCCAGAATAAAAAGATAAGTTAAAAACAGGAATAGAAATAGAGAAAAGGGGCTCACCATTGCAAAGAATGTACACAGATATATAATTAATTTCTAATTTTGAAGTACTATATGTGGAAGTGTTCCAATTATAAAATTAAGTATCATTCTCAGTGAGTAAAAACATACAAGGGAAAGATCCCCCATTTAACCTTCCATAGCTGAAATATAGTTCATTGATCCTGAATCTCTCTCATCAAATACTTAATCAGCTATTGGCTCTGAAACCACGGCCATCCCCCACCCAGAAAACCTAATATTTATACAGCCTTTCTACAAATGTAAACTAAAAGGCAAGGGACTGTCTTTCTAATGCTTATAACCCTAGTTGCTAGGAGTGCTAGTCGTAGAGTGTCTGGAACTAATCAGTGATCAGTAAATACTTAATAAATAACCTTATCACTGGCACCAAAAAACAATGACATATTATGCCTTTCCCAAGATGATTATTTTCCATGGAAAAGGTTTTGACCTATCTTCCCCTTTACTTTTTTTGTACACTGAAAAAAGAACTAGCATCAAGGCCATGATTCCGAAGCTTAACCTGAAAGCACTATTGAACAAACCGAAGCAGAAAGAGTTGGAGTATGGTTTCAGAAGTGGTAGTTGTATTCTAGGTGGAAGTTAGTCAACTTCTGGGTGACAGTAGAGTGTGTGAGAGGTAGACTAAGACAGAGAGGCCAGCACAGCACAGGGAGAATCAAAGAATGAATGTCTCAAATATTTACAGGCTGACACATAGGAGGATGAATGAGAAGTAGTTGCTATTTCAACTTTATTAAAAACAAAAATATAGAAATCAAGAAGAAAATAGATATACTTCTCAGCAGTATTATACTGTGCCTTAAAAAACTACTAATGTAGCAAAGATACAAGGTCCAAGCTAAATGTGGGAGTATTACATAATTTTATGTAATGGAGTATATTTATTCTCAATTAGAAACTACATATAATATTTGTTAATTAAGTTAACTTTTCCCACATAAAACAGGTGTTTAATTTAAAAGTCGACCAGTATAACAAATCTTACAAGGAAAAAAGAGTATGATTTTTTAAAAAATCTTGTCCTATCTTTTCCTACTCCCAGGTGATTCCCCAGAGACAACCATTTTCAATCATGTTATTTTTCCTTGGTTATATAATTCTATTTTAAAATATAACATGCTAAAACTGCTATACATTATTTTTTAAACTTAGATCATATCCCTAAAATTTCTCCTATAAGGAGTATTTTGTTTTCTTATGTCACTGCCTGTGCCCCACTACACACACACACACACACACACACACACACACACACACTCGTTCCCTCCCTCATTTTCCATAGAGGCAGTCACAATTCTTAGGTAATTCAATATTCACTGCTGATATAATTATGATAATATAAATATTCCTCATGGCTAAGCCATGTAGTTTACTGTCATAACCTATTGATTTCCCTGGAGTTACACATTGTCAGCTCTCTAAAAGAAAGGTCAGTCCCTTCAACAGGGTCAACACATTGAGTGATCTATCTGCTTCATGTTTTCCTTGGGGACATCACTCCAGATCCATCCCACCCCACAATCTTGCACCTGTTCGGACTGTTTACTCCTGGCCTGCCACCTCTGACATCCAGTTAATTTCCTCGTCTTTTCAGTTTTTAAATCCTTTTATTTACATCTATGAATTCATTTTATTACCTGCTTCCTCATTTCGTTGGAGTACTTCCACCAGTAGCTACCTGAAAAAAGTGCACAGGAAAACAACTTTTTGAAAATCTGCTTGCTATGCCTCACACTTGATTCATAGTTTGACTGGATATAATCTAGTTTGAAATGATCATTGTTAAGAATTTTGAAAACAAAAGACAATTTCAATTAAGACAATTTCCCATTGTCTTTAGCTTCCAGTGTTATTCTTCAAAAGTCTATTGCCTTTTGACTATTATTGCAATACAGTATCCTTTATTTTTCTCTCTGGGGCTATACTGCTATCTCTTTAACCTCTCACCAATGAGGTTAAAAACTTGTTCTCAAACCTCTTGCCAATGTCTTTTCTTTCTTGTACTTCATTCTTAGTGACTCCTACCAAACTGGGCTCTTATCCTTCAGTTACAGGAAATGTGTATATGTATATATAATATTTATATGAATATATAAATGTGCATTCATCATGCATATAAAATATATAATCAAAATCATATATATATATCTACATAAACAAATCATTTCTTAACATCCATTTTCTTTTTTAAATTCATTTTATTTCTGATTACCTAGGCTGATTTTCCAATTTTCTAAGACTTTGTCTTCCATTTCTTTGCCTTTGTTTTATAGGAAGAGTATCCTGGGGTGGGAAAAAATAAGATCTCCTCAACTTTATCTTCCTTCCCTTCTGTTTAATGTTTTCAATTCTGTTATCAGTTTTTATACATTTTCTAAAGTGCTTTCATATAGCACTTTGATATTATTTCAAAAAGAAAAGATCTCTTGTCTAAGGATATTTATTACAGTTTTTGAAGTTTTCTTCTGTTTCCTGCACTATCTCTATTGCCTCTATGTTTGCTTTTGTCCTTTTCTTCTTTTAATCCTGTTTGTCATTTCAACTTTCTTATTATGTTCAAAGCTTTTCTCAAATAGATGTAAGTCTTGTCTATCCATATTCAAGAGTAAGGCATTGACCAGAACTGTGGGGACGTGGCTGGAGGTGGACACCTCCATGGCATCACCCTGGGGGATGCAGAGCCTGGGAAGAGGTGGGAGAGTACAAGAAAGTTTTAATTGGTAACCAGGTTCTGTGCACCTGAAATAGAATACGTATGTTTAATTTAAATTCAAAAGCTCTCACCACTGAATCAAAAAATTAATCTGAGCTTATGAACCTTTTTCAAATATATCATGGACACAGACTATGCCAAGCACAGGGAGAAGGGTATGTGACAATATTGCCATGATTAAAGAAAATGTTAAGTCCAAGGCAGAAATGACTACAAAGTCATTTTGGAAAGAATTCTCACAATGAAGACTAGTGTTGCCACAGGTAGTTCAGTTGGATATTTGCTAATATTTTTTGGTTGTTCCATAAATAATTTTTATAGATTTAGTACATAAAAATAAATTATGTTTATAAAATAAAAACAAAGAGTAAGGCTCACTATTAAAAAGCTGACTGAATCTTTCTTATGAGTGAACAGGCTTGCTGATATATGGGCTTTACCATAGGGTGACCTTGACATTTTGTTGGTGAATCCCAAAATGCCAGTATCTGTACATTTCAACTCTTGGCCCAATATCTCCAAAAATTAAGTCTCCAAACTCCTCTCTAATTCCAGAACTCAAGAAGAAACTGAGAATCTCACAGCTCAAAGTACAGACTTCCTTTAACTTTAAAATTTTCCTCTTTTAGAATGATGATACCTTTGTAATAATAATAACACTTCTCTTATCTCCTGGTATCTCTGCATACACAACTTCTTAGGTTCAACCCATGTCTGAGTTCAGTGAGGGAGGGATTTGAGAATGGAACTTGAAAACACTATCAATCAATCTTTATTTCTTCAGCCCTACCTCACACCCAACTTTTCAAAGTCACCTTGTAGCTCCCATTTCTAAGCTCTTCCAGAGTTCTGAGGCACAAATGGAACTTTTTCCCCAAGTGGTATGAATTTATTATATAATATCCTGATGTAGGCACTTAGCTTTTTGCTCGTTCTGCTCTGGTAAGTCAATAACCACTCTCTTCTGGTTCTAAACCTTTGTTAGCAGCTCTCATCTGACTTTATCTTCTAAAACCTTTATGCTTACAGATTTAAGCCCCTTTATTTCTTAATTTTATTTTAACAGAATTTTGAGAGAAAAAGGAGATAAACATGCTTGGTTAAACCACCATGCTTAATCATAACTCTTGTAAACTTTTGAATTACTTTAATAGTAACATAAGCTGGAGCAGCTACATTTCATATAGTTAAATATGCTAGCAAATTATTTCTTACTATTGGTAAGTACTTTAAATTGACGATGAAATAATTTTGTGTTCATTATGTAAAATTTAAAGATTCTTTCTGATTGCTGTAAAAGCCATAAAGCATAGAAACATGGAAAAAATAACTTGATATCAGGCCCCTTTATCACAGCACTTTTTCTCTTGAATCTAGGAACTCAGAGGTATTTGCACTTAAAATTTCTACACAGTGGCATGACTTATTTATCTTCACTGAAATTAGCTGCTCTGATACAACAAAAAAGGAGCCTGACATGAGCTGTTTTATTAGGAGAAAAATACATTTATAAATGAAAAGACGGATTAAAAGTTAATAACAAGCTGTATCATTAACAATCTCCTAATGTAAAACACCTATTTCAGAAGTCAGAGAATTAGCATGCTTAAAAAACTCAGAAGAATCCCATGTAACAAAACAGATGATTGCTCAGATTTATTGTAGTGGTATTATTACCACAGACAGTCAGGGAATACCAAGGAGTCTCCCCTTTGGCCACGACAGCACAGGGGGAGGGTCTTACACTGCGTGCACCAAAAGTTAGAGGAAGGGACAGGGTCCCAGCACACCAAAAGCTGGAAAGATGAATGGACAGGGCCTACATACACCAGAAGCCAGCAAGATAATGGGATAGGAAAAAAAGCCCTTCCCTCCCTACAAGAACCATGGACTCAGGATGGTCTTTGAGACGGGAGTCCACCATTCTTCCAGGTCGTGGCACCTGAATAAATCTCTTGCCTTTTGCACCAGCACCTGTCTCATGAGTTTCACTTTTGCTGTGGCAGGCAGCCAAACCTGTGTTTTGGTTACAGTATCCCTTTAGCTCAAATATACACATACAGTAAAATTTAAACTAACAGTCTAGAAAACATGAATGCTATCTTTCTGAAATTTGATAAGAGAATACACTAATATATTTAAGAGCTAACATTTTAACATATTTTTCTATGTAACTTTGTATTGTTTATATAGTTTTAGCATGTTTTTACAAGATGATATATTCACTTTATAAAAACTTAAATATTGCAAATGGCAGTATTTCATCTTTTCTTATGGCTGAGTAGTAGTCCAATGCTAACATATACCACTTCTTCTTTATCCAATTGTAAGAAACCTGAAACACTAATTCAAAAGAATATGTATAAGCACCTCTATGTTCACTGCAGTGCTATTTACAATAGCCAAGATCTGAAAATAGCCAAGGGTCCATCAGCAGATGGGTGGATAAAAAAGCTGTGGTACATTTATACAATGGAATACTACTTAGTTGTAAAAAAGAAGGAAATTTTACCCTTTGCTAAATGAAATAAGCCAATCAGAGAAAGACAAGTACTATATGATTTCACTCATATGTGGAATCTAACGAACAAAATGAACAAGCAAAATAGAGACAGACTCAGAGAGAGCAGGATGATGGATAGCGGGGTGCATGCTGGAAGAACGGGGGTGGAAGGATTGAGCAAAAAAGGAAAAAAAGAGAAAAAAACTCATTGGCACAGACAACAGTGATTGCTGGGGGGATGAGGGCTGGGAGGAAGTAGAAGAGGGTAAAGGGGGTATAAACAGTGATGGGAGACTTGACTGGGGGTGGTGAACACACAATACAGTGTGCAGATTATATGTGATAGAGTTGTGCTTCTGAAGCTTGTAGAATTTGTTAACCAGTGTCAGTCCAATAAATTCAATAAAAAGGAAACAAATCATATAAATATATTACCCCATTCAATAACATAACAATAATCTTGATAATCAATATGTAACATACATCTCCTTACAGCTAAATTAAATAAAAATTCTAACCCCACCTTAATTTTATTGGGGGGACATTTGAAAAACAATCTAAAACTTGTTTTCCATAGATAACTTAATCTAATTAGATGTGACTTTCTTCTAATCTTATTGTAAAATCTGTAGCAGAGTGGAAAGAATGTACAGAATTTGACAGACTGGCCAACCTCATCCTTCATTTTCAAAAGAAATTAAAGAGAAGTTTCATTGTACCTATAGAATAAGAAGGGTGTCTAAAAAAGAAAAAGATTTCTAGGATGTAGTAGCTACATCTATTCCTTAGGCTTTTTTTTTTTTTACTCTAGCTGTGGTCTTCACCACATAAGATCTGCATCTTATGGCATTGTTCAGCTCATTCTGTATAGCACAATCTCTCAGGAATATATATATTTAAGATGCTGGAGGCCAGTAATACAGAATTTTACTATACAACAAAGGAGCAATAAGCAATCTTAAAAATAACTGTATTCATTCACTTTTACAAACAAACTTATTACCAAATGAGACTCAATCATAATCTTCCACAGTTACTCCTATTGTGTAGATATATCAGAAGCAGGATTTATTGCCAAGGGGTAGTTTTAATGGGAATCAAGTAGGGTGCAATTGAGGATTCAATAAAAAAATAAAAGTTTTCCTCATTAAATACATTAAAAGATAATTATTATGAAATACATGACTAACTAAAAAATCTTAATCAAAAATTTCAACTCAATACAAATATTTCCAGCATTGTAGAACCATAAATATAATTTTGAACTACTAAATAATATTTAATATGAAATTTTAAGGTGCTCTAGTATAAGTAACAGCTCTACAGATCTGTCTCACACCACTATTTTCCATAACCTGGAACTCCAAAGCAATGTAGACATCGCCTCAGACTACCCATCTTCTCACTCCTAATGTTAATGATTATAAAGAAGGAGTTGATGGCAACTTTCAAGTTATTAATCTTGTGATTTTGGTAAATATAATTATGTGAATTTTATAAAACTCTGTAAAATTATGATTAACTGAGAAAATGTTTGTGAAAACTTTGCAAGTCTGGTGCATGAGTGTAAACATACACAAAATGCACTGTCATAACTCTTTAAAATAAACATTTGTACTTTTAACTTTGTAGGTGAATATTTATATAAAAATGATAGAATGATATACACCAAAAATATAAATCATGTTTCTCTCTACATAATAGAATTCAAAATATTTCCCAATCTCATATTTCTTACATTGAACATGCATATTTATAAAGGAAATCTTACTTTAAAATAATATGTACTAAATAAAAAACAAATCTATATTACATATTATGTCAATGATTTCTACCAATTATTTAAATATAATTTCAAAACAATGTAATATACATTCATTTTGACTAAATTTTATTTATGTGCAGTGCTTCTAAGATCATGTACTTTTCTAAATAATCCAATGAAAAAATAATGCTTAAGCCATTATACTTTCCATTTTAATGTTAATATTGGTGTCTTTTACATCTGACTCTCAAAGGATCAAAGGTTGCCAAGGCAAACAGATAAATACTTCAGTTTGCTGGATTTTATTTTTTTTTATTTGTTGTATTTGCCAACTTAGCTCAGTTAAAAACTGAAGAAAAATAGTTATATTTGCCTTCATTAATTTTTTACAGACACTAAAGGAATTGTCCTTGCATTCAAAATGCTAAAAACATTTATTCTTCCAGGCAGCTGTATGTGTTGGTCATGAAAGAATATGGGAAAGCCAGAGAACACTGTTTCCATCCAGTCCTTTCACAGGCCAGGACAACATGACGTCTGGCAAAAGCAGGTGCAGTGGCATCAACAACATGGAGGAAGAATTGCTAGAAAATATAATAGTGGTGAGGTGAGGTTGCTCTTGGCAATCTTACAGCTCCTGCAAAAGATGTTTTGCTTGAATCTTTGAATGACACTTTTTCCTTAAAAAATATTAGAACCTTAGTTAATTTATTTGGTTCATATTTGGAAAAGAAATATATATTCATCTATTTTATTTTTTTATTTTAAAAAGCAGACATTTTTCTCCTGATTCAAAAATACCCAATCACCTTAGCAGCAGTAATAATGACAATTTAATATGGTACAGAAATACCTAAGATAACTTTATTTATCCACCCTTATACCCATGATAATGCGATGATTCAAAGCAAATATGACTGAGGTTAACAATGCCTTTAGCACCCTCTGTTTTATCATTCCACTTCATATTTCACTGTGGGGAAAAAAAAGACAAATGTCTTTGTTCTCCTGCTCTAAATTTATAAGCATTTTATCTTCTTACATAATATAGTTAGTGCTGGATAATCAACGAGGATGAGAAGATAGTTAAAGCTAATACACAAATAAATTTGAATAGAAATTTATATCTTCGTACAAGAAATTTTGTCACAGATATCAAAAGTAACAAAAATGGTTAGATTTTGATTTTCCCCATATTTACCTAAGGGTAATTTTAAAAGCAATGCTTTCCTACTGATTAGTAACATGGTAAGAATTTTATATAATTTGTAACTAGATAATAATATCCTAAATCAATATAAATTGAAAAGCAATTTATGCTTTGCTTGAAGGAATCCAAGTGTTTACTTTCTCAGTATTTTTCACCTGGTTGTAATTAAGTATAATAAGTGTATACCATTTTGCCAGTTAACAAATAGTTTCACTTGATGGGGAGATTCTGGGAGCATAATAACCCTTCCCCTCTGCACTCATCAGCCTGCTTCTCCTGAATCAATCCATCAAGCCATTTGCTTCTCCTGAATCAATCCATCAAGCCATTTGCTTCTGCTGAATCAAAGCACCTCCTAGAACCCCTGGGAACTGGATCTATTGAGATTTTAATTAATTGGCTAGGGCTGCCATAGCAAAATACTGGGTGGCTTAAACAACACAAATTTATTTGTTCACAAGTCTAGATGCTAGATTTTCAAGTTCATATTGTCAAGAAAATTGATTTTCCTTAGGCCTCTCTTCTAGCCATCTTCTTGTGTCTTTAAGTGGTCTTCCTTCTGTGCTATCCATGTCTTAGTATTCTCTTTTTATGAGGATAGTAGTCATACTGGATGAGGGCTCACCCTAATGACCACATTTTAACTTAACCTTTTTAAAGATCCTGTCTCCAAACACAGTCACATTCTGAGGAACTGGGGTACAGGTCTCCAACATATGACTTCAAAGAGAGACACAATTCAGCCCATAATAAAATACAAGAGAAAAAAACTGTACAGGGCTTCTTTCCCCAAAGCGCTAAAATAAAACATTTACTAGAATTTGTATGGAAACCATGCAGGAAGAATGAAAGGTAAAAGATACAGGAAGAGTTTAGCATCTGGTATCTACGCTGCACACACCCGCACCCAAAGTTGGATGTGGTCCCCTGGGAGTTTTTTGACCTCAAAACCTAAGAAGGATGAATTCGGCAACTTGTTGCGTGTGGTTTTGGGGGAAAGACAGGTAATGCTACAGCAATTTGAGAAAATATGGGTGAATATGATATAACTGCACCTGACCTAAAACCTTTTCTGTGCATTTGAAATTTTAATTTTTTTAAATAGAACCAATCTGAAAAGAAAAATAGAAGAAGGAACTCCATAAGTAGGGTGAGTTTTCCTTGCTCTTGAGGAATGTGCAGGGAGACTCTAGTCCAAAGGAGTGACTGAAAGATTTGGTAGAACAGGAGCCCCCCAAAATCTTTTGTCTTTCAACATCTTTTACATTTACATCTATTACCAGACTATAGTCCCAATAGGGGCAGATAAAAATTATAGGTCCAGAGAGAAGATCAAGTAGAGTGATCAGAATATACTTTAATGAAATGGTATATATAGATAGATGAACTCATGACTGGTAAATAAAAATAAAAAAGATAAAAATAAATTCAGGGGGAAAAATAAAACGATGAGTTTCTATGAAAAAAAATAAGCAGAATAATTAAAGGAGAGTGTAATCATTGTTTATGTCTGAACTAGTGGCCTGAAAGTTCAAATACCAGAAGTTCAAACTGAAAAAAAAAAAGTTAAAGGAATGAAAATCATGAAGGAAAAATTAAGAGATATGGCGATGATATCTAGGCTATAAACCTACATAGAAATTGTAAAATATCCTAAAAGAATATACAAACTATAACTAAAATATGCTGGAAAGAATTGCTCTTGAGATACAAAAAGATCTGAGGTTAGAAATCAAAATGACTCCCAGATTGATGGATGGAAAATGTCACCTAGACATATCCTAGTAAAAAATATTTTATTTTTTTTATTTTTCAGTTATAATTAACATACTATTTTTGATAAAATGTATTATCTTTAATTAGCTTACCCTAATTCATGTGTTATCATTTTTTCTTTTTCTATTGTTGTTCAAGTACAGCTTTCTGCCTTTTCCCCACACCCCTCCCTACCATCCCAGCTTTCCCCACCTCTCTCCCTTGTTTCTACCCGCCCCCACCTTGTTATTGTCCATATGTCCTTTATAATTGTTCCTGTAAACCCTTCACCCTTTTCCCCATCATCCCTTCCCCTCTCCTCTCTGCACACTGTCTATTGTATTAGTTTCAGATATACAATGTACTGATTACACATTTTTACAACTTACAAAGTAATGTCCCTGATAAGTCTAGTCCCTATCTGGTAATATATATAGTTATTACATTATTGAATATATCAACTATATTCCTTATATTGTACTTTACATCCCCATGACTGTTTTTATATCTGGCAATTTGTACATCTTAATCCCTTCCCCCTTTTCACTCATCTGTTTAACTCCACTCCCATCTGGCAACCATCAGTTTGTTCTCTGTACCTATGAATTTGCTTCTGCTTTTTTTGTTGCTCATTTATTTTGCTTATTAGATTCCACATATAACTGAAATCATAAAATTCTTGAAGTCCAGAAATTAGTAAAGCTCTTCCAAGCTTTGAGGCATAATGAGTATGCTACATGCAAAAAAAAAAAAGAGAAAAAAATCAGAGTGACCCTAGACATCTCATCTGAAGCCTACAGGATAGAAGACAGTGGGATAATATCTATAAAATACTGAGAGACAAGACTGCAGCCAAAGAGATAAAGATATATGAGAACATAAATTTAAATGCTTAAAAAGTATTCCTGAAACAAACTGAAGGGACACACCCTCAAGGATATTTTAATACAGAATAATCTATCTCTTAAAGCTGTATCAGTAGGACTGAGGAGGCTAAGGCAAGTAGAAAAAACAGAGCATCAATGTAGAGAAACAGTACATCTTATTTGGGCCACTAAGAAAACAGGGGAAGGGAATTAAGAATGGATTAAACACACACACACACACACACACACACACACACACACACCCCAGAACTTTCAAACTACCATATGGGAAAATTAAAGAGAAACAATTTGAACAGAATAGAGAAAAAAAAAACTAAGGAAAAGAGTAAAAGGCAGCATTTTGTTAAACAATAAACAGTAAACTCATGGAAAAAAATAAAACTGAGTTTTTTGTCATAGGGTTAAATACAAATGAACTAGATTCTGCCAATAAAGGATAAATTGTTATTTTAGATCAAATACTAAGAATTAGTTATAGCCCTGGCCACTGTGGCTCAGTTGGTTAGAGCGTCATCAGGTAACCAAAAGGTTGGGGGTTTGATCCCTAGTCTGGGTGCATTCGATCCCTGTCCTGGTGCGAACATTCCCTGTTAGGGCATGTACGAGAGGCAAACAATTGATGCTTTTCTCTCACATTGATGGTTCTCTCTCTCTTAAACAATGAAAAAAATGTCCCTGGGTGGAGATAAAAAAATAATATTAATTTAAAATTAATAGAAAACAACTAGTTATACATTGTTTAAAAGAAACAGCTTTTTAAAATGTTTTTAAATGTTTCAAATAAAGAGAAAGATGCCCCCATCAAAAAAAAATCAGATGAGATGATACAAGATAAAATGGATTCTGAAAAACTCACCTGTTTAAAAATAAAATGCTATCCTCTATTGATTACATGAAGATGAGGAAATTACCAATCTAAAAAATTGTATTTTTAATTAAAATACAATTAAAACTAAATACAATTATTGGGGATATTGGTAAATAGGATCATATAAGTTTCAAGTGTAAGTATTTATGATACATGATCTGTATACTGCACTATGTGCCCACCACCCAAAGTCAAATCATCTTCAGACACCATATATTTGCCCCCCTTTTCCCTTTTCCTACCCCTGCCTTCCCTCTGGTTACCACCATACTGTTGTCTGTGTCTATGAGTTTCAATTTTATATACCACATATAAGTGAAAGTATATGGTTCTTAGCTTTTTTGGACTGATTTATTTTGCTCGGCATAATATTCTCAACGTCCATCCATGTTGTTACAAATGAGAGTACTTCATCTTTTCTTATGGCTGAGTAGCAGTCCATACTATATGTGTACCACACCTTTATCCAATTCTCTATCAAAGGACACTTTGGTTACCTCCATGTCTTGGTCACTGGGAATAATGCTGCAATAAATGTGTCACACAAAATTTCTTGAATAAATGTTTTTGAGTTTTGCAGGTAGACACCCAGAAGTGGGGTAGCTGGGTCATATGGTAACTCTATTCTCAACTTTTTCAGGAACTGCCATGATGTTTTCCATATTGGCTATACCAGTTTATACTCCCACCAGCAGTAAATGAGGGTTCTTTTTTCTCCACAACCTCTCCAACACTTGTTATTACCTATCATGTTGGTAACACCCATTCTAACAGGTGTGTAGTTTTGATTTGTATTTCCATAATACCTAGTGAGGTTGAACATATTTTCATATATCTGTTGGCCATAAAATTCTAGAAAATTAAATCCTGAATAAGAGATAATACAATCATTACTGTATTTTACCACATGGCCTATCCCATATAAATCAATTAACATCAACAAATACTAGAATGAATCACAACATAATGTATTCTTTTTTATTTTAATATCCTGTTATATATTTTCATAATAACTTTTCAAAATTACTTCTCACTTTAGTACATGAGAGGTATTATTAGTTACAAAGTATTATTTTAAAGCAGAACCATTTTTTCCATCACCATTTATCCCCCTCACTTTTTCTTACTCGGTTTTAGTTAATCAGTGATTACACTTTGCAAAGACTGAACAGTAACTTTAATTAGCTCCTAGATCAATATCACAAGGTGGGAGGCATTTTTTAAAAATAATACTTGCTGTGTAGTATAGGGATTCCAGGTACAGAAAAACTAAACAGAGATTCTCAAAAATCAAATATATATTTTACTTCACAAATAATAATATTGCTTATGTTTTAAAATCTATACTTATATTTTAAATAGAATCATTAGGAAATACAAAAGGAAATAAATAATGAATAAGGTAGGGGGCTTTTTACATTATTTTTATTGTATTTTTTCATTGTTATTTATCCCCACTATGCCCTCTTTCACCTCTACCCATCCCCTGCCAACCCAAGCAATAATATTTTATACTGCAGCAACTTAACCATTTAAAGTAACTACTTTAAGCATATTTAAAAAACCATTCTTATCATTTATTAGGTAAAACTGTTCTTCACATTATCTCTCTCACTGAGTACTGCTTAGTGGGTATATGATCTTGATACCTCAGTTAATTCTTTTCATCACTAAACTGCCTTTCTAAACATTAATCAAACTATTTTTTCTCAGATTAAAACTGAAATTAATATTAAAAATCCTCAGACTTTCAGGTTCTAACTCCAAGTCTCCTTTCTATCACCATCCCCAAATTCTGTTTTTTTAATTTAATTTAATGTTTTAATCTTTACTATATTTTTTCCACTACCATTTAGTCCCCTTATACCCCTCTCTCCTCAGCAATTACCACACTGTTGTCCATGTCCACAAGGATCAGTTGCCTCTTGCACACCCACAACTGGGCACCTGGCCTGCAACCCAGTCATATGCCCTGACCAGGAATCGAACCAGAGACCTTCTGGTTCCCAGGCTCGTGCTCAATCCACTGAGCCACAGCAGCCAGGGAAAATTCTTATAAAGAGAAAAATCTAGTTCCTTAAAAGAATATATACCCATACATTTTTAACATCTCTGATAATGAGAACCAAATATAATGGGACAATTTTGTACTTGACCAAAAAATACAGCCTAAGCAACTGAATCAGGATTTAATATATAAATCAAAATATCTGATTCAGTGGTACTTGAACAGGTAGCACTACAAAATGAATCAGAAACACTGGGCAGACCCATGTTTGATGGGCTAATGTTAGTTGAGTATCATCCAATTTTTAAACATTAGTTGTACCATACAAATGATTCTGCACTTATGTAAGCTACCAAGCATCTTTGGAGCTCACTGCTTCTTAAAATGCATACATTATTTTCCTTTTTAAAACACTGTCACCAAATGGAGAAGTGGCAAATTACTATTGTCACACAAACAACAAAAATGTGCACCGCCAGCTCCCTTAGTAATGGATGCCTTTGTAATGGACGCCTACTTATGTGGCAATAAAACACTGGCAGATCACAGGGATAATTCCCCTGTACATGCAGCTGAGAGGAAAAGTATGACCTGCCTTGGCAGGACCTGCCTTTAAGTCTTTAAACTGTCCTCCTTCCAGTATTTATTCAGTGTGCCTTCTGTGCAGCTGAGAAATGCTGTTTCGCACCCGTGAGCATGTCTGATGTACTCCGGGAGAGCTGCTGAAGATCTGTGTGGTAACTAAAGCGTAGCAACTTTTCTTCAGGGCGGCATTAGGTACCACTTGCTGCTTTTTAATATGCTGATTTAGCTTCCAACAGTGACAGGGCAATTGGTGTGAAATGTCAGCTAAGAATGAGACAAGACCATTTAGTGAAGAGAAATTTGATCATGGATGTGCAGAAACATTAAGCAGCAACGATTTTTCAGGCCAGATGACTGGCAGATAGTTAGCATCGTTGAAATTATAGAAAGAGTTATTCCCTCCAAACTCCCAAAAGATAACATATTTTCAAAATTATAAATCTCCAGTAAACCATTATTTGGGACAAAGGAATGATAGCGAATACATTAAACACCTATAAATTTTAGGAAGAACGAAAGCTTTGAGAGTTTCAGAAGTTCTTTGTATTCCATGAGATAAACTCAGCTGGTCACCTTATTTTTCCTTTCCTACCCCCATAATACATCGCTCTCTCCTTTAATGGGGCAATAGGTCCTTTAACTATACATCATGCCCTGAATTTCTCGCTATTTGTAATTAAAAGTTGGTTATCATATGATCTCACCTTTAACAGGAACCTAAACAACAAAACGAACAAACAAGCAAAATATAACCAAAGACACTGAAATTGAGAACAGGCTGACAGTGACCAGAAGGGAGTGGGGAGGGAATTTCAGGGGAACAGGAGAAGGGTTTACAGGAGCAAGTATAAAGGACACATGGACAAAAACTAGGGGGGGCGGCGTGGAAATGGGAAGGAAGTGGGGATGGCTGGGGATGGGCTAGGATGGGAGTAAAAGAATACTGTACTTGAACAACAATTAAAATAAAATAATTTTTTTAAAAAATTGGTTAACTTAAATAAACATTAAGTTCAGAACTGCAAATGGTTCACTTAGCTCTGCATCTTTGCCTATAATGCTTTCAGTGCTAGTAAAATGTACTTCTTTAAATACCATCTAAATGAGGCATACATTACCAAAAAATGTCATTGGTTTCATGGGATACAATACAATGGATATCTGTAGGATATTGAAGCTCAAGTTTAAAAATAGGAACCGTTCTAATTAATTTTTATCTTTATGCCACAACTGCATGTGCTGCTTGCTATTTAGATAGAGTTTCCCTGAAATACTCCCAAAATATTGGGTTGGCCAAAAATTTCATTTGGTAGTTTCGCATAAGATTGCTCTAGGAGTGCTTAGTTGTCTTGAACTTCATTAGGAACAATTTTGTTGGATTGTGTTGTGACAGCTGTCATATCAGCATGCATTTTTAAAAAAACATAAAAATTGGTGAATTTTTATAGCCATTTTAATATTGAAGATGAAAGAAAATAAGCAAGATTGTTGGCATATTATGCTTTATTATTTTAATAAAGGTAAAAATGCAACTGAGATGCAAAAAAAAAAATTTGTGCCGTGTATGGAGAAGGTGCTATGACTGATCAAATATGTCAAAAGTGGTTTGTGAAGTTTCGTGCTGGAGATTTCTCGCTGGACGATGTTCCTCGGTTGGGTGGACCAGTTGAAATGGATGGGGATCAAATTGACACATTAATTTAGAGCAATCAACATTATACCACACAGGAGACAGTCAACATACTCAAAATATCCAAATCAATAAAGTTATTGGTGAAAACGAAAAATGTGTCTTTTATTTTACGGAAAAAAAACCACATGAATATTTTGACCAACCCAATATATTCACTTAGGTACAAAAGCCTCAGCACAGTGTGTGATTTGTAGATGCCCTAAAGAGTTGGTTTTCATATACAAACCCAAGTAATTACAATAAGCTTCATAAACACTTTTAGATTTTACAATCTCTGTCTCCATCACCAGACGACCACACATTTTTCCATTAAATATTTAATGCATTACCAGTAATAAGACTGGAGGATAGAAAGGCCAGATCTTCCTTCCTGTGTTCCCTCCACCCATCCTTCTTCTCTTTTACTCTTTTCTTTTGCATTGTAGTTAAAATTAAAAGAAGCTATCATCACCACTTCTTTTGTATAGCACATCTTATATAAAATTAAACATGAAAATATATAACCTTATTTTGAAACAAAAATACCATTCTAGAACTACTTAAAACTTTCTAATCTATAATGCCTCACTTTATCACACTGAAGAAAAGAAGGAAGAGAGGGGAGTAAAAGAAAAAAGAGAAGATAGAGGAGAGGAAGTGAAAGAGAAGAAATTATTGAATAAAATAATGCATACAAAAATAATAAATATGTTTATAAGTGTCTGACACATAGTAAATGCAAGGCAGACTGAGGAGAAATGCTGCCATAAAGCTTGGGAATTAAAAGGATCTGGATTCAAATACTTGGGCAAAATATCTCCATAAAATAGATAAAATATTAATACTATATGTAGAAATACACTGTAAGGGTTAAATAAGTAGATGCAAATAAAATCCTTAGCATGGAACTTAGATAAGTGCTTAGCAGTTATCATGAGCACTTATTATGATTCTTCTTCTATTTAAGGTGTTACCTAAGATATTTATTTTTAAAACACTTTAATATTTAATCTTAAAAATCTATCATTTTCTGAGAAATCCTGAAAATTAATTTCATTTTTTTCTTTTTCATTGAATTTATTAAGTGACACTGGTTAACAAAATTCTACAGGTTTCAGGTACACAATTCCATATCACATCATCTGTACACTGTATTGGGTGTTTACCACCCCAAGTCAAGTCTTTGTCCATCACCATTTATCCCCCTAGACCCTCCTCCACTGTCCCTCAATCCCCCTATCCCTGGCAATCACCACACTATTGTCCATGCCCATGAGTTGTGTTTTTTTTTTCTCAATCTCTCTACATACCCCACCTAAGCCCCACGCCTGACAGCTGTTCCTGCTTTCTCTCTCTGAGTCTATCTCTGTCTTGCTAGTTAGTTCATTGTATTCATTAAATTCCACATGAGTGAAATCATATAGTACTTGCCTTTCTCTGACTGGCTTATTTCACTTAGCATAACACTCTTCAGGTCTATCCATGTTGTTGCAAAGGGTCAGATTTCCTTCTTTTTTAAGGCTGAGTATTATTCCATTGTGTAAATGTACCACACCTTTTTTTTTTAAATCCAGATTTGGAAGCAGCCCAAATGTCTATCAGCAGATGAGTGGATAAAATTAATTTCATTTTAATGGTTATAATTAGTGAGTCAAATACAGTTACTAATGAAGGCATCAGAACTGTATACTTTTTAAATCTATTTTGATCTTGTAATTTTAAAAATGCCCATTTGCAAGGGCAAAGCTGATGTGTGCAAAGGCATTTTAATAAAAATGAACACTTCTGCTGAGTCAAACTTATTTCTATGAACTTAAAGCCAAATTGGCTATTGAACATCTACATTTTAAAGGAATATCCTGAGCACATAAGTATCACACTAGAAGATTTATTTTTTTCTCTTTTTAAGAGGTCACATTATGTTGTTGTGCTGGAGAAAATAATGGCATAGGGATTAACATACAGGGCAATAAATTCTCTGTAAACCCTCTTATAGAAAATGAGTCATTGTTATTACTTATTATTGGACTTTTAAGTTGACTGACCTAGAATTTCTGAGAAAAGACAGTATAAACAATCAGAGGTGATTGGTTTGTCAGGCAACAATAGACTAACATTTATAGGAGTAGATGTAATTGAGGAGTAATGAGTCCTCGGACTAACTGGATAAATTAGCCAAAGAAGGAGAAGACAGTCTTTTGGAACTAATGCCTCAGCTGTCAAGACACAAGCTGGTGTCTGTTTTTAGCTGGGCTTTGGTGGCGTCAGCTGCCCTGGAATACAAGGCCTGCTGACAGCAGGATCACAGGTCCGCAGTGTGGCATGTTGGCACACTGCCTGCGGCTGGGATAAAACACGCAAGACAGATCATGAGATCAGGTATGCACAACCAGGAACTGCAAACCTTAGGCTGAACATATTTTTAAATACATTTGGAAGACAGATGTTTGCCCCAGACAGCCTGTTAATTTTGCAGTGATTATGTTACCAAAAACAAAGACACTAATCTGTAGAGAACACTATGAGTTTTTGACATTATTATAATAATTAAAAGTATATCTATCATTTAAAATTAAGTTATGATTACAGAACCAAATTTAACTTATTATACTAGGCCAAATGCAACCTGGCTGTTCCTAAGTTTCCAGAAGCCCTGTTATTTAAAAACAAATAAAGAAAAGGGAAAGAAGGAGTTCATAGAAAAATTAAAAATTATTTCTCTAAAAGAAAAATATAATGTCCATCTGCTTTTGGCTCAACCATTCAATTTATAGGACTTAATTCTAATAAAATAATCAAAAGTTTTTTCCATGTGTAAAGATGTGCACTGCTATTGTTTTTATCTACATGAGATGATAGATGGTAACTAAAAACGTACTGTGCGACTGACTTCAAGCTATAGAGACGTGAAAACACTATGCTGTAGACTTGAAACTTAGTGCTGTAGGCCATTTATATATCAGTGTAGCTCTGATCTTCAGGCACAATAACACACCTACCTCCTAAGGTTGTTCTGAAGGTTAAATTTGATAACACTTGTAAAGCACTTAACACAACGTCTGACAAGAATGACTGCTCAGCCCTAGCTGGTGTAGCTCAGTGGATTTAGCACAGAATGCGAACCAAATGGTCACCAGTTTGATTCCCAGTCAGGGCACATGCCTCAGCTGCAGGCCAGGCCCTCAGGGGGGACCACGTGAGAGGTAACCACACACTGATGTTTCTCTCTCTCTCTTTGTCCCTCCCTTCCCCTCTGTCTAAAAATAAATAAATAAAATCTTTAAATTAAATAATAAAAAATAATCTTAAAAAAAGAATGATTGCTCAGCAACTGAGATTCACCATTTGTCAAGAACACTAGGTTGAATTGATCATTGTTCCTACTGCCCCTAATATGGACCCATCCCTCCTGTACACACGAAATGAGATATTCTCATAAAGAGAATGCCAATCAAATTTTAATGTATATGGGGAACAGAAAATAAAAGGGGGTTAAATTAGACAAGGACATGAATGTCAGAAATAATTTCTTGAAAACCAAGCTAAACAATAATAATTGGGCATTACATTTGTGGAAGAGAATAGCTTCACTATTGAAAATACTTCAGGAAACTACAGCTAACTCCCTAACCTTGGTGGTCTAGGCATTCACCTACCTGACAGGAGAAGGTCAGAAAAACAAATTCCCAAAATTCCATCAAGATGTATGATCCTATGATGTTTTAATTAAATTAACAGGGCATTCCATCATTCTAATGGAAAACTGTGTCAGGGAATTTTAAGGAAAGCACAAAGGAGCTCATCTTTGCAAATGCAGTCCTTGACTTTATAAGCTCTAAAAAATTATAAAGAGTAGATTCAAAAGAACTTCAGCATATACAAAAAAAAAATGCTGTATAGCTTTGGGTATCTCACATAGGGATTCTGCATCCATGATACTCAATAAAAGTTAGACAATGAATGCACAGAAATTTAGAGTTTTTGTAATTCTGTAACAGAACAATTAGGGGTTAATGAGGAAAAGGAAAAACTAAACATCAACAGATAAAAATAAAGTTAAGAACATTTAGGAATCTGATCACTCCTTAAAGTTCAACTTTGTAAATGGCTTCAACGGTGATTACCATTAGCAAACACTACTTAACCAGATCATCTCCACTGTTATGGCATGCTATGGAGTTAGATCTAACGATCAAAGAGACTGGCCTTCCATTAGCACTGTTTCTCCATATTTATTTTTATACAAAATACCATTTAATAGCACATTCAGAGCAGAGCATTCCTATAGTTTGCAATTTTATAAAATAGAAGTGAAATGAAATATGGATTTTTTGGGCCTCACTTGGGATTATCTTTTTTTAATGATTGTCATAGGTTTCATCGACTCTCACGTCACCAGGTAAAGTTCAATGAGTATCATCAACGAAAGAGCACTGTATGAGTAGTTAAAAATACCGAGTCTAGTCCCAGATCTGCCACTAATCAACTGTGTGCACAGGCTGGCCCGCCTTACGGGTGCGTAGCTTCTGCAGTCAGACAGGGCCCTTCGCTCAGGTGGACTCCTCAACTGGCTTAATGCTCCTCTGTTGTCATCCTGAAATTCTTGATCACTTTTTAAGACAGGCCTCACATTTTCATTTTGCAAGTCACTTTACTTAATTCCCATTTTACTCAATGCAATCAACACACCCAACACTCTCTTTTACTCTAATTTTTGCAAGTGTTCCTTTATCAGAGTATATATCATATTTGTCAAATTGCCCACACAACAATGCTCTTGATGATACTTTAAATATTAATTCTGATCCTATAGAATTAAGTCAACATAAGACTATGAGAATCACATTTCTAAAGGGATTTTACTAGAATAAGACTGTAATTGTTGCCCAGAACCTTTCCTTGTCTGAACATTTTCCATTTAAAAATTAGGTGCACTCTACCATTAATTGTACTCTCCACCCTCAAGATATATTTGGTACCTAGCTTTTTTCCAAAAGTGGCTTTGTTCATAAGGTCACATTTAGTTGAGACCCTACCTTGTGGAATGTGGGTGGGAGAACGTACTCTCTAGCACCGAGCAATTTACAGTAGAAGTTGTTGTTTAAAAACACTTTATTACAAACTTTTACAGAATATATAAATCAAAACAGAATGTTATAAAAATTAAAATACTGAATGTACTAGGGAGCTGCACTACAGTTACAGGTATATGGATCTGCTGTTTCCTTCTTAGACATGTAAGAGATCCTAATAGCACTTACTGCTTTACTGTCCCTTCTGTATGGCCCCAAATTCCTATTATAACGATAGATTGAAAAACCCATAAAGATGCTACTAAAGTAGGAGAGGAAATGTGGTAGTACGTGTAGAGATTTCCATTTAGCACATTAACAAATGATATAAAGAAACATAGGCATCTTCCATTTAAGCCAGAAAAAAATCAGAAAAATAGGATGTTCTGAGTGAAAATTCTGTTAGCCTATCATTTATTATGTTAAATGGAAAAAATACATCATGTTTTTGTATCAATCTATACCTCCAAACAACTTTTAAAATTCTAAAACAGTAAAATATATTGCACTGATAAGTGTAAAAAACTCTTATATTAGAGCATAAAATGCTACAAACACCACTTCCTAATGAAACAATGAGTAGGATTATTAAGATATAGGTGTTTGCTGGCCTGACTTGGTTCCTCAGTGCCAGCAGACAACATGTATATATCCTTGGCTGGCACCTGGGCTGTTCTTCAAAGTATCTGCACATGATTCTCTCTTCCACTGATCATATTTGGAATGTACATCAAGACTCCTACCAGATATTGCTTTGTTAAAAAATACTGAGTTTGGAGTTGTATATGTAAATAGCTGCCTTATAAGCATCAGCAAAAAAAAAAACAAGAAACAAAAATATTTTATTGAGAGATCTGTGTATCCTGTGAAAGTTAGATTTCAAAAATCAGGAGGAATTCTCTTGTGAAACCATTACCTGGAAGGACATTCTGAAGGTTATAGGTCTGTGTTTTATTTAGTGCTAAACTGTGCTCTAAGTAGGTGTCAGATGCTACAAGACAAAAAAGTAGATGAAGATTCATTTTACAGGACTTACATCCCATGGTACTATGGGACCCAATTAAAGGCATAATTAATGTGGCTTACTTAGTTATAATAGTTATAATGTCACCTGTACAGAGAGATCTGATTGAACAAATGACAAAATATATTTTGGCTGAAATCACTGAGAAATCATGTTGAGTATAAAATATGGTGCATAGAGCTAAAAGCTAGATAACCTACAAACAAGGATTCTAGCCCAAATATTTCACTCTGTGTAAGACTTAGTCAGGACCATCATCTGAGTGTTAGGTGATGTACTGTGAAGATTAAATGAGTTAATGTGGGAAGTTTTTAAACAAATAAAGGCTGCACAGGAAACACCAGGTAATTTGTATGTGTGTGGGGGGGGTTTAAATTACTTGCTAGTTGTATGAAACTGAACAAATTTTTAATTACTTGAATGTTTATTTTCTTACCTTTAAAATGCTATCAATTATACCTATTTTCAGAATAGAAATTGTGTTAGAAATATAAGAAAAGAGTCTAGCAAAAGCATTTGGATCACAGCAGACATTCAAAATGCTAATTATGAATTTGCTCCTTTCTAAAACTTCAAAAACTTTCACTTTTCTCCATTTAAATGACTTGCTCACTCACTGATTCAACCTTGTTATCACCTAGGACTCTTAATTTCTTGAATTTCTACCCATACCACAATTTCTTGTTTCTCCACTATTCCCTATAAACCTATACTTTATCCACATAAAATTGTCTACTTTCTTGTACTCACATAACTCTTGGTCATTACCAGACTGTACCTATCATGGTTAATGATTTCTAATATTTTAATTGTCCAGGATGTTTACAAAATTTACTCTGCGAATCTTCAATCTAAGATGAATTCAACAGCTTTTTCACTCATCTGTTAATATTGTTTCTAGCCTCTTTAGAGAAACTGAATTGATTATGCATGCAATCATATTAAAAGAACCAATGTTTTTCTTTCTTTGCTTCTTAAAATGAAGTTTCTCTAGACTTTCTTCCCTAAAACTCACATTAAATTTTGAAAAGGTCTTGACATAGACACCAGCTCGCTGTTCAAATATTTGAACTTAGAGTACAATCTGGTCCAGGGAGGCGAAAACTGTATTTCTCATTCCCCCTTGCAGTCAGGGCTTACCCAGTGTGATGCACACAGAAATAGCAGAACGGAACTTCTGGAAATCTCGTGAGCTACCTACCTCCAGATTTCTTGTTACAAGAGAGAAAATAAACCTGTAACCTGTTCAAATCATACTCTAGTTGGCTCGCTTATTAATCATATCTGAACACAACTTTAGCCTTACAAGTTCTATAACTTTTCCATGCAATACCATATATACAACCTTTATACCTAAAAACAATCTCAGTTGATTAATTAAAGTATCTAATTTGAGTTAAAATGAAAATTTTAAGCTTAATTTAAATTAATTTGTACTTATATTACTGGTTAGGTGCTGCTCCAGGTAGAGAAACTTTAGGAGTCTATTTGAGGAGTGTGGTAAACTTCTATTCCACTCTTGGAGCTTCTCCTGATCCCACCTCTCCCATACTTCCCAGCTCACAGGTGATGATGTCAGCAAGGGCACCGTGAGGAAGCTCCTAATGGACAGCTCCCATTAGGAGGAAGCTCCTAATGGCTATGATTGTGAGCTGGTATGGTTTGGAACTGGTAGATGTTCACCACTGACTTATTCCTCTCTTGGGGTATTGTCTGAATTGTTTGGAAGTATCCAGAACATCTAATGGCAATGCAACATCTCTGGCTTCTATTTACAACTACGCCTCAGTTCCCATCTGATAGAATGTATCTACCCTCTTTCTGCTGAACTGGGTTTGCCTCTGGCAGAGTGCCCTACTGGACTGAGTCCCAGATCAGCTCTATCCAACAAAGCCCACCTCCACTTTGGTTTGTGTGTGAGCATATGCCGAATGAAGTCGCCTTTCATTGCTCAGCCATCAGGCAGGCAATGCCTCAGCATCTAGAAGTATGTATCAAATCCAAATAAATAAAAGTAATCCCAATTTGGCAAAATAAATAGTGGTACCTTTACCACTCAGACTCAATGGGAAATAAATACATAAGCAATCTGAGTAATCCTCTCAAAAAACATTTACATTATTTTTCTCTGTGAAAACAGAAATAGCACAATTTTTTTATACTTTTTCCAAAGTAATTTTTCCTTGTTCTCTTCAACCTAGATAAATGTATACCCTCAAGATAGATTGTGGGCTAATGGTCAGGACACACACACAATTTTTGGACAACACTCAAGTTTATATATAGCTCAGCACCTCACTCACTCTTAGAATATGAGGGAATTTTATATCTTTTGTTTTTGCTTTATGTTAGGAAGACTCTAGATTTTTTATCAGTCATTTCACTTATCCATACAAAACTCCTTTCACTTTTTCTTTGCTTCTCCAAATCTTCAGTATGGTCCTCAAGATGCCCGTAGGCTCTTCATTCTTTGCATATAACTTCAACTTCTACTTTACCAAGAAAAAAAGGTCATCCAGTGACTTCAACTTTCCTCTATCTGCAAATTTAATTATCTTTATTCATATTTAATATCCCTTCTCTGTGAAGTGAAAGATTCCACAGTCTTTTCAAAGATAATTTTCATGACTCTAAGCTTGGAATTTATATTTTCTACAATTATCCTTCAACATTCAGATATTTTTGTCTTATTGTCACATTTAATAATTCCTTCCTTTCTATCTACAAGCAAGCTTACACATCTTCCATTTTCAAAAACAAACAAAAAAAAAATAGTCCTTAGTAGTATTCCATAGTTCTTTTTCACTGTCTTGTCAAACTTCTTGAGAATGCAAATTTCTTGCCAATTTCTCACTTCCCAATCACTCTTTAACACTGCAGTCTTTCTTCCATTCCAATATATTCTAATGAATCTCTTCTTGCAAAAGTAAACCAATGATTCCTAAAACCCAGACACAATGCATTTTAAATTCTTTGAGTCTCTGCAGAATTCCACATTTCTTCATGGATCTTTTTATCACTTCTTTGGACCTTCTGAGGTCTCTTTATTTGTTTCTCAGTTAAAGCCTCTAGAGATAAAGGCCAGGAATCTGTATTTTTAGCAAACTCTATAGGCACTAATGATAAACATGAAAGACAGAGAACTACTGGTCTAAGAGCTAAAGACACATAAAACAATTTCATTGAACAATAATGACCTACTGCCTCCAGAAAAAATACTATTTTAATAGTCATTTAAAAACATTCATTATTTTCTTTTTTTCATTATCTAATCATAAACTGAATACCAAGGTTGAATTAAGAGTTGGGGCATATTACAGTATTTAAAGCTTCATAATAGATTGGAGCAGTTTTAATTAAAGTTACCAAGACAGCTGGAGGGAGACAGGATACACCATAATTGGAAAAGTGTCACTAGAAAAATGTGTTTATTATAACCTTGATCCTATTTTCTTTGAGCAAAATGTCTAGAGACCCTCATTAACTCAGCAGATCCCCTTGGCTGTGCTGGGTGGTGAACAATAAGACCACTTATTTAATTCACCTCCATCTTTCAGGAGACACCATTGGAGATTGGATTGCTTTGTTGAAAAGCTTTCTCTACCAACTGTTCATTAACACTTGCAGATTTTTCAGCCTAGAGCAGGCTAAAATAAATGTTAATAACAATGATGGCTTCTTTTTTGCTTCTAAACATCGTTCTAAACATGAGATTGCTTAAGAATAAACCAATAATCTTAGCAGAAAAATTACTTTATTGAGGCAGTTTGTGAGACATAAGCATAGCAAGAAAAAATACTCATTTAGGAAATATATCTTGTAAATAAAATGGCTAAAATTACCAGTGTGGACCTACAGGGGAAAAAAGCTAGACTCATAAACAGACATCCTGAAATTAAATTCCACCACAGACTCATGTTATCTATAGAAATCTTGAACAAGAACCCGTCTTTTCTCATTTTCCTCATTTATAAAACAAGAAGAACAGATGTTTAATGTGCCTATTTCATAGGATTTCTGTAAGAAACTAATGCATATCAATCATCAGAATCATAACATGTTTATACAATGCCACAAAAATAAAACCAAAAAATTACTTAAGTGGAAAATCTGTTTTGCTATAAAAGAGGTAGTTTTATGGGAATAGCAACAAAATTTTTTACATTGATTTCCCTTTCAGCTCTTTCTAAGGTTAGTTGATAGAGCAAATCAAAAGATCATAGTACAATATGAGTGTGAGTAAAAAGTGAAAATAAATGCTGAAACTGAAAAAAAATATTGGTTGAAGTAATTTTGAGTCAAACATATAAACAAATGTGATAAGCATGAAGCCATAAGATAAATTATAATTTCATTTTTAATCAACAGGCTATAAAAGACAGAATTAAAAATTTAATGTTCAAACACATAAAATCAGTATACATGCAGGCATAATAAAATTTATCGCAGACATTATAATTATTCCACTAAAAAAAGAAAAAACACCTTCAGTTGCTCATTTCCTTTAAAAAACACTAAATTATATAAACTCCTAAGGAATTTCTTCAGTAGATATATGAGAAAACAACCAGTTCAATTTACTTCTTTTTCAAATATTTTATATATATAATACATACTCAGTGGTATTTTATGTTGGTAATCTTGATACTGAAAAATAAACATTTAATATTTTTTCAAATTCAAATAAAAATAAAACATTTTGAATAATGTATACTTTATTTCATTAAATTCTTTTAAAAGTATCAGTAGTTTCTACTTGATCATTTATTTTTTTACCAAGTTATTTTTCTAGTACACTTTGAGATAGGACTATTGCGGGACTATTAATTTCATGCTCATATTTCTAATACATATGCCCAGAGTGTGTATATATTAAAAGAATATTGATGTTTGCCAAATAAATATATATTTATGTATAAATCTGTGTCTGTATCTCTGTCTACAACCCTACTTGACTACTGAGTGAATATTTCTGTAGTTATATTTAATCTTCAAATCCCTGCAACTGTCTCTTCCTTTGGGTGCTTCCTATTCCTTATCTCTTTTCTTTTATCTTTTTATTGAATTGATTTGGATGACACTGGATAATAAAATGATAGAAGTTTCAGGTGTATAATTCTATAATACATTACCTGTTTATCACATTGTGCGGTCACCACCCCTAGTCAAGTCTCCTTACATCCCCCTTTTCTGAAGAAGACTAACTGATGTAGGATTCACTGAAAAATTCATAACCTTCCAGAATATTCTATTAACTAAAATATACTTCTTAATCTAAATGAATGATAATTTACAGCATACTACCTAAGCCTCATTTCTTCCTCATTATGATTATACCCTTCTTCAGCCCAAATGATATATTTGTGTTAATAAACAAGAATACAGATCTTGAAGTCAGACACACCTGATTTTGAATCCTCTTACATTTTTCCTACTCAAAGTATAGTCTTTGTACCAGGACCATCAACATCACCTGGGAACAAGTATTTTTATACAGATGACTGAATAAAAATCTGCATTTTAACAAGAGCCACAGGTAAACTACATGCACATTAAAGTTTGAGAAGCACTAGCATCGCTTATTAAATATGTATCCTTGAGCAAGTTAAAAGTATCCTCAAAAATAGTTTCCTCATTGAAAAATGAGACTAATATTGAGGTCTAGAGCTTAGTACTATTGTGAAAAATAATTAGATAATGCTACTTTCTAAACACTCAATAAAGTTAACTAGTATTAAATTTTATCATATACCTCAAATTTGTATATTCATAACTTTTCCAATACACTTATGAAATAACATTGGTATCCCACACAGGTAAATTTGAGCTCCTTTAGTCCAGAAGTCTCCCTAAGCATAAGCCTACAACAAAAATACAGGTAAATCCAAGATGCCATTTGCATTCATTTACAGAACAATGTAGCCTCAAAATAATTTTTAAAATAATGTTTTCTTTTTTTGTAGAATCAAAAAAAACTTGAATAAAGAATTTAATTTGAAAATGAACATAAATGTTTCTCCCTGACATAAAATCTAACTAATTCTACATTTAATTAGTCATTGTATTTTCTGTATTCTGCCATCTTGCACTTAAGGCAGTCACTGATCTCCCACAGGACTTGAGTCATGCACCAGGTGCCTAGACCATCAAATCCAACTGATTAAGGGAAAAAAGTCTCAATGGGCTTCCATTTTAATTCAATTAAGGCAAGATTCATTCTATTTCATTTCATTTTTCAAGGGACTTTCATATCCAGATGACCTGCTGCCTGCATCTGGGGGGAAGGTAAGCTGCTAAAGATCAACACAAACGGAATCATTTTCAGCTGTCATTAAGTGAATATGAATCACTTGAGTAACAAGTATCTCATTTTTATTAGGAAAAGTTTTCTTGAAAACACACTTTACATCTATAAATAACACCTAAAAATGGTATCACATACTCCAAATTGAAAGTAATAATGTTTTGAATCTTCTAGTCATGAAATATTATCTTATCATAAATTACTTATATATGTCTTAAAGATGAAATATTTTAAGTTCTGGCAATAGGGCATATCAAATATTCCAAAGAACCTTCCTATTACATTACAACAAGATCCTGGATATTTTAAGAAATGTGAAGATTTATAACTGCCCAAAAACTAAAGGAAAATTTCTGTGCCAAGATATATATATATAAACATAGGAAGCTGAAACTCTGAATAGGGGTGATAAGTTAACCGAAAATTCTGAGTAGCCCTGAGAAGTACCTGCAACAGCGCTGGGATTTGGAGAATAAGAGGGACGAAACTTAAGCTCTGACATTATAGCTAGCAAAAGGTATATAATAACATTATAAAAAAATTAAAACTTTATGAATAGCACAAAAATTTGCTAAATGAAAACAGTATCATGATTATAAATAGAAAGACAAAAATCATAATGATGTCAATTTGCAATTTTGTGTGACTCCCTACAATACCAATCAAAATCCAGTAAAGATTTTGAATAATAACATGCTGAATCTAAACTTTGGATAATTTGTAAAAGTTCAAGAATACTCTGAAGTTCATGTGCCTCCTGAAGAAGAAAACAGTGAGAAACTGGCCAGCCAGACCTCTCATTTGATATTTGGAGCTCACGGGGGGAAAGTAAGCTATTTAATAAATGGCCCTGGGAAAACAGAAATTGCAGACTAAAATTATAGACAGATATTGGTTGCAGGTAGATTAAATAAACCTAAAAGACATAGAACCTTTTAAAATAAAATATATAAAAGAATGTTTATAATCTAAGGATAGGGAAGGATTTCTTAAAATACATATCTAAAAATATTAATAATTTTTAAAGTTGACTTCAACTGCACTAAAATTAATAACTTATGTTATCAAATACACTATAAAGAAAATGAAAAGACAAATCACATTTAATGATAGAGAATAAAAAATAAATTGAGATATAGCATAATAAGGAATATTTAACCGTGAATAAAAATAAAGCTAAATACAAACATCCAGATAAATCATGCAAACATAATATTGATGGAAGAAAGTCACTGAGAACTACATATGTATAATGTGATTATAAAAAAGGCAAAAAACAAGCAAACTAGCAAATATGTTGTTTAGCAAAACATTTATCTGAGGTACAGTTATTTTTAAAAAGCAAAGAAATAAGTAATGAAATATCTAGAGTACTGGCTACCTCTGGCAGGGAGGCAGGGTGAGGGACAGGAGAGTACTACTAAGGCAGCTGTAAGGGTGTTGGCAATATTTGTGGGTTTTATGTTGTTGGATCAATTTAAACATTATTATTATGCATCATGACTTAACATATATATAAATGGATGCATGTACCAATTAAATACACTGTTCCTGTTTATTAAAATCACCTAACACAAAAAAATAAACTAATAAGCTGATTACTGTAAAATTACAATGAAACTATGGTATCTCACCTTTCTTGAACATATTAGATGAACAGTTTCCATGGTAAAGAAAGCATACTAAATGAAACCTCCAGATAAAGCATGAAACATAGTAAGTAACAGAAAATAATAAAATGAGCAGACCCAATTTAAACTCACCACCAAGGCTTTAGATCTGTTGCTTAGAAGTTTTTCAATATCCCTGGCTGCAATTTCCACCAGCTGGCGCGCATTATTTGGTTCCACAGTATACAATTCTTTGTATTTATCATAAATCTGTGTGAAAGCAAAAGAAAATTATTAAGAACAAAAATTGCTAATTTGGTTCATAAGTTCACATTAGAATGTATTTCAAAATCATCAATAATTGATTAGAAAAGCCCACTATACCTTGATCTTTTCAGAGTTTTGGTGTGTCAAAAATAAAGATATAAATATGAGTTTGCTATGAGACCATCAGCTCAACAAAATAGTATGTCAACAGTAAAACATCTTGTACAAATATGGTTTGTATATACAATTTTGTGACTTGAGATTGTACGTTCATCCTCAAAACCGGGTATTAACTGCCATCAGCATTTTTTTTTTAAAAAGCAGGTCATTTTAGAAAAATGGAGAACTGAAGTATACAAGGTCGAACCTGAAGGATGTGTACAGTGCACAAAGGTATGACGGAGGCACAAATGGTAATATCTGGAAAGAGTCTTCCCATTGTTTTCCCTGCTGTAACCACTGAGGCTAAAGTGCTTGCTGCTAAACCTTACTAAATGAAGGGAAGACAGAGAATGAATGAATGAGTACGAAGCCTCTGCTAAGGTTCATCCAGGTGACACAGGGAGCTTCATTTCACAGAAAAGTGGTTGAAGGTCATCGAGGTCCACATTAAAGCTTAGTTAAAACTGTAACTGTGTAAATACTTTTATTATCAAACTGAATGTTTTGTTTTGTTTTTACATGGCTGAATCAAACTATACTACAAGTAAGCTAGGCAGCCAAAGAACAACTCGACGGCATTTCTGGCTCACATCAGTGTCAATGGGAGGATTTCCCTAGTGCGGCATCATTGCACCTGGTCTGTGGAGCCTGTACACTCCTGGAGGGAAAGGAAGAAATTAAAGAAAGGGGGAGGGGAGAAACAGCAACCATGTTTGTGGCTGGAGGGCTCAGCCGAGAAGGAAATCCCTTATGCATCCAACAGATGGGCTACACATGCATGACTAAACCATCTTTGAAAGCCAGGGCCTGGCAGTTTTTTTACCATTTTATGAAAAGAGAATCCAGGCACATGCAGGAACCAGTTCAACCCTGTTTTTCTGGCACAGCTCCAGCATTCTGTTACTACCAACAGGTTCTACAGCCTGGTCCCAGCTAAGCATGGATGCTGCTGGTGAACACTGTTACAAATAGACACAGATACATATGCTAACATTTATTTCTAACAGATTATGTTAGTTTTACATAAAGTTAATTTTTATAAGTGACAAAAATAGTTTTAAAAGATTTAAATCAAATTTTTACTCCTAAAATTGTTTGATATATTCGGGATAGAAGTTTTTCTCATACTCATCTGAATTTTGATCTTGTAGGTGTTCATTCCAACTATTCAAACCACAGTAATTCAGTCATGTACAATCCCCACCTTTAGCTTCACCCAGGGCTCCTGCATCCTACAGGATTGCTTGTGCTTTCCTCTGCAGTGCAGATTATTGAGCTCTATTGCAAAAACCCAGGTTACCCATGATAAAATCCATCCAACTCAAGGCTCTCTCTTTCATTTCAGCCTAAGATGACATGCAGAAACACGACCTCCTCAATAGATTCATTGATCAGGGTACAAAAAGATAAACCTCAACATCACTTTAATTGATCCAGGATATTTAGTTCTTTGCAGTAAAACCAATACAGCTAAGTGGTGTGAAAGGCAGCTGTACATTAATATCTTGTTTCTTTCTGTATGAAGTCTACCCTCCTCTAACCTCCTTCCTGTGGTGAAGGGACTAAAATATAATTCAGAGTTGGTGAAGATTAGCTCAGGATGTGTAGTCTGTACTTTGCATTACGTACTATAAGTAATGTCGTTCATTAAGTCACTACCTACATATGCCAGAAACATAGGCACTTTAAAGAATGAATAAATTATAAATCAGAAGAAAAACACTTAGTTCAAGTTTTCTTTCAAAATTACCGTATGTAAATTATTCTCTCAAATTCTGTTTCTAATCACATTTTTAAATGCTTAGAAAATAAAAAACAAAATCTAGCTTGCAAATTAACTTTAAATAAATGAAGGTAAGAAAGCTTAAGTCTCAGTCCCCAATGTAAATATCCTGCTGTACTTTTTACATATAAAATATTTGAGATGTTTTCTTCATAATAAAAATGAATTTAAAGCATATAACTGCCCCACCAATAGAACTAACTCTTGCTTCTGGTTTTAAAGAACACAGTATTCTTTGTTTCATGAAGTTTGAGAAGGCTCTCAAAAAAGTCTGCTGGTATATGTTTTATAAACACTTTCTCAAAGTAGAAAGTTTCACATGGATTTTTAACATTATTTCATAATGCACATAAATTTATACTGTTTTCTGCCACTAAAATAAACCACATTTCTACAACATTTCAATGTTAACATATGACTATTTTAAAGAATGTTAAGTATCTTTTCTTTTCCTCTTTCCACTATTTTTTCCTTTAAAAAAATACCTGCTTCATCATTTTAACCAATGTCCTTTCTGAAGGAACATCATGGTGGAAATAATATGAGTTTTTGGCACCAAACAGAACTTCATTCAAATCACATGTCAACATCTCACATGCTACGTGACACTGGCTGCCACTTCTTCTGCTAGAAAGAATGCGGCACATAAAGAGACTCCAAGACAGGATATTTTTTTCCTCCTGACTGATACATGAATATGCTTTAAATTTACTGTAGTTTAAGCCCTCTCCCTGACATCCTTGATGCAAGTTATGACAAAAGAATATTTATCACCTGTATGCTCTTTCTTTCTTACAGTCTTAATTAACTGGCTTTAATGTGCATTCACTGTTACATTGACAAAGATCTGTGGTGATGACAACAGAGAATATGGTTCCCCTAGCTTTTTCAATGGAAACTTCTTTCTAAGTCTCTTTGCTCTAATTAAGTCCAAAGTTTCAAGATAATCTCCAGAGTAATACATTTAAGTTAACCTCAAATGTCAATATTTAAGCTTGGCTTTGCTTGGAAATCTCCAAGTCCAGCACAAGCAGCGGCCATCTCAGATTGCTTTATAGTGCATGCAGAGTGGCCCCAGGTAGAACACAAGTGGAGGATGACCTTGGCCTGCACCAACCAGTAGACAGCTACAGGCCATGCTGGAGCACCACCACCCTGTCCCTGCACAGCTGATCCTTCACAGAGGTCACAGATTGGTGGTCAGTGGTCACAGCCAGTCATTGCAGCTGACTGGCCTGAGTAAACTCCTCCAACTGACCTACCAAAAGCAATCAAGATTCAACTACAAGAGGAGGGTGTAGTCAACCCACACAAAGGGCACACCTTGATTATGCAGATTGGGAGGTAGAAAAGCCTGTGCCACTGGACCCTACAGGACACCTACTATATTAGGCCATGCTACCAAGACAGGGAGTCATAGCAGCTCCTCTTAATACATAGAAACAGACCAGGAAGGCTGCCAAAATGAGCAAAGAAACATGGCCCAAATGAAAGAACATATCAAAGCTCCAAAAAAAGTAATACAGGAAATGGAGATAAGCAATCTAACACATGCAGAGTTCAAAACACTCATTATAAGAATGCTCAAGGAACTGAGGACCTCAACAGCATAATAATGATCCAGCCATAAACAAAGGATACCCTAATTGAAATAAAAAAAAATTAAAGGGAAACAACAGGAGAGTGGATGAAGCTGAGAATCAAATCAATGATTTGGAACATAAGAAAGCAAAAAAAAACCAATGAGAACAACAAGAAGAAAAAAGAATTTTAAAAAGTGAAGACAGAATAAGCAGCCTCTGGGACAACTTCAAGCATTCCAACATTTGTATCTTAGGGGTTCCAGAAGGAGGAGAGAAAGAGCAAGAAATTAGAAATCTATTTGAAAAAATAATGAAAGAAATCTTCCCTAATTTAGTGAAGGAAATAGACATGTGGGCCCAGAAATCCCAGAGAGTCTCAAACAAGATGGATACAAAGAGGCCCATACCAAGACACATCATAATTAAAATGACAAAGCTTAAAGATAAAGAGAGAATCTTAAAAGCAACAAGAGAAAAGCAGTTAGATACCTACAGGGAAGTTACCATAAGACTGTCAGCTGGTTTCTCAAAAGAAACTTCACAGGCTAGGAGGGATTGGCAAGAAATATTCAAAGTCAGAAAAAGCAAGGAACTACAGCCAAGATTGCTCTACCCAGCAAAGATATCATGATAGAATCAAAGGGCAGATAAAGAGCTTCCCAGACAAGGAAAAACTATAGGACCATTATTCATCAACACCAAACCATTATTATATGAAATGTTAAAAGGACCTATTTAAGAAAAAGATCAAAACTATGAACAATAAAATGGCAATTAATACCTGTCACCAACTGAATCTAAAAAACAAATTAAGCAAATAAGAACAGAGACTGAATCATAGATATGGAGAGTATTTTGATGCTCTCCAGATGGGTGGCTGGTGTAGGGTAATGGGTGAAGGGGTGAGGGGATTAAGAAGTACAAATATGTAGTTACAGAATAGCCATGAGGATTTAAAGTACAGTGTAGGAAGTGGAATAGTCAAAGAACTTATATGTATGACCCATGGACATGAACAATGGTATGGGGATTGCCTGAGGGAGAGAGGGGTGCTGGGTGGAAGGCGGCACAGGGGGAAAATTTGGGACAACTACAATAGCATAATCAATAAAACATAATTTTAAAAATGTAATACCTAAAAGGTGACGCCACTCATTGAAATAATTGATTAATAAATATACCTAAAAGTGTTTCAGAAATCATTATATTTAGTATTATGCCATAATTCAGATACTCCAGAGATGCTCACTGAAAGCTAGATATGCTTCCAAGTTTTCAATGACATAGCAAATTATATTAGCAATCATTTTCAGGTAGCTTCTTTATACTAGTCACTTTAAGAAACCTAAAAAAACAAATTCAATTAGCCATTGTACTAGCATGAACACTAGGATTCAGGCTTTAGAATATCAGAGTAGATACAGAGAGTTTCAGTCCCATTTCACATCATTAAAGAACCAAACCACTGTCCAGACCCACAAAAGGTGAAATGGTAACGAGGCACAGTTAGGCAAAGTGAGTCTGCAATATCATTCTGCTCGGAATTTCACTTGGATCCAGCAGGAAGTAGGGAAATAGAAAAGCTTCATGGAGGGAGCAGATAAAGTAGCAGAGAATAACAGGTCAGTATCTCTGCTAGGAGACTGCCCTCAGTGCACAACCACGGGATCCAGATGCAGAGAATGGGAAACTGACAATGGGAGCAGAGGTCCGGCTGGAGGGTGATGAGGAAAACCACCCAAAGCTGAGAGCTCCTTAGCAAAATGAGGAGAATGACCAAGTTCTTATAGGATCACACTCAATATCTATGCCAAGTGAACAGAAAAGAGCAAATACACTAGACATTCTGTCATACAAGTTTCCACTTGCACCCAGATGATAAGAAGCAAAGTTAAGAACATTAGAGAATACTGAAAGGGAGTCAGGCATTTAAATTTATTAAATATATGACTGATGCCCTGGCTGGTGTGGCTCAGGGGATTGAGCTCGGGCCTGCCAACCAAAGCATTGCTCATTCGATTCCCTGTCAGGACACATGCTTGGGTTGTGGGCCAGGTCCCCAGTAGGGGGCATGCGAAAACCGAGCACACATTGATTTTTCTCTCCTTCTTTCTCCTTCCCTTCTCCTCTCTCTAAAAATAAATAAGTAAAATCTTTAAAAAAATTTATAATTGATCACAAAATCTTTTAAACTAAGAAGAGATAACCTTGAAATGGTGAGACTAATATTTTTCTTCTCCTGGGAGAGAGAATGGCAGCTCATGAGTAAGTTAAGTACCCTAAAAAGGAACATGGTCAAGTTTCTGCATATTAAAACTTAAATATGTAAATTTTGACAACTTCTTCCCTCAATACTTGTACAATTACTTCCCTCCCATGGAAATTGTCCTGCACAAGCATTCAAGATCTCTGCAATGCCCACAGTCACCTTCATGAGGAAAGTTTCCTCTTTGACAGTTTCTGATGAAAGAGGAGACCTAGGAGTTTCATTATAAAAGGTTAGCATTATTTTAATGTATGACCTTGACCTTGCCACTTGCTCAATTCTATTAGAACATATCAGACTTGCAAACAGCTAACTTCTTAATCATTCGCCTGTAAGGAGCCAAGTACCAAAGATCTATATAAACAATAGTACACTGAGCCAATCAGATTCTCTGACCATACAATGACAGTTGGATGTATCAAGGACAGAAGTAGAAGCAAAGGTGGAAAGACTAATGGGAAGAAAACAGTATTCAGACACTGAGTGATGGAAGTGATGGCTATGGTAGGTACAATGATGGTCTCCCAAAGATATCCACATCCTAAAACCCAGAATCTGTGAATATGTTGTTGTATGGCAAAGGGAAATTAAGTTTGCAGATGAAATTAAGTTTTGCTAATCTGCTAAAACTTAAAATAAGGATATTATCCTGTATTGTCCTGGTGAGTCCAGTGTAATTGCAAGGGTCTTTAAAAGTGGACAAGGAAGATGTGACAATGCAAGAGAAAACCAGAGAGATCGTAGCATGAGAAGAAAAGTTTCAAGAACATGGAGGTTTTCACCTGTTTTGTCCAGTGGTTCAGCCCAGCACATAATACAGTGCACACACGTAGCAGGCACTCAATGATATTGATGGCGTCAATTAGTGCATGGCCACTGAGACAGGTTACTGCACCAGGCTTTACTAGGAATTGGAATGCTGACTTATAACAAGTGCCTCTTTGTATTTTAAAATCAATATTTATTTTAAACCAAAAACAACAAGACTATGTAAGGTGCTATGTAGTTGCATAATGGAATATAAATACAACATGTAAATAATAATTAAATACAGAAAACAGGGTAATGAACAATAAAAAGAAAAAGGTTAACACTAAGAACATTAGTGTTCCAATGAAGTACAGAAAGCTGAATTCTGCCATCATAATTCAGAGGACAGTAAAATCACACGGGTTATGATAGTCAAAATGATGGGATTACAGCCATACTCTGGAGTAAATGTAAAAAAGTAAATAAATAAAGAAGGGAGAAAAGTAGAATTTGTGTAAAACAAGGAATTATTGGAAAAAAAACTGAAAAGCTAATTTGGACACTATTATGAAGAGCTATAAAATTCACAGTGTTGGTTTTTACCTTATTATGTAGTCAACTCCAAAGTATTTTAGCCTGAAAATAGCTAGCTCAGAACTTCTAGTGCCTATTTCAGCAATTAGTACATAAGAGGAATTCAAATATAACACAGGCTTGTTTATTTTAAGCACCATCCAAATACACATACATGCACAATTTTATACATAATACACACACAGACATACATACACACGTAGTCTTGGTCATATTCTCAAATTTATAGTGAATGCAAACCGGCATTCTACTAACAGGAATTTGATGATGACACTTTTGAGCAACATGTTAAAGGTGTAAGAAGGAACAGAACAAGTGAAAACTTGCTCAGTTTCCCCATCCCACACATATGGTAACTGTATTTAACTAGAAATGTAAGTAAAATACTAGGGGTCATTCTTGGAATAGAGAAACTATAACGATGAATAAGGTGAGCATGAAAAAGATTCACAGTAAGAAATGGTTTTAAGTTTGGAGACATTTCACACAGAAGATACATTATAAGTGTATGTTTCAGAACACTCAGAATAAAAACAATAAAACTACTAAGATATGTATAAGAAGTTATCTACCTGTTTGGTATTTTTTAATTCCACAGATAAATTAATAACCTAGCCTCTTACCTTCTACATATCCAGAACTATATATGAATTGTGTATGTATTTTAACCAGAAAATTCATGTGTAATCAATTAAAAGTAGAAGAGATCATACTTGATTCTGCTAAAACTAAATTAAAAATAATTAACCATATGCTGAAGGAGATGCTCATTTAAAGTTCCTAACCCCAAATGACCTAAATTCACTTCACAGACAACAGAAGAATTTTTATTTTTTTTCAATGTTTATGACTCAGGTTTTTATTTTTTTATTTTATTTTTTAATTTTTTTATTTTAGTTTATTCAGTACAGTTTCTATCCTTTATCCCCATTCCAGCCCACCCACCCATTCCTCCCCTCCTCCCTCCCCTTTCCAACCCCCCTAGTTTTGTCCATGTGTCCTCTATATTTGTTCCTGTAAACCCTTCCCTTCTCCCCTGAAATTCCCTCCCCTCTCCCCTCTGGTCACTGACATCCCGTCCTCCATTTCAGTGTACTTTGTTATATTTTACTTGTTTCTTTGTTTTGTTGTTTAGGTTCCTGTTAAAGGCGAGATCATATGGTATTTGTCTTTCACTGCCTGGCTTATTTCGCTTAGCATAATGCTTTCCAGCTCCATCCATGCTGTTGCAAAGGGTATGAGCTCCTTCTTTCTTTCAGCTGCATAGAATTCCACTGTGTAAATGTACCATAGTTTTTTGAGCCAGCAATTCCAGTGCTGGGACTATATCCTAAGAATCCTGAAACACCAATCCAAAACAACAGAAGAATGTTTAAATGCAGCAGTTTAACTTGCCTTTAACCATCTTAGTAGCAAGTGGCTTGTGCTTGAACAACAATTAAAATAAAATTTTTAAAAAAGTTACTAAAAAAAAGAAAAGAAAAAAATGCTACCTACCAATACTGATGTGTAATTTTATAAATTTCTATTAATTTGAGGAGTTTCATACATGTCTTCTTGCCTCAAATTCTTGTCCTTTTCAACCTCACCAATACTGATGTTTTGATGAGATCAGTGTTTGTTGTGGGGTGATGTCCTGTGCAATGTAGGCTGTTTAGCAGCATATTTGGCCACCCCCCCACACTGAACGCCAGCAGCACTCATCTCCCCCATCCCCAGCTGTGACCATGTTTCCACGCATTGACAAATGCCTCTTGGGGTACAAAACTGCCCCAGGCTGAGAACCACAGCCTTCTATATAAAGGCATTAAAGATGTCTTCAGGGAAAAAGCATAAAAATTATATGTGGCATATTGAGAGTGTGCAGTAACAAATAATGGTCTTTTATGCCATTCATCTTCATTGCAAAGAAGCTAACACTTGGCTGTATCACTTCCATGAGTTTTCAGCTTCCGCGTGCTTTGTGAAGCTCAGACAAGAAGAGAATGCAGTCACTCTCTATCACTCTCACTGTAATTAGCATTACCAAGCCAACAGATTGCTACTTGGAGAAACAATGAACAATAATTTATCCCTCTAATACCAGCATAACTTAAGACTGTTATCGATTGATAATGGAACAGATTGGTAAAGTAAAAAAGAGAACATTTTAATAGTCTTTCACTATTAATGTTTGTGAACCAAGAGTACTTCACTTAAAAACGTGTTAATAAAACATTCAAAGCCATCATAAGATCAGAAACCCCATTAGAGTTCATTTTATTTATTGTCTTTGAAAAAATATAATTAATCACTTTTAAAAAACAAACAAAATATACAGCTTCTTTACAATTTCTAGTGAGTGAGTAAATGGAGTCCATACTGTCTCTACTGATAATACACTGTGCAGTCAAAACAGATTTCTCTCTATTTAGGGGGAAAAATTGTACTTTCCATAAAATAATGATAATCTCAATTTGCCTATATTATTATGGTAACTAGTTACATTTCATCATTGAAGGACCTAAGGCAACTCTGAAAAAAAAGTGAAATAAATAATATATATTTGAAAAGTAATTATATTACTTTTATAAAGTACTTAATATGAGTATTAATTTTAAGAATAATTATATTGCTTTTAAAGTAATAGAAATATAAACCTACATTTTAAAGAGAGATAAGCATTGACATTTTCATAGCATCTGTTATTACTATCGCATTACATTTTATATTCCATTTTACGTCTACATCATTTCTGTGAAGAAGGGAGAGTGTTACTATCTGTCTCACTTGACAAGAGGTGAGGTAAAGGGAAATCCAGTATCATCCTGCTACTTAGCAGCATTAACGAAAGGAGAAAAAAAGATTCCCACCATTATTGTTGCCTCTGCATCTTGTTAATTCCCTAGTCAGAATCACTAATGATTAATTATGTTCTGCTTTAGCGTATCTTTTTTGCAAATAAATTAATATATTAAACTCCCTACCACCTAGAAAATGAACATTCTATTTACATAAGATGATGCCACCAGTGTGTCAAAGAAAAAGTGCACCCCAGGAGTCACTAATGAAAATCCTCACTCCAAACCCTTGTGTAAATACCAACTTAATTAAGAGAACTGAATGCTCAATATTTAGACACATTTCATATGTATGCTTTTGAGAGAATATTGAAATATGAAGGTATCAATTTTAATAACTTTAACTTATGAAATCACAATGGTGAATCACAGCCAGGGAGTGCTATCATGATGCCTTAGCAGACTGATTTTACTTTCAAAAATAAACTTCCAGCTTAATAGAAAAGTTACTCCACAAATTTTTGAAAATATTTGCATGCTCTGAACTAACATAGTAGAAATACAGACAGAATTTCTATTCAGAAGGAAGCTTTATAACAACCAGGAGACATAACTCATTTCAATGGTCTTAGCTAACTAGAGAGATACAATAATCTCTGTTATCCAAAAATCTGGATTCCCCTGACATCCTTTATTATCAGAAGATAACTGGAGAGAAGGGAATTGAGGAGAAGGGAAGTACAGAGCAAGGTCACATAGTATGGGATGCAAATTAATGTTTCAAAATGCATATATGTACTGTGAACACTTCAGGAATCTCCACTGTTCCTTACAAGATCAGCCTGGGAGGCTGAGAAAGCATCCAGAAAACCTGTAGCAAAGACCCAACATTATACCTAGGGGAGGAAAGGAGCAGGGGAGAAAATGTAGTGAGAGGCCTGGGATTGGTGTGATGGCCAGAGGCTGCAAATGTCTATGCCTCCAGCCATGGACAGCAAAAGAAGATACACAGCTCTAACCCTGAGTCCCAGGGCTAGGACTAGGGTAAGGCAAGTGAGGTATAAAATTTCCTAGGGCACAAAATTTCAGGAGCTATTCTCACTTTGACCCTCAGAGAGAACGGCCTGCTAAAATGCTGCAGCCACAGACCATCATTTGCCTCACCTCAGTCCAGATTCTGTGGACCCCTTGACCCACCTATCCCCTCCTGAGAGGGAGAGAAAAGGAGAGAAATCTATTTGAAATGAGGGGGCACTCTATAACTCTTTCAAAATATAGCCTTCACACCTGTTTCCAATACTAAATATGTTCCAATTAAAGATAAGTTACTGAAGACATAATCAAGTGTAACTAACACCATCCATTACCTCTTTTGTAATAAAGAGAAAGTTACGAGAAAATTTTTGGATTTCTAAAGAGAAAGGGGAAAGTGTAAAGAAAACGGTGCACAAAGGAGGCAACAATTCTCCCGGAAGATGATAATTTGCTTACATCATCATGGGTTGTCCTCAGGCCAGGGTTGAGCACGTGCAGTAACTGTGGATTTCCGACATGTTTGTGCAGTTTGTTTTAATGCAACTTTTTGTAGACTCGGAAACCCAAACAGTAGTTTCTACTCACTAGTTTATTTTTAGAAAACTTCTTCATGAAGCAAATTCTTATTACTATAGAACCCATTGATTTAGAATATCTGATAATTTGGATATTGAACAAAATTAGGTATATCTTCATTAAGAAATATTTATCAACTAATTAAAAAGATAGTTGTTTGTCAATGTTTCCAGAACTTAAAACTTGTTTTTAAGAACAGTAAGACCACTTTAATTTTTTAAAAATATTATCTATTCATTAATAGATATAAGAAGATTAGCCTGTGCATTTGCCAGCATAGTAACTAAAGTAATGTGTGTGTTTAAAAGTAATAAAATGTCTTTTAAAATAATCTATAACTCAGATTGTTTAAAAAATGCAAGGATCTTTTTCTATTTTTCTTAATTTATACAGATTGAAGTATTTAAATACAGTATCCATTTTGTGTTAATTTATCTTTAATATACTTTTAGACATAGCTCTTTTAAGGACAGTATTCAAATAATTCATTTCAGTGGGGGACTGAGAGTTGTTACCCACTATTGGTTGTATCCCCTTCTACTGTGACATAGTTGGTATATGTCCACTCAGCTAATGACTCCATGAGTTCTGACCTTTGGAATGTGAGCACAATGTCTTATCCCTTTTTTAAATCCTCACCTGAGGATATGTTTATTGATTTTGTTTTATTTTTTAAATATTGTATTTGTTTATTTTTAGAGACAATGGGAGAGAGGGAGAAAGAAAGGGAGAAAAATATTGAGATGAGAGAGAATGAGAGAGAAACATCCATCAGTTGCCTCTTGCATACACCCCTACCAGGCACCAAACCTGCAACCCTTTGACTCTGCAGGATGACCCTCAACCAAATGAGCCATAGCAGTCAGGACTATTTATTAATTATAGAGTGAGCAGGAGGGAGAAACATCGATGTGAGAGAGAAACATCAATTGGTTGCCTTCCATATACGCCCTGACCAGGGATCAAACCACACTAGGGCCAAATGTCTTACCCTTGAAGTGACTGGGTATCTGCTTCTCTGGTCTCTTTCCCTGGACATCAGGCTGAAAATCAATGGCAACTGAAGGAATCACCTGGGACCCAGGGATGGAAGCCACATACTATGGACAGGAGAGCCAGCCTGCTGATCCTAAGCTGTCACCACTAGACGGTGACATGAGAAAAAAACATAGTATATGGTTGTCTTATCTCTTTGTTACACTGGCTCAACCTGTACCCCAACTAATAAATATAATACCCTCAACTAATATAACAACTGAATAACCTTTCTTGAGTTTTGTTTACAGGTCAATAAATATTTTACATGGATTATGTCATCAATCTTAACAATTCATTGAGCTGAAACATCTTGGACAGATCACAAAGCTATCAACTAGAAGAAAATAAGTATATTTTTTCAAGTGAAAGACCATAAAGACGAAATCAAGAAAAAATATTTTCTGTACCATTTTCAATAATCCTTTCAATGATATACACACACAAAAAAGCATTTCTGTGCATACCAACAGTAATAGAAGACTTTATATTCTGCATGTAAATTTTCACTTTATAATTTCCTTCTATACTTTCTTTTACTAAAGTAATTCAAGTGGCATGTTCATGAGTGAATAATTGGGAGCAGAATTTTGGCTTCATCTAATTTATATTTTATATTAAAAGAGCAGTAGCACATTATGCTAAGTGAATAAGCCAGTCAGAGAAAGACAAATACAATGTGATTTCATCCATATGTAAAATCTAATGAACAAGCTGAACTAACAAGCAAAACAGAGACAGACTCATAAATAGAAAACAAGATGACAGCTAAGGCAGGGGCACAGAAGGTTCGGTGGTGGTGGGATTGGGCAAAAACAAAAAAGGACTCATGGATACTGACAACAGGATGGTGTTTGCGGGGAGATAGGTATATACGGGGACTAAATGGTAATAGAAAAAAATACAATCAAAAAATTTAAAATAAATAAATAAAAGACCAGTAGCATAACCATGTTTACCACGTACCTAATCAGGGATCTGCTTACCTTCTCCAAATACAAATAGCAATATAAAAAGGTAATATATTAATTTATGTTCTAAAGCATAATAAGGTTTTTTTAATTTTGGAATTACATCCAATTTAGCAGTTATGTAGCTTAGACCAAAAATTTAATCTTGCAATTGCTTCATGCATATTAAAGATGATGATGTTCATTTCACAAGGTGTTCTGGGAATTAATCAGATAATGAACACAAAGTATTTAGTACAGTTCTTCAACTAATGAAAAACAAATTAAGTCCTTCAGTTGTATTTAAAAGGTCCTAATGTATTAAATTCACTAAGCAAAATCATAATACATTAGTATCTCTTTCCCCCAATTTTATTTTTTTCTTCTCTGAATTATGTCATCTACTTAGCAGCTGAGCATATGCAGTTAATGGACATTTTACCTTCCAATTAATGATTAGATAATGGAATACTTCACTAAGAATATCTTATGGGACTACATCAAACTAAAAAGTTTTTGCACAGCACAGAAAAGCATCAACAAAATAAAAAAACATGCCACAGAATTGGAGAATATATGCCAATATATCTGATAAGGGGTTAATATCCAAAATTTATAAAGAACTTACAAAACTCAACACCAAAAACACACAAAAAAAAAAACATTAAAAAATGAGCAAAGGACCTGAATAGACACTTCTCCAAAGAGGGTATACAGATGGCCAATAGATATATGAAAAGATGCTCAACATCACTAATCATCAGAGAAATGCAAACTAAAACCACAATGAGATATCATCTCACACCTGTCAGAATGGCTATCATCAGTAAATCAACAAACAACAAGTGCTGGTGAGGATGGAGAGAAAGGGGAACCCTTTTGCACTGTTGGGAATGCAGACTGGTACAGCCACTGCGGAAAGCAGTATGGAGATACCTGCTTTCCACAATAAAATAATAAAAATGGATCTGCCTTTTGACCTAGTGATCTCACTTTTGAGAAAATATTGGAAGGAACTCAAAACACTAATTTGAAAGAGCATAAGCACCCCTATGCTCATTGCAGCATTATTTACAATCACCAAGATCTGAAAGCAGCCCAAGTGTCCATCAGTAGATGAGTGGATAAAACAACTATGGGACATTTACACAATGGAATACTACTGGACCATAAAAAAGAAGAAAGTTTTACCCTTTGGGACCTGGAGAACATTAGGCTAAGTGAAATAAGCCAGTGAGACAAAGACAAATACCATATGATTTCACTCATATGTGGAATCTTATGAAAAAACTGAACTAACAAGGAAAATAGAGACAGACATGTAGAGAGCAGGATGACAGCTAAGGCTGTGGGGCGGGGGGCAGTTAGGGAATGGAGGGAGTGAGGAAAAAGGATTCATGGACACAGACAGTGTGGTGATTGCGGGGGGAGAGGCATACAGAGGGACTAAATGGTAATGGAAAAATAATAAAAATTAAAAAGGAAAGAAAAAAAACTCAAATGCATGAGAGTAATATCACCATTTAAGTCTATTCACACTGGAGCTTTAACAGAAGTTAGGCAAGTAATTTTACAAGTTTCTCATTTGAAAACTTAAAGTATTGAATTCATATGATTATATCAACCTTCCTTGAGCTGGTATCTTATAGTGCCATAAAGCAATTTTTATTAAATTGCAAAGATGTCTTATTTCAGTTATGTTGCTTCATTACAGCTGCTTATGACCACTCAAGTAAAATGCTAGTTCTATCCTGCAATGCTAGTAAAAACAATTACAATAAATAAATTATCATCATTTCCACAATATTGAATTTCAAATCAGGACCCTGTTAAGTTCTTCCACTTATTCAACTTTTGGTCCTCATCATGTATCCAGGCCTCCCAATTTCATCTCCAGGTTCACCCTCAACCCTGGCATCCTTCAGTCAGTCTCTGCTTTAAATTTCCAAAGCCAAAAATAAAGCTACCACTGACAGGCGCACTGGCTTCCGGCATGAACCTTCTCTCTAGACAAAAGCAGAGAGGCATATGGATCATCTATCTATATAAAATGACACATTTTATATAGCATTACCTAATGCTTAAACTATTTTTCCAATAATGAATTCTGTTCCATCTCTCACCTGTCCTTTGTTATATGTATACATATACTTCTTTCATTGTACCTTTTTCTGTCATTGTAATTAGATACATGTCTCAGAAACAGAAAAACTGTGGGGATTTTCTTCCATCCTCTCCATTCTATTTTGTTATCCATATTCAGACAAAGCCATTTATTCTTTTAACAATTTTACACTCTTCTTAGTAATCTATGCTTCATAAAGCATAATGGAAATCAGGTGAGACCTTTTTTTTTCCTTAAGGATTCACTGTGAAGAGCAGATTCAGTGATAGAGAGTTCAGGTATTTACACCAAAAGTAAAAATGAGGTCAGCCAAGAAAGTGGTTTCCGAGGCTGAAGAAATACTGGAGGAGTGAAGGCACACTCCCAGAACAGTTTATTTTTAATCTCAATCTGTCAATAAAAAGAGTCATACAGCTTCTAACCAGAATCTGTCAATTCTCGTTTCTTTTTTTTATTGCATAAATGCTTTCAGCTTCATAGAGGTTCACTTATTATCCTACACACTTTCATATTCTTACATATTTCACCACAATAAATCATTGAGGATCTCAAGCACCAGCTTACAGGGGCTTTCAGGCATTTTTACGCCCACATTGTAGAAATTATTGATTAGCAGAGTGTCAGCTCTCTGGGGAGAGGCACCGTGCCTCTGTCAACCTTTGGTAGCCTGCACAGTGACTGGGACAGATTATGTGTTGACTGGAACTACATTTGATCATCGCTATTCACAATAAACACCTTTCATTTCCAAATATATTCATCTCACAGATATTTAAGTCTTTTCAACAGACTGTTAGATTGAAACCTACAATTGTTTTGTAAACAGTTTCTGGAATATTTTTTCAAGTATTTATTAATTCATAAGGTTCTCATATGAATTTCTATTAAAATATAAGGTAACCATTCATACCAGTTCCCCTCAGAAAGGGGAATTCCTCAGAGAGGAACATTCACACATAAATATCCATATAATAAATAATATTATGTCATACATGAAACTGCTTTTCTACATGGCACCACATTTCTTGGAAAATACAAGGCCTCACTGCATCACGAAGAACACAAGACAAAAGTACTTTCAAACTGTTACAATACAATCCTTACAAAGACTCCAGACACAGTTGTAAACACTTTTCAATTTTTTTAAAAGAAAAATCTACCCACAAAGAGTGAAGAAGTGTTCCTACTGAGGGTACTGAAAAGAATTCATCACAGTACCTAAGTCACCGCCATGTGAGAGATTATAAAAAACAGTCTGAAGAATGGAAACCTGACATCCCCTTTGAACTTTAGGGGAGTCTAAGTGTCACATGAACTCATGGAAGTGAGGGCTGTTTGTAAACTGGAAAGTGTTTGTGGTGAGAAACTTTGTTAACTGTTGGTGATGATGTGTCCTCTTCAAAATGACAAGCCATACCAAGGGTCTCTCTCAGAATTTCACTACCAGATCCACATGAAAAACCTTATCTTATTTATAATATGGAAATACAGCTTCCTAGAAGTTAGAACTGCATTCAAATTAAAGATAAAGTTTATGTGGGTTCTACTCACATCAACAAGCTGACTGACTCCACTTGCTGTTTTCGCCAGTGTGACAAGGTCTTCTTGCATCTTATCCACCCATGACTTGATACTGCAGAAATCAGAGAAGAGATTATTCTATCATCTCTCCGGCAAATTAAAGCCACAGACAGCGATTTTATATTAGTGCAAATAATTTATTAAAGTTCCTTTAAATCTTTTTTTCTCCTTCCTAGCTCTCATTATGTCCAACCTCTCAATCCCACTTGCAAATTATAAAGCCAATAAAACTTAGTGAAAACCCTCTTAAAATGCTGAAATACCCCTGGATCAAAGAGAGAAAAATGACATGAATGTCTTGTCTAATAGGAGAGTAAAATTTGATTAAATTTTATGAAAATCCCATTTAAAATTAGTAAAAAGCATATTCTAAACTAAATTTTATTCTTTAGCTTATAAGTCTTCTGAAGATAGCAGTAAGGGTGTGCTAAGTGTAGAACATTTTTTTAAATGCAAGAAATAAGAAATATTTTAAATGTCTCCTAATTTCAATACCCAGGGATAACCACTCTTAACATTTAATGCCATTTTGTCTTTTAAAATTATTTCACATGGTTAAAAGCAAGTTATGTATAATTTATGTATCTTTTCTTTTCCTGAGGTCATATGATAAATACCCCCATGCCATTATAAGTATCTTATAAACATTTTATTTAAATGGCCACTTAATATTCCATTATCTCTAGATCTCATAATATACTTTACCATCCTTCTGTTTTACAAAAGATATTTAGGATATCATCAGCTTTTAACCACTATAAATTATACTGCAACAAATATCTTAGTGCATAGCATTTACAAGTATTTCATTTCCTTAGCTAGACTCTTAGATTTGGAATTACTGGATCAAAGCTTAAGTTTTAAAGGAATAGTTTTGCACATTAAAATTATGATTGACGGATTAATGCAATGGAAATCTTACAATACGAGCAGTGGATGCTGGGGTATTTTAGAAAAGCCTAAGTCAATGGTCTACCTTATTTTTTCTTGGTATTAGAGACATCATCAAATACCACACAATTTCCCCCTTTGGATCAATATAATTTAGTTTGCAAACCCTTCATATATATTCATTTATTCAGCATCATATTGTGAAAATACCTAAATTGTATATTCTTTTTTTTATTGTTCAATTACGGCTATCCGAATCTTTCTCCCGTTGGTCTCCTCTACTCCGCCCACCCTCCCTCCGCTGCTCCCACAGTCAATCCCCACCCTGCTGTGCATGCGTATATTGTTTTCTGCTCATGCAAATAAAAAGAAAACACCGGTATGAATGACACTTTACATTTGAATTTGAAATTCTCTCTGCATATATATATCTATGCATCTCTCTGTTGCTTATTTATCATACTTCTTTAAATTTTATTAATACTAAATATTTTATAAAGTGCTATTTTATAAAGGAAAGTGTATTTTGTGTTTCTGAGTGTTTTAATCATAGATATTTGACTGTATTGATCTTCCTTCCCTTAGATAGATAAGAGTTTCGATTGTACTATAAGGCTGCCAATTTTTTAAGATAAATTTAAATGTAACAAAATAAAAAGTTAAATGTGGGAAGAAGTAAAACATGAAAAAGGGATTTAAATGTGGTATGGGAGAACACATAAAATAATGATAAGCTGATAACCTAAAGAGGAAGAACCAAAACTGAAAGTCAGTCATAAAAAGGATGAAATGCCTTAAAGGAAAACACAGAGGCTTGACTTACATGTAAAATGAACTAGTCATAAAGGAAATACATAAAAGCTAGGGATACTTTCACACAAATGAAAATAAGAAAGAATATTTATTGAACCAGGCTGTATGAATATGGTAAAAAGAAGATACATCAACCTCAAGAAACAAAAATAAATGGGAGGAGATTATAAACCAAAGAGAAATTTAGACTCATTAAAATGAATGATGTATATCATATTATTCTAATATTAGACTTTGTGCTGCTTATGAACTGGTGCATATATTTGATACATAGTATAAATACTAACTAATATTCTTAATATTACTATTAGATAAATACAAATGTTCCCTTTTTTACATTAAAACAGTAAATTACAGTAGGAAATGGGTAAGGGCAAAAACCACTGACACAATTTTCTAATTCAGATCAGACTACCTCATTTCTCTCATTTCTCCAAGAGGTTATTGAACAAGTCCTAAAACCCAAGGGAAATGAGCCATCTCTTCTCAAATATACTTTCCAGCATTGACAAAGGGTAAGAAGTGTTATACATGTTATATATCCCTCTAGCTGGGGAACTGAGAAACAATGAGTGTATATGTAAAAACATTAACTTAACTCATGCCTGAGTTCTGATTTATGCTAAAATTATCTAAAACTTGCATTCTAACCAGACCCTGAGCATACTGCCACTGCCAGTGTTCACTGAGGTGAACCTGTTTTGGCTGAAAAGCAATTCAGGACCCTTTCAGTCTTCTAAGCCCCAGTGACAAGCTATCGAGAACACTTTGTAGGAGCAAGGACTGTGTTTCATAGATATGACATGCTAGCTGGTTTTCCTCTGCCTCCCAAACCTGGAATTAGAAGAACAGAATGACAAGGAAATAAGCAAAGACCCCATTCATCATAAAAGTGGAAAATTACACAAGGGAAAATACTCATACGTGCAAATCCTTTATCAGTTTTTCTCTTTCTAGGTAAATTGTCAAGCACATATTTATAATCACTAAGTGCTATTTAATTAAATGTGTCCAGAATATACTACAAATTTTTGGAGACAGTTACAGAGGATATATAGTCTTTTCATGAATAAGAAAACAATATAGCATTCAAGGAGGAATAATTTGTGGTTTTCTCTTCGTTAACCCATTCATAGAGTATTAGTATTTGCTGAAGATATTAAAAACTGAAATGCAGAAATGAATTATTTTTGCCTTACAATCTCTTTGGGATTAAAACTGGGTTTTGGAAGGAAAGAGGCAAATAACAAGGGTATATATGGTGGTGAATAGGGGGAGAAAAGTAACTTTCTCTTTCAAACTTTTAAATTCTTGACTGATATCCTGTAACAAAAGAGAGATGAACAAGTGAAAAACATACTAACTTATTTCATATATTTTGCATGCCACAGGAGCCTTCATAAGGAAATAAAAGCCCAAAGAAATGGTTAAACCTGAGTGTTCTTATGCTAGGTTTGATAGCGAATGGAAAGTTGTAGATGAATAGGACAGGTCAAAGGGTATGAGCTGTGTGTAGTAAACTAAGAGAAACTTAACAAAACATATTCATTCAGATTCCGTTCTCTGTCCCTTGTCTTTGGAGATAAAGATGCTCCTTTCCTCCAGGTATGGGGGGAGGGGGTGGGTGCAACTCTCCCAAGAGGAAAGGTCACAAAGTTTTTCTTGCATGTGTGAATCCTCAGAGTCCTTGAACTTAAAATATTGAACATGCCAAGCTGTTATAATTTGAGGTAGCATATCCTGTATCCCATCAGGAACCAGCCAGGAGTCACTTAAGTTTTATTAGGTAAAAATGTAAGAAGACAGATAGGGGAGGCTTTCTAGAAATGAGATTTGAAAGACAAGTGGAATTTGACAAAATTGAGGAGAGAAGGAAGTAACACTAAAGGCAGTAGGAATGTGAAACGTGGCATATTCAGAAACTGCAAGCAGTTTTACCGGTTGGAGTCCAAGGCTGGATGAACAAATTGTATGGAATTGGGGCAGGAATGGTAGAGAAGAAATTCAGGCAGATAGATGGGCCCAAACAAGGGTCTTCAATAACATTCTGAAGCATTTAGACTGTACTCTCAAAATAATAAAAAGATAATGGAAAATGTGAAGTTGGAGAGTTATAACATCAATTACACATACATGAACATGATAAAATAATTTCTGACAGCCAAGTAGATGGTGTCTTAAAGGGAGAACAGAAAGAGAGAAGGGAGGGTCTAGATAAGAGTAAGAAATGAGCATGCAAACCAGCTCAGTAGTGGTGAGAGAAGAGAGGGAAAAGGAGGAGGGGCCAAGTAGAAGAAACTAGGTCAACAAAAATTGTGAGGTATGGACAACAGGAGTCTGTGCACTATTAGACATAAATGGTGAATGGAAGAAAGAACTTGTAGATAATTAATGAAGTTCCTCAGTCAGACAATAATCCAACATTTTCATATAGAAAGTACCAGAAGAAGAACAATTTAGAAACATTGATAAGTTTTTTTTTGTTGGTTCAATTAGGGATGTTTTTGAGAGGTTCATGTATAGACATCCAGTAAGTGACTTAATACATACAGGCTTGGAGCTTTCAGAAAAGAAGTTTCCATCAAATTTAAAGAGTTGGTAGTTACAATGTATATAAAGGACATAGGTACATCAACGTATGCCTCCCAAAGGAGCACATACATGGGCGGAAGGGCATACACAATAGCTAGAACTCTGTGAGATAACCTGTGACAATATAATAGAGGACCTGAGCAGTGGCAAGAGAGAGGGAAACCCAAGAACAATGGTATCACCAAAGCCAGAGTAGGGAAAAGTTTACAGAGATAGGAAGGAACTACAGAGTCATCAAATAAAGTGAGAAAAACTCATCCATCTTATGTGTGAGATTGAGAGAAACAGTATGGAACTTAGAAAAGAATCACCAAAGGGATTTACTGCTCCTGTATGCTTTTTTATATAGGCATGTTTCTGTGTAAAAGGGAAAGGCAAGTAGAGATGGTAACATCATAGATTCAAGTAATTTTTGATAGAGTGAGGTCCTTCAAAAGACTACATTCCTTAGGCTTTTTCTTGCTCATCCCTGAACATGAGGGGCAATGGGAGGTGGTGAGGGAAGGGTGAATAAAGAAATAAGCAAAACACAGGAAAAACTTAATCCTTGGCTTGAGAGAGGTTACTTTTTCATGAGATTGGGGGAAAATGTGAAAGATTTTATGTACGTGGAAATAACTAGAATGACCAGAACAAAAGTTGAGACAGTTCTACTCACTGGTCTTGATTTCCTTTGTAATGAAAGGAGACCGTCATCTGTTCAGAGACAGGTAGTGAGTATTAAGGTAGGGTAGTTAAGAGAAAGTTGGAGGTTTGTGGCTAGCAGTTATTTCAGGACATGCCCTATGCTGGAGGTCATCAGTTTTCATTGGTACTTATCAGCATGGTTGTGTGAATTTCTTCGATAGTTCTAAGCTGAAGAGGGCAGGATGAGAGAAAAGGGGCATTCAGATGAACATGGTGCAGATGCCAGCAGGTGGGCAATGACAAGGGAAGGAGAACTGAAGGTCTTGAAAATTTCAAGATCTCTACTCATTCTAAATAACAACAAAGACTACTGAAAATATTCATTGAAATGTTACAGCATTGTATTCATAAACAATGCTTATTGTATAAACCCTTTTCTAATGGAACCAAATGTCCTACTATGATATTTCTAGGAAAATGGAAAAACACTGTATTGACATTCCCAATTTTCATCATTTTTTTGAAGCTTTAGCCTAACAATCTTATAAAAGTATATGCTGAAAGACTAAATGAAGAAAATCTCCTAAATACACATGTCCCTCTCTAGATGTCTTGAAATAATATAATATTTTTAAAGAAAATATTTCTAAAATCACTGTAAAATCAAATGGATTGCCCTCAGGAAGTTAAAGAGTCTGTTCAAAAACCCTTCCTTTAGGAATAGATATGTATTACAATACCTGACCAGCTCAAAAACAATGCACCCATGTATATCTGGTTATATAACTATGATAGACCTTGACTAGTAGATATAATGTTTCTAGGAGGATTTTCAAACTTGTGAGGTTAGAACACACTTACTCTGTTAGACATATACCAAATTTGCAGACTATAAGATGCACTTTCCCCCCCAAACTTGGGAGGAAAATGGGGGTGCACATTATAGGCTGAATATAGCTTACCTGGCTCGTGGGAGGGATGGCAGTGAAGTGGGGTCACAGGCTATTAAATATTTTACCACAACTTTTTTGCTTCAAATTTTTTTCCTATTTTCCTCCTCTAAAACCTAGGTGCATCTTATGATTCAGTGCGTCTTATAGTCCTAAAAATACAGTAACTCCGTGGCTTCAAGTGCCAAGTGGTAACAGAGGTGTGAATGTTATGAAGACAACACTAGAGCCTGGCACAAAGGAGAGAAGGAACAAATATTTGTAGAAGAAAATGATGCAAGTCTTCAGACACCAGGTATGTAGTCAACGTATGCATGCCACAGAACTTTTCTGTACCCTTTTGCCACTGCCATTTTCCCACTGCATCTTGAAACTCTGTGTTCCTTTAGTTCCTGTGACCCTGTACCTGGTGTCTCTTCTGTACTATCATTTGCCTCCTTGGTTCACACTCTCCTGAGATCAAATACAACTGTCAACATGTACGTTTGCCCATTTCCTCTTTCTCCTTCCACTCCTCTCTTCATGTGTACTCCTTCAAAACCTCAGCACTTGAACTGCCCAACCCCATGCCTTCAACTACCACCTTTACATACATGATCCGCACATTTGAGCTCCAGTGCCACCTACAATTTGTTACATTGTTTTGTCTTGATTTCCCACCGTTCTTTTTCAAACTATCTATAAAACTGAAGTCAGTATGTTCCCTTCACATACAACTAACGCCCTGTGTCCCTTCTCACTATTGGCAAACCATATCCTCAGTCACCAGGTGCACGCCATCAGTGTCTCCATCATATCCCACCTCCAATCTCTTGTTAAACAATAATGTCTCAGCATTTCCCCCACACATAGCTGACAGTTAAATACACCAAATCTTATTTTATGCCAAACTCCAGCCAGAGGATTTACATTTAGTCATCATAAAAACCAGTGTTTACTTTGTACAGATGAGAAAAATGGAAGTTTAAAAAACAATGCAACTTTCTATCCTCTTATTTTCTAAGACCTTTAACTTCAACTAACCTCACACAGTTCCATGTGTGTCAACTCTTTCCACACTGTTCTTGTTCTATAACCTGTCTCTAAAATTATTCCTTCATTATTAATAAATTCCACAAATACTCTAACATCATCTTTTATAACCTGCCAAATTAAAAATATTCTCTTCTATCCACTAAACTCCAAAGCACCTTAATTGTGTGCTCTTTGCTTATTTTCCTGTACACTTTCACAATTAGCTGGATATACTTCTACTCTTATTTATCACTGAATCCTCAAAATTTTTATTACAGTGGCTTGTATATAGTAGGCAGACAAGTATTTGTTGAATAAACAGAAAATATATTGAAATGAAATTGCACTATTGATTTTTGAATCAAAATTCTATTTATTTGAGTACGTGATTCATTTATTAAATTCCTACTTGTCCCCATAATCCACATCAGAAAAAAAAATGAACCACTGGACCCGTGCATCTGCAACAGCCCCCATTTTTCAACAGGTAGCAGATTTTCAAAATAAAACTTAATACTTTAAAGGAATTAGTAAATCTCTGGAGTGCACACCTTATAATTCCAAATCTTTCAAGTGGATATTCAATGTCATACAAAAAACATTACCTTGTAATCCTTTTCTGCCCCTACAATAATTCACCCCAGAGTCGACTAGCAGTATGTTTTCAACTGTTTAAAGATGTCTGCAGATGCAGTATAATTTGGAGAATTCACTATGAGATCTCTAAATATTTCAGTGAATAATTGAGGTCATTTTTATATCCTCTACTTCACGTTATTGTACAGAAACAGCCCACATTCTAAAAACAAATATATAAAATATTCAAGTTTTCACTAAATTTGAATGAAAAATAACTTGCCATGCAATTATTGTTCCTTTTCAGGTTGGATTTGCCTGTGATGTGGCTTTTAAATAGTAGTGCATAGTTCAGGAATTATTTTTTTAAGAATTATGGTAATGTTTCATTTTGCATGCACTTGAGGAACAGCAAATGCAGAACAGCACAAATTAACACCCAGGTTAATCTGTTGAGAAGTATAACAGTTGAGTACCAAGTGTCAAGTCTGCACAGCTACCTATTTAATGTTTTAAATGCTACAAGGAGATTTTCTTTTTTCCTGCTTGGAACAATGGAGCCAAAGTGATAGCCAAGATTGTTATCTAACTGTCCTTCCTTCCTATATTTGGTGTGCTAAATCCTCTGAAAAAGAGACTAATGTGTCTAAATCTACTGCTATTAGTAAGGAGAGAGTATTAAAACAGACATCTCCCTTCCACATCCTTCTTGAATTATCCAACTAGCAATTATCAGAGACCAGAGCAAAAAAAAAGGGTGAGGGGGACACAAAGGGAGAAGGCAAAGGAAGAAGGCTATTACAATCAAGGATTTAGAGCAGGAGGAGTGGGAGAGTGAGAAGCCTTTGCAGCCCTTGTCCTAAGGCAAGGCTTGGCCAATGCCACAATTTTAAGAAATAATTTTATTTTTAATCGAAAGAAATAGACATAGCTACTATGCCCATGAATCTGGGAAAAAAATAAAAATATCACAAGCTCTAACAAACTATTTCAATTGTGTTCAAATATAAACAACTTGTTCATAAATTTGAATAAGATTATATATTTCAAAAGTGTTCCACTTGCTATAAATATCACACCAATGCCAAACTGCTCCTATTTTTGTTATATAATAAACCACCCACAGTGTTCCTGGAGTTGGGTAAAAATTACATAAGTAAGCCAAAGATTTAGATAACCTAGACACACTGTTTTGCTAAATTTGCATTTCTTATGGAAAACTGTATCATGAAATATGATCGTGTGTGTAAAAGGAATGCTTGGTATTACACTAAATCTGGGATTGTTTGTGAAATGGGTATCATGCCAGGAGTTAGTTCCTGAAATTATTAGCAATTTAAGCCCTCATCAATAAACTGCTCTTCTATTTTTAGAAAGCTATTTCAACTGGTGAAAAGCTTTAGAATTCCATTTTTGCCTAGAGTCAATCTTGTAAGCGATGTAAAAGGGATCTGATTTTTTACTAATCACAGTGTAAAGGTAAAGTGCTTGAGAGTAGAAAAAAAGGCTTCATCACTAAAATCTGATTCATAAGTTGTTCAGATTTGTCTGCCTTCATTTTCTGTTGGCCTTTTGCTGCTTTTGTGTGTGTGTGTATGTTTAATCGACTTTAAAAATACACATACTCCTAATTCTCAAAAACCAAAGATTCTTTGAGATCTACTTGTCCAATATCTTGAATTAATTTTTGTTTTATCCAAGCATTTTTCACTGTTTCTTTATTTAGTTAATATTTTTTTGCCTCAGCTGCAGCAATTTCTTTCCAGCTTGCAAGACAACAAATGAACAATACACTCGGGGTTGGTATTAATGTCGTTCCATGGATCGGCTAGAGGGGGGAGGGTTCTCATACAGGGATTGGATCCCTTGAGGCTCTGAGCGCTTGTTTTTTACCCTTCCATCAGAGTTAGTTACAACCTCCAGCAAAGTCCCTCTGCAGCCTGGTGCCAAGGGAGGTGTCCCACATGGCCACACAATCTGCTGCTGGGGTTTCTATGAACCAAACGAGCTGAATTTCTAATTGCTCATTACAAAACCTCCATTCACTTTACTGCAAGTCTTCCCTTTCACTGTTTACCTATATTTTTTTCACTCATTGTAGATTGTTCACAAAATTCATTTTAGCCTATTCATGGGTGTATTATTTAATGTCATGATAAACATTTCCTCATTTCCTTTCTTCTCAGAATTATTAACCAGGCTTTCACAATATTTACAACACTGCAAAATACTAATACTATTATATTTGGATTCTGATTTAAATAGCCAATCCACTTTTCCCACATGGATCAGAGTCTGCAGTCAAGTCATTTTAACTGTTTTAGAAACATGTCAGTTTTGCCACTTTTTAAATCATGTTTCCTACAAGCCTGAAGTTGCCTCTGTAAGTCTCTTCAGCTCACAGAAATCACCCTTCAAGTGTGTGCTTCAGGTCCTTCTTCTGGGCAATCCAAGTCCTCAACTCCTCAGGAATTGTTCTTCTCTCTGAGTTTCTAAGATACATACATTGCCTGTCTTACAAAATGTCACACATACTGATATACTGTTTTAGGCTAGAATGATTTTCTCCAATAATCCTTAATTTCCTTGAGTGTATGGACCGCAGCTTATAGTTCTGTATTCTGAGACTATCCGGCACAGTTCTGAACACACAATAGATAATAGATAACAGTTATTAAGCCCCTATGTGCCCAGAGCTGTTCTAAGCATGCTTTGTGAGCAAACTATTTAGTACAAAAATCTACTGAGGCAAATACTATTATGAGTCCCACTTCACAGATGAGGAAACTGAGTTATAGAGAGGTTAAGTTACTTGCCCAAGATCACAGAGATATTAAGTGGCAGAGCTGAGCAGTTTGCCTTTAGAAGCAGAGTACACTACCTTAATAAGTGCTAATTGATGGTTCTTTCTATCTTTAAAGCACCAGATAGTCATCCTTGACTCTCCACTCATCATGACTTAACAAATGTCTCCTGTTTTCCAGTCTATAGAATGGCATAGCCCTGGGTCCTACATCTGATTCACTGATATAAAGGGAGAAAATGGCAATTACAGAAGTCTTATTTTTACATGGTGAGAGAAAAGTTAGTTATAGTTAAAACATAAGAGTTTTAAGTAATTGAGAAAACTCAGGTATTTTCTTCCCTAAAAAATCTTCTTGGAGCCCTGGCTGGCATAGCTCAGTGGATTGAGAGCAGGCTGTGAACCAAAGGGTCCCAGGTTCGATTCCCAGTCAGGGAACATGCCTGGGTTGTGGGCCAGTTCCCCAGTGCGGGCCATGTGAGAGGCAACCACACATTGATATCTCTCTCTCTCTTCTCCCTCTCTTCCCCTCTCTAAAAAATAAATAAAATCTTTTAAAAAAAATCTTGGAAATATGCACACAATTACTTCAATGATATAATTTTTCCTCAAATTAATTTTTTCATGAAGATTATCAAATAAACAGGAACTATCTATTTTATTTACAAAACCATAAGTTTTATGGTGTTCATTAACAAGACATCAATTTTCAGTGCACAACAACTGACTCATATTATTCATAGCACACACACACTTGACATAAAGTAGCAGGTTAGATGTAGAGTCAGCCCTGATGTGTTTTAAATATAAAATATTCTAAAAAGCAACATTGAATATTTCAAATATGAATGGAAAATATGACTGTTTCGCTGGCCGTCATTGTTTCCACAACACAGGCTCAGACACACAGACAAATGCGCAAATGTAAAAGCCTGTGCCCACTGCGCCCACTGCGCCCACTGCCTGGTGCCCCCTTGACAGACATCCCCTAGCGTGAATCCTCTGACAGCTGCTTCAGAACAGAGTTTACTGAGCAATCGAAGAGTCATCGATGCAAATTTATTAACTTGCAAATTAGAAAAACAATAACTACCTTTCTGAAGATCATCAGAAAGAAACACTATAAGGAGAGCCTCTCTCCAACATTTTTATTCCTTGAGTAAGCCCAAGATGCTAGAAAAATGAAGAGTTCAAAAATGAGATAGTAAACATCTTACAGCTCAGAAAATATATTACATTTTAATTGCTTTCAACCTTTTTGTCCCCACTGACTCGTGGTTCTCATTGACCCTTCGTGCATTCACTGCCCTTGTGTCCCCCGCCAACTCCCTCCTCCCAGTGCATGGTCTGGGTGCCTGCCCATCCCAGGCAGAGATGGCTTCTTGGATGGGAATTTCAGCCAGCACCCTTTCCTGACCTGCTCAATAGAAATACAAGGCTAAATTTTTCTTTTAAATCATTAACACAGTGAAATTAACAATTAGAATTGGGGTTAAAAATAAATTTATACTTATCAAATGGTGAAAAAATTACAATTGTAACACTATCCAATACTTACTTGTGAAGAAGGTGAACACTGATGAAAGTTTTATATAAATGTCAAAGTAATACAGGAAATCAGTTTTAATTTCTTGATAAAAATGTCAAACATTTTTATTTGAACTTATTTTTCAAATTATGTAATATTTGCCACTGTTTAAATAATATTATAAATTTTTGACCTTTTATGCATTCTTTGTGGAAAAGTAGGTCAGAATGTAGGCAATTAAATAGAAAAAATATGTCAGGGAGAAAGCGCTTTATGTAGCTAACTCAAATTGAAGCATCTGTATCATACTCTCAGTAAATTTTTAAAATGCTGCACAACATTATATGATTCATGTATTTATAGTTACTTAGAAGTTACTTTGTCAAAATAAAATTTTTCCTGGTTAAATAAATCTTTAATAAAAGACGATTGATTCACTTTACAAACAAAAAAGAAATTAAAAAATCACGAAGTCCTGGGAATATTTTCCTTATTAGGAAGCAAGTAACAAGATGAATACTGGAACTTAAATTATTTACAAAAAATATGAGATAAACACTTTAAAACACCATGGTCAATCTCCTAACAGAGTCTCATTTGTGTTGTCATTTGTATCTGCCACATTTGAAATACTTTTTCACAATTAGAAGAAAAGACTTAGAAATTGATCCATTTGGTCATTTTAGAAAGAGGTAAGATGCATTTCACAAGACTAGTGAAAAGAAAACAGTACTTCAGCTTGAGGTACCTGCTATAAGATGACATGCCCATGGAACTCATCATTTTTATGAAATATGAAGGAATTATGAAGAAGCCAGTAACATGAATTAATCATCAACATTCCAAATGAATCTTTTCAGGCCTCTAATTTTTTTTTATTAATAGCCATTCTGTCACTGTTGCTAGTGCTCCATTTAGAGCATACCCCAATGTGGATTTCAACAAGCAGTTTTAAAACAGAGCACCCTGTATTGTAGAGTGAAATTCTAAAGATTTCTGAAGCCAGATCTGTGAATCATAGGTGACTCAGCAGCCTCCCACAAGCCTGACAGCCCATATATTCTCTCTCAAAATGTTCCTTCTGTAAAAAGGATGCTGAATAAAATCCCATATTCCTATTCAGAAAATACAAAAGACAATCCATTAGAATCCACACTGCCTGTTTTAGGTCACCTGAAGTGATAGGAGAAAAAAAATCATTGCACATAGTATCTTGCTGTCCACAGAACTGTGTTTTCATCTATCCATGATCTATTTCCCCCAAAGCACAGAATCATCATCTCATATCTCTTGATAACATCAGGGAAATGATACCATCATAGGCATTCACATCACCTTTGAACATTCTGTAAATGAATCTTAAACTGAGGTTATTTCTCCAAATGTAAGAAACATTAGATTCATTTCTAGAAAATGCAAAAGAAAACAACTTGGTCTTCTAGTCCAGTTTCCTATTTAATGGAGGTTTTCTTTACACATTCCCCATGAAAAATTGTCATGCCAATTCTCCCCAATCCTTCCAGTGATAGGCATTCATTTTCTTACCAATAACTTTTTCATTTGGGAGGTGAAACTGTTAGAAAGTTCTGAGTACAAAAGAAATTAAGATAGTTATCTTATAAATTATTTGGCAACCATCTAAAATCAGATCTACTTCTTATATACATTTATATGTTGTTTAATTTTAAATGATTTTTGTCACTTTAAAATTTACAAGTTATAAATATTTCAGAAATAAATGTTTCTCCAGAAATCCAATTCCTAATATTTAGTAAAAGAACACGCAAAATATATCTTACAATGCATGTAGCTGACTCTGATGTAGCCATCTGACTACCAGATTTTTGTTTGTCTTTATCCTTAGATTTAACCAGAACAAAAGGAGTAAATAAAAATATAGGTATGTAAAGAGTACAGTGAGAATTTTTATTTTTTTGCTGCAATTTTTTAAAAAGTAACCATCAGCAACTAAAGGCAAGGTTAGGTGATAATGATTAATTAGTATATCATGTGAGTTTAATAGAAATATGTTCTGACCAAAGGGTGACCTGACAGCCATATACCTCCAAAGTTCTGGGACCTGGGTTTGAGGTGGAAGAGTGGGCTGGGTCTGCACTTCCAACCAGGTCTTTGGACCACGGATCAAAAGAGAATCCAACAGCCAGTGTCCAATGAGTCAAGGAAGTAGCTCACAGGAACAGTGATTCAAAGAGGCAAAGCAGAAAGACCATATAAGGCTCTGACAAGAGAACAGCACCAGGAGACAAGGATATCCAAATGCCAAAGATGGAACAAGCAGCTTCAGAACTGTGGATCAAAGAAGTGGTGAAGATTTGTGTAAAGGACCTATTTATAGAATCTCTGTCTTATCCACCTGTGGCTACAAAGGGAGCTGCTAAACAGCTAACTGTTTAAGAGAGAGGATCATAATGTTTTGTTTAAAGGCCTGTACTACACATAATTTCTTATTCTGAGATCTCAAAGTGTGCCATGAAAAATGCCACTGCAATGGAATATGGATTTGGTTTTCCTATTTCTTTAAGACAAGTTTAAGAAGCAAATAATATACTTTCCTTTAGGTTAATACCAGGGCTCAAATAAGAACTTTATTTTTGACTCTCCAAATCAGTTATTTCCCGCTAGATTTTTCAGAAAGTCCATGGAAATCACATTGAATAAATTCAAGGGAAGTGTACATACAATACTTTTTTAGCTAAAGAAAATACCTCTGTCAGGATCGTGATAAAGGTCTTTTAATTTCATTTAAGCTCTTCTTATTCTCCATTTTCTCTCTTCTCATTTCACAGAAGGGGATGTTTGTGAAATGAATGGGCAGACAATAGAATTAATGGAAGAGACTCCATTGTGCCCATCACAATATCTTTCATCTTCATTAGAGAAATCCAGAGGAATACACAGAGCTGAGAAGCCCAGGGGAAATAACATGTTCCTGAATAACCAACTCTCCCTGAATTTATAACACAGCCAGCTGGTAGTAGATAAGATTAAATGAAGGAAAATGAAAGTAAAGGAATTGAAAGAAATTCAGTGGACCCAAAGGAACAGAAAGAAATCAAGAGAAAGAATAAGAAGGTGGGACACAGAGTTGGGAGGAGTGGGTAGAATAGCAAAAGAAAGGAGGCCAGAAACAAAGGCATATTTTTAAAAAATGAATGTAGAATTTCTCTTAAAAAGATGAAAATTCACTTTTGTACATTTGAAAAAACATTGGCTCATTGCCAAAAACTTTGAATAATGCACTTAGTACTATTGTTCAAGCAATCATTGCAACTTCTAAGTTATGACATTAACAGCCCTATAAAACTAAAATGATATAGCCTTTAATCCAATTATGATGGAATATATGGTTGCTTTAGTCTACTTTACACAGAACTGCAAAGGCAAACCTCTTAAAAGACTATTTTTATTTACAAGAATTTCTGCTTATATTAGACTTATTGTTAGGAAAAGTAATGTTTATTGATTTTTATGACTAAAGTATACATCTTTTCACTGTGGATAATGATATGAGATCGATGAATGAATGATGATTTGTTTATACCAGTCATACAGTTGGCTCCCCATAGAGCAAAGGAGTTCATATTTGTGCATGTCTACATTTTAGATACTCTTATATTTGAAGATTACCATGAAAGACACAATTTTACTGATTTCATTGCACTAAAAACTAAAGTGCTATAGCATATGCTACCTCTAAACCTTGGACAACCATTTTTCACTTTCTCTTGAGGAGTTCTAGGTGCCTAGTAAGGAGAGGTTTAAAGAAGCAATAAAGTTACATTGCTTGAGTTTCATGACCCTACAAATTATTTTCTGTTAAACACAGAGGACGGCATAAGAATTGGGTAGTCAAGCTGCTATGAGGAGAAGGTCTTGGTTATTCTCTATAATCATAGCTGGTGGTTTCTTTACTCCTTAAAATTTCAGCCAATGAATTGGTAAAACTTTCGCACTCAGACCCTCAAAAAGAAAAATGAACCTAAACGGCAAGTAACACCTGAGCCAACCCTCCTCCTAAACTCCTCATTGCTATAGCACAGATATATGAGCCCACACATTCTTAACACTTTGGGTAAGAGACAGAGCTTTAGATCTTGAACTTGCCACTCTGTATATCAAATAGCACGTTCTTGCCTGTTTCTTCTGCTTACCATGTCATCCCTCCAAATCTTCACAATTCTTCTCATTTTTTAAGTCCCAAGTCAAATGTCATCACCTCACAAAATCATTCCTGACCAGAGCAGCTAAATTGATCACTTTATCCTGCCCCCTGTCCTTTATATCTGGACAGGAGACTCTAATGTTTCTTCAGGCCACTCACAACCTTTATCATATAGGTCTTTTTACTCTTTTTCCATCTCTTTCCTCTAGTAGCATGTAAGCATCACAAGAGAAGGCCTTTCTCATCTGAAAACAAAAGTATTTAGTTTTGCACTGGGATAAAATAGTTACACAATGAAATATTAATTGAATAAATAAATGAATGACTCTGGGGGAAAGCAAAGAGAATAGTTAAACTGGGATAACTGCATTTATGCACAAGGCATGTAAAAGCTTTAATTGAAAAATCATGACCTTAAATTCAAAATTTCTCTTTTTCCTTAAGTAATGGGGGTCAAAATAATCCTGGCTGTCACAAGAGACCATAAAGTTTCTATTAAAGTCACATAAAAATAAATTTAAAAAAAACCCTACATTTCAAAAGTCTGAATTTTCATATTTAATGCCCATAAAACTATTTCAGGTCATTTTAGAATGAGACAAATAACAATCATTATTTTCCTATAGCAAAAATTATAAATTCCAACAAGAACAAAGCCATCGTACCAGCAACTATAATGTTATCAAAGAGGAACCATTCTGGACACGGTCCACCTCCCCAGCTTTGGTCCAGCACTGCACACCGCTGACAATTGCCTCAGCTACCTAGACTTTGACTGCCAGTGTCTGCATTGACTATGGGAACGCTCCTCATTACTTGCAGAAACTCAACCCAAGGTGTTTCCCTATAAAACTGAAGCATTGGTATACCAGGGTAAATGTTTGGATTCTTCAGAGAAAAGCAGCTACACAACTTGTGTGAGAACACACAAAGATTACTGTTTAACATTGCATGGCTTTGGCAATTGCTAAAGTTATTTACAAAAGCTATTTAAGTTCTATGAAACAGGAAACTAATGATAACAAAGCTGATTTCTCATTCAAAATCAAAAGCAGAATCTGAAATTAAAGTGAAAATAGAATATCCTTATTTCTGCATTTTAGACTTTAAACAAATCAGTGTACCATTTTATTTTAAATTAAATTGTTAGAAACTATTAAGTCCAAAGAATGTGTTATTTTTACATATTTTACATATGCTTTGAACTAGCCTCAATTTCCTAGATAGCTGCTAACAGACTGGTATTCTCTCACTTATTGAACAGTAATAACAGAATTAAAACCCTAAGAATTTTTTATCCATAATAGCTAGAGCCTACCAATTCACACCCTATTCAGAAATTTCCAGGTGCCTCAGCTAAATTACATTGCAATGTTTTATGAGAAGCTTCCATAAACTGATACCTTCTATATTTCCCATCCTACATTCTATCAACATTTTCTCTTCTTTGCTGTATATAACAATGATCCTTGTATCATTCTCATGCCAGAATAACATGAGTTCATTTTGAAATATTTTTGTATAAAAACTCATAAATTTAAAATAATTTGAGTAGAAGATATTACTAATATCAATACTCAGCTTTTCCTAATATACAAATTCTTTCTTCACTTTATACTTTCTGGGCTGGAAATAATTCTTCTTTGAAATCTTCTTCTTAGAAAATTGCTGGTTATACTTAAGGCCAAATTCAAGTATTTACTTGTCAGTGAATCATTATGAGATATATTTTTACTTACAACATAAGAAAGATATTTGTATTTTGTAGTGATTGTCAAGTTCTCCACTGAACTCTGAGCTCCATGGCAACAGTAAGAGTGACAAGGTTTCACACAGGAAGAAACATCGTGAGTACAGACTGTTGCTGACTGGTCAACCTGACTCCAGCTTCCCCTGCCTCCAACACCTCCACAACCCTTTCTTCAAAGTAAATATTAATTCATGGTGTCTTTAAATAACATTAAAATTTATTTTCTGCCCTGGCTGGTGTAGCTTAGTGGATTGGGCGCGGGTCTGTGAACCAAGAGATCACGGTTCGATTCCCAGTCAGGGCACATGCCTGGGTTGCAGGCCAGTTCCCAGTAGGGAATGCACAGGAAGCAACCATACATTGATGTTTCTCTCCCTCTCTCCTTCCCTTCCCCTCTGAAGAAAAATAAATAAAATTTAAAAAAAATTATTTTCTAATCATAAATTAATATGTATACAGTAATTAAATTCTGAGAAACAGCAAAAATTTTCTTACCAAAACAAGCCAGAATAAAGAGAATATAAACTGATCCCACATATAAACACTAGTAAGAAACCTATATAAAATATTGATGAATCAAAATAAAGAGAAAACCTTTTAAATGCACCATGGCCAAGGAACATTTATTCCAGGAAGAAGTAAAGGTTTCAACATTAAATATCCTAATAACCTGTACATATTAACTGTGTAAACTTGAACAAAAAAATCACTAGAACAATCCTTGGTACATACTAAATGAATAAATAATGGCTAATATTGTATTATTTTCAGCATATATTATTCTTAACCTATAGTTTAATCCAGTAAATTAAGTGATTAAAGGTAAAAATTCATAGTTATTCTGAATATCTGCCAAAATGTTCTTACTAATATTTAAATTTCATTCTTGCTCAAAAATAATTAGTAAGTTAAGAAGAGAAAAAACTTCCTTAACTTAATAAACATTATCTACCAGTATACAGAGAAAATACTTATAGGTGAAATTCTTAAAGCATTTCAATTAAATCAGAGCAAAAGAAGGAATGCCCACTCTCACTGGTATAAAAATGCTATAACAGAAGTCACAGTTAATAAAATAGGACAGAAAAATAAACAGGAAGCATAAACACTGGAAAAGAAAAGAAAGAAAGCTTGTATTATTTATAGACAATATGACTGTTACCTAACAATCCAGAAGAATAAACTGAATAATTACTGAGCTAACATAGTTCAGCATGAGATTTTACAAACTTAATATGAAAAATGTAAACAACTAAATAGAGTAATATACAGAGGACTCAAAATTATCAGAAAATAGCTAAAATTATTGAAAAGAAAGCCTCATCAATAATCAGTTAAACAATATTTTATTATACACAGATCAACAAAAAATTTGAAAAACTGACAAATACTAGGAGATACATAACATGTGAAAATAAAGGTATAATTTTTAAAATATATATAATTTCCTGATTTGCTTTCAAAGAGTATGTATACACTCTACACTATACATATACACTATATGTATGTATAATACACTATACATACACTACATATACACTATATATGTATGTATATATATACATGTAGGGGTTTTAAAAAGATTTTATTTATTTATTTTAGAGACAGGGGAAGTAAGGGAGAAAGAGAGGGAGAGAAACATGAATCAGTTGCATCTCATATGTGCCCTGACCAGGAACTGAACCCACAACCCAGACATGTACCATGACTGGGAATCCAACCAGAGACCTTTCACTTTAGGGAATGATGCCCAACTAACTGAACCACACCAGTCAGGGCCATATGTGTTTATGTGTACATATAATATAGGTATCCAGTCATATAATATGAAAATAGAGACATTTAAGAAGATACAAGATATAAGAAACATTGTTCATTAGACAATGATGTCTCAGTCCCCTTCAAAGTAGGCACCTTGGGACCTCACACAGTTCTCCCAATTGCCCTCAGCTTCCCCGTTGTATTTTCCTGTGTCTCATTCACAGTCTGAAACCTCCTCTCTTTCAAAGGTGATTTTGGTCTTGGGAAAATCCAGAAGTCTCAGGACACCAAGTCTGGGCTATAGGGGACTGAGTCACCCAGGTGATTTGATGTTTCACCAGAAAACTCTCCACAAGACATGGAGGAGAGTTGTTGTTGTGATGAAGCTACCAATCACTAGTTGCCTGTAGCTATGGCCTTCTGAATCATCCAAATAGTGTCCATGGAGGAATGTTCAAGCTTAACTCAAAATTGGATGCAGATTCTTTGCTCTACTCACTCAGTCATTTTGAATGCAATGGCCACACAGTGCACACATTCACTCAACAGCGTCTACCACCCCCAGTGACTAGTACAGTGAAGTCATCATTGTTCATGCATGTGCATTCCAGTCCACTCTCCTTGGCTGCCAGGTTACATCAATGTCATGCAAAACATTCTCATTATATTAATGTTTGGACTTTTCCCAGACAGACATTATATATATATATATTTGAAAGTAAATTAGGAAATTTTTTTTTATTTCCCTATTTATCTCTAGGTCTCTATCACAAGGAAATACTCCCTAATATCCACAAAGTGGTAAGTACAAAGATGTTCACTGGAACATTATTTATAATAGCAAATAAAGATCAACCTAAACAATAATATTTAAAAGATTATTACTGTACCCCTAAATAGTTGATGGTACATCAATTCCATGTAACATGCAGAAGTCAAAAGATTAAGTGGAAAATAAAAGAACAAGAGAAATAATTAATGGAAAGGTCTCCAGATCTTCAGTGAATAAGTAAGTCATGGTAATGCAGAGAGTATGAACTTACCCATGTACATGTATAAAATAAATAAATATTTGATTATACAAGCATTCACATGAGGAATTATATAAACAATGAACAATACTGGAAAGCCACAAACTGAACTAGTAACACTGGAGCAGGTACCAAAAGCAGGCAGATGGGTCACAAATGGCCTCTGTACTTTATTTGGTGCCTATTTATTACCTTCCTGAATCTTTTGCAATATAATGTATTATAATGATATTAGAACTTTTCAAGGCTAATTCATCCCCCTCACAGATAGAAATGGTCTATCATTTAACAGGATCTGGAGGAACTCCCTACTAATTAACAGTATAGCAGTAATAGGTAAAATTCTAGGGCTCTGGACCAGACTTCTTGGTTTTAATCCTCATTTGGCTGTTTACTTAATGATGTGGGATGGTTACTTTATTGCTTTAAAAATTAGGCTAGTAATGGTATATAACTCACAGGGTGCTTATACAGATTAAATAAAGCCCTTAACTATAAAGTACCTAGCATAGTAGCTGGAACATAATAAATCTTTATCAAGTTTTTGTGGTTGCTCTACAAAATTCATAATATGAGGAACTAAAGCTTCTGGTTGAGAAATAAATGTATCACTAATCCATAGCTTTAATTTTTTCAAGAAAGGACAGTTACTTACATTGGAGTAACTGCACAGTTGATAAAAAACTCCACTTAAAGATGACTTGTTCTGGATAATATTTTTTAAAAAATAACCTATAGCCCTATAATGAAATTCTATGAGATGCTGGATGTGCAAATTTATTACAAGACTATAGGCCTGGAATGTTGTACAACTGTTATTTTCATGCTTTTATTAAAATTTCCCTCAGTAGTCTTTGTATATCTAATAACATCCTATTATTAGAAAAACAAAATGAAATTAACTGATCTTATGTATCTAACACATAAGAATCTTAAAAACTCTAGTAATTTGATTTGTATATAAACTATAATACATATTTTTATGTAATATAAAAAGTGTGCCAAGTAACAGAATTAATTTACACATAACTTCTATTCCAAGGTAATATTCTCAAAAATAAAAGTACAGAAAATAAATGTTAAAACAAAAATAAAATATAAAGTTTAAGATATTGTGTAACTTCATTGTAACATTTCCAAAATGACTAGAAAATTTTAGCATAACCATTTTTCTAAAATGTTGTGCAATCCTCTGGAAATTAGTGTGAGATTCCTCACTATATGAAAGATATGCATGAATTAGTTATCTCAGAAATAACTTACAGCATTGATTAGTACAAATAAAATATAAATTCAGTAAGGCAGAATCTCATTTCATATAAAATTACAGCAAGATATGTTAGGAAGCATGAGAGTTTTTATTCTCTAATGTTACCTAAAATATAAAAGTCAATAATTTTTTTCAAATTTAGAATATGGTTTACAGAGAAGAATCTTGAGAACAGTTTATAAAATCGTAAATATTGATAAATATGGGGGAGGAAGCAGATCTTGCAAAGAAACTGACAATGAATGATTAAATATTATCATCTAGAATTAAGAGAATGGCCTACAGTTTCCTTTATATATTCTTATTTTTACTATCCTTAGGTATAGTTTTAAAAAATACAGATTACTAATAGAAACAAGAAAATACCAAACTGCGAATTGACCAGATGTTAGCATTGCCAAATTGTACCTAAACTAACTTAATCCATATATTCCATTTTCTTTTGGAAAGAGCATTGTAATTTAAGTTACTACAATCAACAACTCTTTATTCAGTTCCGAACATCATATTAGATCCTTCTTCTTTGCTGAGGATAGGCACACAGTCAACAAAGCCATTCCAAATGCTTATAAACTAGGTCAGTGGTTTTCAACTTGTGTCCCTCAAGTATTTTTAAAACATGCAACACCTGACTAGTTAGTCGGGGCATTGATCTCCTCAGAATGTCAAATAAAAAACAATAGCAGCCAACACAACAATAGCTGTCCAGTGTGAATGAATCAAACTTATACCTATTTTTTGTCAGATCAGAAAAAAATACACGATTTGATATGCTGCAGAGTTTTACTAATTAGTTTATGTGTGCCATGAGATGAAAAAGGTTGAAAATCACTTGACTAGGTGATTAAACAAGATCAGTCACCAGCAAGCCTCAACTCATTACAATTCATTTTTAAGAACTTAATTTTCTGTGCTGTCAGCCCCCACTTTTTAATTGTTACAGGATCTCATACATAATGCATGATTATATTAAAACACACTGCATTGGCTGTGACATGGCATGAGTTGTCAACTAAAACATAATCATCTTTGACCTCAACCCACCATCTGACATCAATAAAAAATGAAAATTACACCTACAAACTGGCTAAAAAGGCTTTTAAACTGTGACATTCAGAACTCTGAATGAATGTAAAGGATACTTAGCTCCTTAGACACTCTCCCATTCTATCACAAAACTCTTCTGTTTTCAAGAGATGAATTATATTCACTGTTATGTACTGTTAAGTCTACCCATTCGTCTATCTGTATGCTACAGATAGGTTCAGTGTGCTCATGCCATTCAAAAAAGAAAATATATAACTGGTGTTTCATTTGCTTATATCTGGATAAAACTAGAAAAAAGCAAGCTAGAGTTTAGCAATATAGCCTCGATTTTATTCAGGGCTATATTTTCTAACCCCCACCCCCCGAGAGAAATGGAGGCTATTTAACAAAAACTATATTACCCATGGGAAGCCCTCCTTCTGTTACCATCTAAAGGTTGACAAGGGTCACTCCACACGAAACTGGACATGAGTGACATTCAAGGCAAACCAGATCCAAACAGCTCACTTCCCAGGAAACACTGCACTTCTTCTCCAATACAGTGTAAATGTTTTAAGGTCAGAAGAATGCAATGTCTGTCAATGCGTTCCATGTATGTTAAAAAGACAGGTAATTTAGAAAGAGTCTGACATTTAAAATAGGAAATCACACTTTCAGGGTCTCCCCTCCTCCAACTTGACACCTAATTAAGCATCAATACAAAACAATAAAACTGAACAGATGTACTAGTCATTAACAGGAATTATCCATTCCCCTATCAAATCTGAATGTACAGAAAGGCTCTATTGTAATAGGTTGGCTTAATTGCCTGAGAATTCCCCCGAGAAATGTACAAATGGATCAAGACATCTCACATGCGCACGTGCACACACACACACACGCCCCACAGACAAGCACAGGCGCTCCCTCTAAGCTTTGATCCATGCCTTTGTCACTGTTATATCCATCTTGGCAAATGAGAATTTATGGGAGCTGCGATCAGTACTAGAACATCAAATAAATAGATGGAAAATAAATAAATCAAAATGAAAGGTAACAGAATTCAGATTTAGCAACACCTTCACATACATTTCTTATATACCAATGCTTTTCATAAAAGAGCTGTTTACATTTTTTAGTAAAAACAGAGCACAATAAACCTCCCCCTTGAAAAAACAGAAAAGCAAAAACAAAACAAAACATCACACACAGAGAATATGACAGAATTGTATCTTCTGGCAGTTTACTGCAAAACATTTGTTTCGTTACAAGGACCTGATTCACAATTACTGCAGTTGCACGGTTTGTTGGTTAAATCAGCCTATAGCCATCATTAAGGGGAGCTCAGAAATCCTGAAATGTGCCAAGCAATTCTTCTCACATCATTATGCAAGGCAGAGAATCCAGGAAGTTAGCACAATTGTTTTCTGCCCCTTTAAATTAACAGCCCTCCTGGATATGTATTGCATAGTATCTGTTGATTTAGGTGACTCAGTTACCCTGATGAAACTTCTCTCAACAAAAGCATTTAGAAAGTAGAAAACAAGACATTTCTAAAAATCCAGCCATTTCTATAGCTGGATTTTTAGAATTTAGAACTTAGAAAACAGATACCAGTTTTCTAATCCTCAACTGATTAAATTGATGGAATATAAGAGATTCATTCCAGTAATATTATATTGGATCTGAATATCTGCAGAATCACTGAAATGAAAAATTGGCATTCCCTACTGAAGTAAGAGATCTATAAAGAAAAAAATGAGTAGATAGATGTAAGAACACAACTTTCAAACTGAATGCCACACACACACACACACACACACACTGAGAACATTAAGATTTGCCACTATTCTATCTGCCCTACTCTATCACCCACAAGGGTCTGCAGTAAACTGAAAGCCTTAGCCCCGTACCTTATCACCTTAAGTCATATTTCAGACCACTAGGCACTACAAAAGCCTTAGTAGCTGCTTGCATTTCAGATTCTAGAGCTGACATTGTTCCTAAGTGTTTTCAGTTAATAAGATTTCCTAGCCACACCATAAAATCTCACCTATTGGAAATGCAAATGCCTGGATCAAATTTCCAACCATCCTGGTCTGGCTGGGCGACTTGGCCAGTTGGCACATTGTCCCCATACACCAAAAGGTTGCAGGTTCAATCCCAGTCAGGGCACATACCAATTCATGTTTCTGTTTCATTCATTTATTTATTAAATGAATTAAGTCATTCATTTATTAAATGATTATTTTTCCTAAAATATTTTTCTCCTTGGTTGAAGCCCCTTTCCTTCCTACCTTCTTTCCTTCCTTCCATTCTTCCTACCTTCCTTTCTCCATTTTTTCCTTTTTCCTTCCTTTTTTCTCTCTTCCCCCTTTCCTTCCCTTCCTTCTCTCTCTCTCTCTCCTGCCTCTGCTTCCTCTCTCTCTAAATATCAGTAAACATATCCTCAGGTGAAAATTAAAGAAATCTCCAACCATCCCAATCACAGGAGTATGGAGATACCAAAGGGTGAGATGTGTGCCCTACTCAACTTCTTCCCGTTCAAATGTTTCCAGTGGGTTCCAGCTCCAGATGCCTTGCCCATTCTCTTTTTATGGAACGTGTATTATCTACAGTAGTTACTTATTCCACCAATTAATCAGGTACTGCCTTCCACACTTCTGAAAGTTCTATTTTTGTTTTTGTTTTGTTTTGTTTTGTTTTGATTATAGAGTTAACAAGCTTCTACTATATATTTTCTCCCCCACAAAATTACAGATTTTTGTGGGTAGGACACACACATTTGTGTATTTATCACAGTGCTTAGTAAATATACTCAATGTCCCCCAAATATTATTGACTTCATAGTAGACTGTCTTAATTGCCTGCAGCCACAAACAGTGCGTCTGCGAGGTCTCCGGGGTGAAAATCAGTTACTGGTGATTGCCTCAGGTGCTCCGGCCCCAGGAGCAAGCTTAATGACTGAAAACACACTAGCTCCCTGTCACTGGGACAATCCCATGTGTCACAGCATTTCTGTGATGCTGGAGCTGGGGGTACAGTAAATAGGTGTCCCAAAGGGGATCTTCAGGTCATTGAACACCTATCTCTTATGAAATATAATAAACCTGTGTTATTTTCTCAAAAAAAATCATTCTGGCTAGTTTTGGCCAATTCAGCAGTTTGGGAAATTGGTTAAGAAGTATAGCTGGATCCCAAACACTTCCAGATTGAGTTTTAAATTTTTCTATTTTTAATGACTAATTTTTATATTTTTAAATGACTAGCTTTTAATGGATATTTTTCTATGTTGATATATGTCTTAAGCAGCTCAATGCCTGTCACTCACACACTAGAAATAAAACAAGATTGAAGGTACACAACACCATTCTTACAGTTCACCCAATTATCATAACATGAAACAGCTGGGAACCTGACAATGCCAGCATATCACCCATGACTTTCAGTGGATACTGTCCTTGCTTCACTTCCCTAATACAAGGCTAATGTTCTCTTCAAAAAGCACCAACTAAAAGGTAAAACATAACCTTTCAATAGGTACTGTATATTCTTTTCCTACTAACTAAACAATAGATATTCCAAAACAGCGGCATCTGAGTAACTCAGCAGTGTCTGCAATGGTTAAATCCTCCTCATCTGAAATAAACAGTTCCACACTGTTTCTTCAAATATACAACTCTGTGTCTATTTAGAAGAATTTATGTGGGCTAGACTCCTCTTGAATGTATACATGCATGGATTTCCATATACTATCTAACGCCATTAAATTTTCTTTGTCAATAGCCTTCTCAGACACTAACAATCACTGTGTTTGGCTTTCAACAGCATTTCAGCTCACTGTTAATGAAAATAAGCTGTATTGAGCAATGTCAGGTTTGTGCTTTTAAGAAAATCTCTTAGGGAAAAAAAAACAAAACCAACAGAACTTTAGAATAAAATGCTGAACAATGAAATAGAGGGTTATTAATTCTCTGCTACTTGAAGATAGTTTTCTACCCTTTGGCATGCTGAGATAATTATGTACACATGACACTGTATTACACATGCTGTTTGCCTACTTCAAAACTGTTCTCCGATGCAAGAATTATTGATTGAAGCTTCTCATGCATCATGTTAAAGTCAGGAAAAAAATACGTAATTTCCAGCAGAGCTCATCCATTACTCAAATTTTGTCAAGGAAATTCTGGATGCATTGTACAAAACTGCCAGTTTCCATTTCTAATAAAAATTGATTCTTTTTTATTGGGGTCATATAGTCAGCTTTAAAAATCTAACATCTCTTCTTTTGCCAAAATCTAACATTCCCATTATTGATTAAAGCTTCAGAGTCGCTTTGGAAGGTATTAGATTCTCTTCTCCATTTGGATCAGGATTAATATATTAGATCAATGCGAGTGTAGCCATCTGTCAGATTCAGCTCTTGATGCTGGCATGTCTCAGCACCTATTGTATAGAAGTGAGTATTTCCAGCATGGATCTTAGAAAGTTTGGGAAGCAGATGTGTCCAACCTTTTGGCATCTCTGGGCCACACTGGAAATGTGTGTCAAAACAGAAAAGTTGTTTTGAGCCACACATTAATTACATTGTGACACATAATCACACCCACACAAAAATCTCATAATGTTTTAAGTGCATTTATGATTTTGTGTTGAGCCATATTCATAGCCATGCTGGGCGGCCCATGGGTCGCAGATTGGACATCCCTGTAAGAAAGCAGGGAGAAAATTAAATAAAGATTGTAAAAGATGGAATATTTTTGCTTTCTGTCCATAACTTGAAATATCTCTCTCCTTCTTCCTGGATAGAAGCTAACCTCTTCTTGTCCTACCTAAAGAAAAGATTGCATCTTACTAGTTGGCACTTGAAATATTGACTGGCCTGTGAATACTAATATTCAGGAGTCGCTGTGGCTTAAGAAGCAACAATCCTTTATGAGAAAGACCTCTCATTTATGTTTTCTGCTTTTTGCCACATGAATATTGGACCTTAGACTGTGTCACTCACATTCTTATTTTCCTTCTGGTTCTAGGAATTCAGATGGAGATGGAAGCACCAGTCTGCTTTGTTGACGTAGCTTTCACTTTCTCTCTTGCTTTAGTTCTCACTGTTTCCACAAATACTTGAGCATTCTAGGCCCAAATTTTAGACTCACAAGAGATTATTTATAGCAAAGCCATTAGCTCCAAACACTGCATTAGGCTATCAATCACTAGGGAATATTTACAATAGGATGTTATGCCCTAAATTATGTACCTTTATACACAACTGCTCTGAAAACTCCAAAAACAAGAGCAGTGTTTGACAAGAATTCATGCATTTTTTTAATACCATCAAATGCACCAAAACACTTTCTTCTAACCACCAAAAAGATAATATCTGAAGTCCACTTGGTGGGAAATAGGATTGGCCTTCCTCCTTTATACCATTACTACATTACTCCTAGTAGTTACTACAACAGTAACTACTAGGAGGTCATGCCAATCTGGGTCCATGCAAGATTAAAGAAAATCATTAAGACATGTGGTTGACATTAAATTTTTTTTAAAGATTCTAAGTGCATCTAAGTCATACCCTCTTGAAAATATATGTAATCTAAATATATTAAACTTAGACTTGATCTTCTTACTTGGGAGTTCAGTGTTCAGAGCCAGAAGAATTTATTGCCTGTCATGTATAGCCTGTGAGATTTTAAGCAGAACACTTACTCACCTTGAATCTTTATTTTTCACACCTATAAGGTAGAGCTATTTTGCAGTACTTTTCTTTTAGGGATGCTGTAAGAACTGAATAAAATAATAAATGAAAAGGCCTTAAGAGTATTTAGTATATAAATGCTCAATAAATAGCAATTGCTCATATAATTGAATTAGACATTATGAGTGATGACAAGCTCAGTTTCTTGAGAGTTCCATTTTAATTTTAATTATTTTAATTGACAGGAAGAATTTCTTTAAGGTGTACCATACTCTGTCTCCCTATGACTGTTCACTAGTCCTAAATTTCTAAAATTAGAGCTAATTTCTAAATTTAGGGCTAAATTCCATTAGCTCTAAATTTCTGATACTCTCATTATATGTCTAATTCTGTCATGAATCCTCTAGGTTTGCAGAAAATTCCAAATGTTTTATATATTATTATTCTCCCTAGAATATGATTCCTTGATGTTTTAGCATTTTTTTTATAAAAAAATGAACACACTAATTCGAACAGATACATGTGCCTGTGTGTTCATGGCAACATTATTTACAATAGCCAAGATATGGAAGCAACCTAGGGGCCCATCATTATTTGAATGCATAAAAAGATGTGGTATATATATACACAATGGAATATTACTTAGCAATAAAAGATAATAAAATCTTACTATTTGCAACAACATGGATGGACCTAGAGGGTGTTAAGCTAAGTGAAATATGTCAGACAGAGAAAGATATTTATGTGTGGAATTTTTAAAAAATTAAAACAAATGAACAAATAAAACAAAAACAGACTCACAGAGACAAAGAGCAAACTGATGTTTGCCAGAGGGGATGGGGGTAAGGGATGGGTGAAAAAAACGAAAAGGAATATAGTCAATAATAGTGTGATAACTTTGCACAGTGACAGATGCATACTAGACTTAGAGTGGTGTTCCCAGCACAAGCATGTCAACCAACTGTGTTGTACACCCAAAACTAATAAAATATTATATGGAAACTATACTTTAAATAAATATAGATATGTAAATCAATAAGGGAGAAAAGGTAAGAAAATAATCTAATTTTTCAATGAACATATTAAATAAAAATTTGACTCTGAGACTTGAAACAAACATTCAAGTTGTCATCAGACCAAAGTGGAGTCCTAGGTCTCAGAGTAAACAGTATGTTTTGATTATAATCAACTGTCTGTGGCTGCTGCTATTGCTGGTGTGTGTGTGTGTGTGTGTGTGTGTGTGTGTGTGTGTGTGTGTCTAAGTCAGTTTTCACCTCTCTACCACAGGCTGTAAACTAAGTTTTTATATGCATATTCTTATTAAACAAGAGTGATGGAGAGAACTAAGAAGGTATTTTTTAGCGACTTATACCAGTTATATTTTTTTCAGTCTCTAAAGTGTGTTTCCCTAACTACTTGCATTATAATAGATGCTTTTAAAAATCACACATTTGTTAATACAGTCCCATGTCTACAGAACGATAAATTTCAGAACATGGGTCAAAATAATCCTTGGAAATACAATTCATAAGGCATTTTTCCTCATGAAGTTATTAAACATTTACTTCTCCCTAAAAAACACAGACTACCCTGATAAATAATAGAAGCACCTAATACTTTTAACCATTTAAAATTTGTAAAACACTTTACCAAGCACAAATGTACTCTTTCATGATTAACTTTAAAATGATTGTATACACTTACAAAAATAATGTTTATCTAATTTATTTATATTTTTCTGAATTTTTCTGAAAATAGCATTTTTAAAAATATGTGTATAAGTATTTGTATTTTCCTCAGATACAATGAAAAATTATTGACTACTCAGAAAATTTCCTAAAATTTCACACTTAATATACCTACTGAATCACTCATTACCTGTGTAAATATATCAAAATAATACATGGAATGGGAAGTTACATGTGGAACTAAAGTTCCCTCTTGTTTTGGCCATGTTCATACTTGAGATAATCTATTTTTGCCTCCATTTCTTGATTCTTCAGCTGTAAGGAGCACCTGCTCACTCCTATAAAATATATGGAAATTAACTCATATGTACTACTTTTCTATCTTCCCCAACATATCCCACTGTTGTTCTCTCTCCCTCCTCCCAACTTTTCTTAGGTATGATTTTATTGTTTAACTTTTCCAATATTTCATCTTAATAATTAAATATGACATGGGCATTAGGCAGTATTTCTTACTGTCTAAGAAGCAAAAGAGAAGAAAATGAGTACCTTGCCACATCCCTTCACCATGTCCCCTCCTCGCATAACCCAGCTTCTCTTCAGTACAGCATTACTTTTAAACTGTCAACATTTATTACATTTACATTTTGTTCTCTAATTATAATTGTCTCCCATTATACATTACCCATGAAGCAGAAAGTTTCTGTCTGGCATAAAAGCATAATTCATTTCAAATCTCAAATCTTCTCACCTCCCAAGAAGATCATGACATTTAAACAGGCAAATTAGTTTCATGACTGATTAGAAAAGTATAAAAAAGCCAAGTAAGTCCACAACAACTCCTGCTTGTACTGTTAAGGATTTATATCAGCTTTGTCATTACTTCCTTTATATCAAAGTCCATACACAGAGAAAAACATCTCAGGATTATTGGCTGTTTTGAGCATTAATTTAGAAAATCAATCATTGAGTTACCCATAGCTATTGTATAAAGAAAAGCACACCGCAGCTCTCTCAGAATGCCTTGGTCATAAAGATTGGTGGTGGGAGGGACAGGTATCCATTAAATGAGCATTTGGATCATAAAAATTGAAACTTGATCAGACAAATTTTTACAAAACTTTCTAACCTGCCAATTGTTCTTTTACTGTTAATGTATTTTTAAAAAAGGTCCTTACTAAGCAACAAATTCTATGTAGACTCCAGAGTCATATATAAAATATATTCTCAAATTATTTACGACTGCGTATGTCATTAGCCTGATAAAGAGCAACAATACTTATGGAAGACAGTTTAAAAGACATTCCTCTGGAATCTGGGTTTTATTTGTGGATGAAAGCCATGTTCTTGGACCACATTATCATAAAACCCTGGAAGAGTACTCTTCCAGAGTTTGACTTTGCTATTATACCTTCAGCTGTAATGGAGAGAAGTTTACAAAATCCAATCTTACAGTTATTGATCCTTCAACAACTCATGAACTGAAAACTCATGGGAAGAATTTCTTTCAGACCTAAGCACCAGGAAAATTACTTACGCTCCCCTGTGGAATTAGTACATCACTTCTATATATAAATTACACAACAGATCTTTCCATTCTTACTTTGGCCTCTAGGAAACTCAAAAATAAAATTTTTAGGCCAAGTTTTAAAAACTATGCAATGTCCTGCAGTTCACACTGCCCTAGCCTCTTATTTACATTTACCCTTTTCCTGTCTTAACTTCTCATTATTTTTACATTCTACTTATAAATACAAAAATACAACAATATTAATTGAATCACATTTTTCCTAAGAGACTTACTTTACCCATATCACATGAGACTATTTTAAAAACCACTTATCAGGGAGAGAATCAAAGCTTCCTAATTTGAAAAGTACATCCTCAATAAAGATACATGAACCCCAAAGTGATAAAAATGAAGTTCAGATTGAAGCTGGGTTATATACATACCGAGTTAGAGTGAGAAAGCAGACATATATGATAAATAACTTCATATAGTACTTCTTTTCAATTTAAGATAATTTCTTGATTTTTCTGATGGGCAGGCTTTTGTCCTTTACCTCTAAAACTTATTAGAATTAAGTGAAAGGAACACAGACTTTTCCTGGAACTCTCCTCTGTCAAGAGGGTGATTTAGACCCTAAAGAGTTCTTTTGTTTTCTTTGTCTGAAGTCACTCCCAGATTAGTCTGTGACTTGCTCGAACATGTTTCCCAGCAGTGATTCTGAGCTATCCCATTCACTTCTGACCCGCATGGGCTCTTTTCAAGCACTGCACCAAAAGTGGCTGAGGCCTAAACAGAGGCGTGCTGGCCCATTCACAGAAACTATTCAGAGACCTGTTAGGGGAGGGGCGGTGGGCGGATGGCAGCCCTCCAGAGAAGAAAGGAAAGTGACCCCTTAAATCAGAAAATGACCTTCTATTTGTTACTGGTTGTCTCTGTAAATGTAAGGGGACCACCTCCTCCATAATATGCTTTGTGATACTGTCAATGTTACATGACCTAAAATGGTGCTTCTGAAAAGATTAGATGAGTTATTAGTATTTAAAACTAATCAAGTGACATGTTTAGATATACAGAAAGAGTATACAATCTATTATATGACTGGTATTCATAAATTTAAACAAACTGTGTTTCTTCTAAAAACAAAGGGTAAACATATTTGGAGATGTTTCTGCATAAACACATATAATAGTAGAAAGGGATCTGGAGATGACTTTAAGTCTCTCCCTGCCTAACATTTGGGATTCAATCATTCAATTGTTTCTGTTGAAATGGTATTGTGATTTCTTCTATACCATCAGTTCCACAGTAGCAGTAGAAAAACTGATACTGATTATTTTATCTAGTAACCTAAAAATCAGTAACAGAAGTTGTAAAATTAACCACTAGGGATATTTACACATTTGTCACTTAGAATACACCTTGATCAGAAAATAGATCATTAGTCATTTGGGTATTTATCTCCTCTAGATAAGACCTTGTACTTCAGAGGCTTTCACTGAAAATTTTGAGCCACTGATCTATTCCAAAAGAGAAAAATAGGTCCTGGGGCTAGTCTTCCATGCCAATGATGCTTATAGGCAAGTTTGGCAGCTGCATCATTGCTACTCTGAACTAAAAACTATTTGTCATTCAATTATTCATGTTCAGCCCTTGTTTAGAGGAGAAAGCACTGAGGAGAAATAGAGCAGCAAACATGTAGACTGAGAAAGAAGAGGATTTTGAACAGTTATAAGGGAAAGGGGCATCCCAGAAGAATTTGGTATTTGAAACAAGAGATAGAATGTACTAAGTAATCCTAATAAAAACGGACAGCATCTTGTTCTTCACATATAAAAAATAAATTAGTTACAAATATGTATAAAAAATTCAAAGTAGCCCTGGCTGGTGTAGCTCAGTGGACTGAGCACAGGCCTGTGAACCAAAGGGTCACCAGTTCGATTCCCAGTCAGGGCACATGCCTGGGTTGCGGGCCAGGTCCCCAGTATGGGGTGCATGAGAGGCAACCACACATTGATGTTTCTTTCCCTTTCTTTCTCCTTCCCTTCCCCTCTCTCTAAAAATAAATAAATAAATCTTAAAAAAAAAATTCAAAAGAATGTTGACTAACCTCAGGCCTTCAGAGTAGAAACACTGGTATTTATTCACATCGTGCTTTATCACCTGTGCTCGACTCTCCCTGCATCCATCAACACAGGAGCTTTCATCACTTTGTCTAAAACCCCCTATGAAAATAGTTTATTTGATATTAATACTTTTATATACTGATATACACATGCTGGATTCCTATTTTATTCAAAGTTCTTTTCACACAGATTAAAATTTCCAACATTGAGTTTAGTAAATATTTATAAAGTGCCTCTTTACACTAAGGCATGTAGATAATCAAAATTTTACATATCTGAAAAGCCAAATGATTTTTTAAGCTATACAAGCCAAAAGCAGCTTCTGGAAAAATTTGCAAATCTATATGAAGTGTATATCCACCACATACAGTCAAGTGAGTGCTTAAAATATGAAATGTTGAAATATACAGAAAATAACTAACTCTCGTTGAGTTATAGGATACACTTGAATATCTCATTTATCAAGTTTCATTTGACTGAAACACTAGAGAATAAATACAATAACTGAAAAAGCTCCATTTTTTTTTAATTTCAGTGCTATGGACTGAATTTTGTGCTGCCCCCAAATTAAGATGTTGAAGTTCTACTCGCTAATTTGACTATATTTGGAGATAGGACTTTGGGAGATAATTAGGGTTACAGAAGGCCATGAGGGTGGGGCCTTCATAACAGTATTAATGACTTTATAAAAGGAAGGGAGAGATGTTCTCTCTCTGCCATGTGAGAGCAGAGCAAAAAGTTGTCTACTTGCAAACAGAGAAACAGGTTCCTACCAGGAACCAAACTGGACATCACCTTGACCTTGGACTTCCCAGGCTCTGCAACTGTGAAAAATAAATGCCTGTTATTTAAGTCACCCAGACTGGGGTATTTTGTTATAACAGCCCAAGCAGACTAAAACAATTAGGTGTAAAATATTTTTGAAATGTGAAAAATAAATTACTGGTAATAAAATGAAGAAAAAAGAAAAAATACTACTGTCCTAGAAAGAATATATGCTTTAAAACATGAAGTAAACATTGCATTAAGATGTTAACAATAAAACAATGTAAAGCTTATTTGTTTGCCTTGAACACAAATGACAAAAATGACTGGCTGGTTAAGGGAGAGATAACTGTCATATAATTTGATACCAGTCAAAGTTAGGGCAAAAATAATGGAAAGTTTATTTTGCTGCTGAATATATCACAGATGAAGTTTTTTAACTGAACATTGATGCAGAACACAAGGGAAAATGAAGCATGATGTAAGAATCAATTAATGCATGTACAGCAAGCATAAATCACATTAATGTATCAAAACACTCCTGCACCCTTCAGACCCTACTGGATACCAGGTCCAGTGCAAACTAATCTTTCTCCTCTGTCTGCAGTATGAGCTTTCTCCTCCTTGTCCCAACATCTTCAAAACTTCACTGTTTCACAACAGCACAAATCTAAGAATCATGCACCCTCTGTCTGGACTGCAAGCTACCCGAGCAGCTGGATCCCATTTTGCTCAGCTTGCACTTCACTCCTCTTTCCCTTTCTGCCCCTGCTATTGGCTTCCCAAAGAGGCTGGCGAGTCTTCACTCCCACTGCTGGAGTTAGCAAAATAGTTCCTCATCTCAAATTGGAATGGATCATAACTTACCAGGAAAAGAATGATCAGATTTTGAGAGAACAGGACTTTTTCATACCTGTTTCTCCTGCCCCTACATCTCCATCCTCCACCTGTAGTATCTACCAATAAAATCCTCCCAGGGATGCTCATAATGAGTGCATGAGCACAAAGGACTGGCAGTCAAATATAGTTGAAATAGTTCTATTGTAACTTTCTATCCAATACATGTGGGTTAAATAGGCTTTACAAATTGGCCTCAAGAGTTTTTTTTAATAGCAAAATATATCATTTGTTTTCCAAAGAATTCACTTATATATACACTTGCTTTCTTGGAATCTTCTGTAAAGTCCCTTAGCGACCACCAGCTACCATTCAGTAATCAGCATCTTTTGTCTATTCACCAGGCAATTACCAAAGCAATAAGTACATTCAGCAAGGGGAAAAAAACACTCTAGCATTGAAGACCCTCCATTTGGTACTACATTCTCCTGTAGAAACTTTTAAATCAAATGCAACTGCACATTATTAATAAGTGAAAATTATGCAATACTTTGGAGATACATTTACACATGTGACTGAGGGAAGAAATTAGCTCTTGTTTCAAACATAACATTTTAACATAACAATCATAACCTTTTGAAGCCAAGTGGGTACCCATTAAGAACGAGCAGTTAGCAGAAATATCCAATTCAGGTATGAAGAGTAAAATAAAATAGAGTTCCATACCCATTTAAAGACACTTATGTGCAAAAGTACCAAACTCACTGTTGTTTCATTGTAAAAATGCTAAGACAATTTGAATTCTAACAACCAATAAAGAATTATTATATCCATCTAAGGCAATTAGATTAGCACCCTCTACACACTACACAAACACACATTATATGTATATAGCATAAAGAGTTATCAATGTAAAGATATGTATTTTGTGGTTAAAGAATAATTGTAAGTTTAATTATAAATCATTGCACTTAAGAAATTTCTTTGAAAAAAAATATCATTTCCAATGGCCATATGTCCTTTACAAAACTTTAAATGCCCTTACTATGATGGCTAGTGAAGTAATCCATATTGTTATCCCTATCCCAACATTCTTACCCTTCAAAATGTAAAGTACTCCTTGCTATTCCAGTATCTCCCCCTCTTAAAAAGGGCATTTTCTTGAATATCATTCTCTATGTAACATTTGACATCAATATTGGAGCAGAAAAAGTCAGATCTGAGACAAAAATATAGATTTTTAACAATACTGTTAGTTTTTCATGGCCAAATTTAACAGGTTTTTTTTCAAATGCACAAATGTTTTAAGTATGCTTGGAAGTGCTGAGGGAGACAAATTTTGTTTATAAGCTATAATATGTTAATATGGTAGATGCAACAATGAAGGTTACCATGAAAATATCAGGTTTCACAAACCTAAATAAACCCTTAATTCTCTGAGGCAGTCAGAAAATCAGGAAGAATAACTTTAATCAAAAACTGGCTTTTCAACAGTGTTTAAATATTTTCCTTTTCATACCTGAGAACACAGTAGTAAGTTTTGTTATTTTCTTAGCTAGATGTAAATGAGAAGTAGCGATGGTAATTAAAATATATTGGAATAGCATAAATTATTTAAATTCACAGTAAAGGTTCCTGAGTTCAAATTTAAATTGGAGCTAATTACTTTATCTCTAAATCTGCCTTTCCATTGGCAGGTTGTCTTTTTTATAGAAAAAAAACAGGGAGGAAGTACTTACTTTCTACTTACAACTTCACCTTTAGTCTACCAATTAGCAAATTTCTAGATGTTTCATTACATTCCACAATCAAAGAGGGAAGCTATGATTTTGTTTTGTGTTGGCTTACTTTACTAGTGGCTAAATGGAGGTGTGACTAGCCGGAGAACAGACAGATTAGAAAATAAATTCCAGACGTTCTAACCACCAGATATCTGTTCTGAGAGCAAAACTGACAAAACTGTAAAAATAAATTCAGACAGGCCATTCATTTTTCAGAGTATTTTCCATTTCACATCTGACCCAAAAAGGTAAGAGAATCTCTGCCATTAGCAGCACTAGGGCACATGAGAGGACAGTGGCAGGATGCATTCTGGGAGGCAGAGAGCATTTAAGCAGGCTTCAGAGGTGACAAAGATCACCAAATTTTAGGTTGATTTGCTTCTTCAGAGTGGCATAAAAAAAAGGGAAAAGACTTGCTTAAAATCAGTTTAAGTCCTTGTATAATGTACACCTTTTGCAGACAAGATTATACAAATTTACTGTAAAGGTGTATGCAAATAATCAGAATCTCCCCTTGAGATTTGATACTATAAATGTTGTTTTCCATAAAAAAAAGAAAAAATGGCATAAGTGAAAAAATATATAAGGCAAGTCAGACAATAAGGGTGGAAGATTACTTTTAAATCCTGGACTAATTTCCTTCAGACAGTTGTCATTCTGGCTGTCATTTCTACCCAGAAACAGGTTAATACATACCAGAGATAAAGAAGGTGGGGTATTTGACAAACCACTGAATTGGAGTTTTTATTTATATATTAAATATGCTCTAATTTTTAAAAGATTTTTAAAAGATTTCCTGGGCTCTTCATTTCCATTCTTAAATACATATTCTATCGATAAAGCCACATTTAGGTACACAATAGTATAAGGTGATATTTCTATTGGAATGATCTCCTAATTTCTCTGACCTAGCAGCCTTTTAACCATGAAGCTGACCCATTTCCTGAGGATACTCTCAGCCTCAGTTTCCCCATCTTTAAAATGCAGATAACAATACCTAATTTATTGGATTAGAGGGGAAAATTATATGAACTAGCACATATAAAAATAAGTAAGAAGATACATTAAATGTATCTCACATGCTATTCAGTGATGTGATTTAAGTTTAAAAATATGTACATACAATAGGATCTTGGGAGAGAAAACAGAGTTAGCTGAACTTTCTCTGGAATCTTCAGGGGTTTGGATACAACAAACAAACGGAAGATGAAATAGCGTTCCAAAAATCTGCGAAGGTTTTCAGAAAGGGTGCTGTAGGTGTGGGTCATTGGAATGACAATCAGTAGAACAAGTTAATATAGTAGAAGTCAGTGAAAGAACCTGTAGGACCAAGACTGAGAAGAGCAGTTCCCCTCTTTGGGTCTTCAGCTGCCTCTAAGGGCGAGCAGGTGCACTACCTTTCTTCTGTGTACTAACCTTATATTCTTTGAGTAAAAGAAAAGCCTGATGAGAAAGTTGAGTATTTTCTCTGCTCTCAGATAATTGTGCAAACCTGGAGTCCAACCAGAGATGAGGCTTGACAGACTCTTTCAAGATTCCTTAAAGCAAGTCTACATCATCAACAAACAGCCCCTTAGCAAAAACCAAACAGCAAAGATGCAAAATACTCCTCCTCCTAGAAAAAGGATTATTGAGCATTTCTGTGAATGTATCCAGTTTCAGAAATCTCAGAAAGCCTGACCTACCATCCCCCATACAAATGACTCGTAAGACATCTTTCTCTCCTGAGATGTTTACAATGGGTTATGAAACAGCCCATCACCTCCACACACAGGTGAATGTGTACAACACTATGAATCGAATGTAGAAAAGGTCAATTATCGATCGAATCAACAGACTTATAAAAGTGAAATAAATCTTTAATGTTTATCATAGAAATTATATTGTTTTGAAAAAAGCGTTCATTTTGATGATGTAGTAACCATTTATTAAAGGTGGTTTCATTTAAGCTTGACATTCCCATTTTTTTCCCGTGAAGAAATACAAAAGGATCTTTGCATTCTTTCCTCCTTCTAAGGTACATAGTGTAAAAATCAGGAAAAAATTTACTAAAGAGCTGTACTTCTAAGCAAGACAACTGGCCCATTAACAAATTTCTCCATCAATATCTTACCATCTGTTGTTTTCACTGCACTTGTCAATATTGAGCATTACTCACAGTTCATATGACCGTGCAAAATCTCAGAAAGTACAGAGTACCAAGGTGAAAAAAAAATCTAATTCAAAGATGGTTTCAGAATCTGACAACGCATTCCACTCAAGTATATAATTAGATGGAAAGAAGTTATGCACTCTGCATGCTTTATGTGTTGGGAGGAAATCCTCATAATTTCTAACAGTAGATTGATCAGGACTGGCAAAAATTATACAGCACAATGTCCAGTTTTCGCTCTGACTCACCTGACTTTTTGCCCACTCATCTAATCCTGAAGCCTCAGATTATCCAGATTAATCTGCTTCAATTCAAAGGACAGTGAAATTTTAATTATCTGTGTCATAAAAGGGTACTTATCTTATGGAAAGCCAAGAAAGAATACAGCATGAAAATATTTGGCCCTTAAATACCTTAAATGTTTTCACACAATGGATTTTTTTCTTGAATTTTGTATTGTTTCTTTGCACAGATTAAAACCAAACAAAAAAGGCTCACTGATACAGAGAACAGACTGATGGTTGCCAGAGGGGAGGGAGTCTGGGGACTGGGTGAAAAAGGTGAAAGGATTAAGAAGTACAAATTGGTGGCTACAAAATGTAAAGTACAGCATAGGGAATATAGTCAATAATATTGTAATAAATATGTATGGTGTCAGTGAGTACTGGAAACATCGGGGGGAAATACTTTGTAAAGTATATAATTATCTAACTACCACTGTGTACACCTGAAACTCTCAAACTAATACAAAATAATATTGAATGTAAACTGTAATTGAAAAATAAAATGAAAAAAAAAAAAACAAAAAGCAGGAATTGTTGCACAGTTTGTAAAGTTGGTTGCCCCATATGGTGAAATTTAAAGGGAACTAAAAAATTAACTTTTTTCCTAAAATGTTTTTTTACTTTAAAATATTCCTGTGAGAGGTGACATATTAAATTACTATCTGTTTACAATGAATAAATTTATTACAATTGAGAGAATAGATGAGATACAACAATACATAAACACTAAATGCCTCAGAAAGAAAATTACTAGGTCCTATCCAATAATTATTGGATTGAAATGGTCAGGTGCCTCTATACATCATTAGGAGACAGCAAAGAAAAGAAATAAAATTTTTAGCCCTCACCTTGAAAGATAATGTTCCCCCTTTCCTGGCGGAACAATTCAAAAGTGATATAAAATTGATTTTATTATCGACAATTTCCTTGAATTTTGTAAATGTGAAATTATAACTAATCAGTGTTCCAGCTCAGTCATGAAAAATTCAAATATAATAAAATGATGGATTACAAGGAAAAACAACAAAAAGGGCAATGACATTTGAATGACCTTGAAACAACATCTGTGTACATATCAACATACACACAGACATGTACTTTTTTAATGAAGTCATGGAAATGAAGGTCATCTTGCAATGGGGAAATGCTGAATTCTTACATAAAAACAATGCTCAGTTATGTTCTTGCAAATAAAAAAATGTATAATCCATGCTGAAGGCTACACAGGTATGTTCAAGTTATGCAATGGCTCAAATAATAATACCATACCTACACTAACAAAAATACAGATAAATGAAAAGAAGATCCAATAAGATATACATTTAAATTAAAATGGAATTTAAAATATTTAATCTCCTGGGTATGTTACTTGAATGTAAATAAGCAAGCAAAAAAGATGTACATTCTGTACATCTGAAATTATTTTAATGTAATACAAACTAAGACTTGAATAAATTTTTCCAGAATGTAAAATCCATTCATAAGAATATCTACTAGTGAGTGATCTCTCTTAGGCATAGCTACCAACTGCCACACTGTGTTACTAAAATTTTCATTTGTGTCTAGTATAAAGACTAAGAAAAACAATTATAAAGAAATGCTTATTGATATTCTAAATGTAAAAATATCAAACAAACCTGTAAAATAAAATAACTAGACATTTGAGTTACTGATGCATATATATATATATGAGATAATTGGAGTGAAGCAGACAACTCATTAAACTACTCTGAGTCTCTGTCAATGTATATAAAAAATAAAATGGGCAAAATACATTCCTGACATTTGTTTGGTAGGCTTATGTGAGACAATAATGTAAAAATGCTATACAAATGAAAGACTGAAGAGTTAAATATAATTTTCCTTTCAAAGAATTATAAATTATTTGGACTTTCAATTGTACTGTATTACTTTGGTAATTATTAAATGTTTCCTATGTGCAATTTAAAATAAAAGTACCTTACCCTTAACTCTTTAATCCAACCCAAAGTTTGAGTAATGATTTTTTTCTGAGTTGATGTTACCTTCTCAACTGCTATGTTGGTCCCTTATTTTCCAAGCTTTTCCTTTCCAAATATTAAGTTTCATGTAATTTTAAACAATGTAGTTTTCCAAGTATAATAACATAGGTCCCATAATTTACGTCTTTAGATGGAAAGAAGTCTTTAGGTCTTTAAAGATGAAGGTGATTATTTGGGTAGTCTCAATTCAGCTAACATTTCTTTAAGATTAATATTAGCATTTCTCATACTTCATTCACCATTTTAGTGGCTACACAATACATTTCTGCCATGGGGATTCCTTGATTTCACCAGTTAGTTAGTTGTTCATATCCAAATAACTACTCCTCGGTTTGTAACACTGCCCTATATTTCTATTCATTATCAACACTTTTAAGTTCACTATTATGCTAAAGCACGGTTTTTCTGACAGCAGACCTGCAACATTTTGTATCCAAATAATTAAGGAAATCTATGATAAAATCAAGATCTAAACTACTACTCAAAATATTAAAATGCATGGTCCACAGACTGGTAACAGAGTCGACATGAAAAAATCAAGTACTTGCAGAGAATGAAAGTTTCATACTCCCTAACATTACAAACTAAATCCCTTCTATTTTTGTATTCTTTAACTGAAAACAATGTCTAACAAAATTTCAAACCAGACATTAAAATCAATTTACATATTTCTAGCCAGGCTCTGATGTTGTGAACTTAAATGTTTTTCTTTTTAAACTCTTGCATATTTTTCACCTATTTCCAGATTGTTAATAAAAGCTGCATGTCCCTTCTCTCTACTTCATTCCACATGGGTTACTAATGAAAATCATTTGTTCTTGGAACCAGAAAGCAGAAAGAGGCATTCCTTCACCCTCTCTCCCTCCTTCCTTCCTTCTACCTTCCCTTTCATCTGTCCTTCCTGCCCTCTCTGCCTTCTTTTTCCTTCATTCCTTTCTTCCTTTATTCTTTCATTCTTTCTTTTAATTGTAAGCTAAATATTATTTTCATATAGGAACAGAGAGCCTTCTATATTTAAGTCTCCAATTCAAAAGTGATCAATACAGTCACCAATATCTGGCTGGACCATGATTATTATAAAATGAAATAAAGTTTTCAGTCTCACAAAAGTCATAATCAGCACTAAAAGGCACTCTTGTTTTGACTCAATTCTATTTATCTCCGGTGATTTAACAAAAACTTTGTGTTTTAAATGGCTCTGTAGAATTGAACTTGTCTCAAAAGATCAAAGAATTTAGGGAAAAAATGCTCTTAACAATGAAACTTTAGGTTTACATGTCCCTTTTATAAACTGGCAAACAGGGCGACTGGTGAAACTTCTACACAACAATTTTAATTCACTATTTGTAACTGGGTAAAAAGTAAGAGGCTCCATCTTCCCTCTTACCTCCTTTCTTTCCATTGTATACACTCAATCTCAGATGGAAAAACCCAAAATATCAAGAGTACTTGAAAGATATCACTATGATTCGCTCTTACCGTCTCAAAATTAAGTGCACCTAGACCGTAACAAAAAGCCTTCTACACGTAAGTCACCAACTCACACTTATCCAATCTTCCATGTTTATAGAATCACTCACTCATGTATTCAGCTAACTTTTTTGGCACCTAAAATATGCTAGCTACTGTGTTAGACATTAGAAAAAAGATAAATTAGACATTCATCCATTCATTCCATCAATGTTGACCACTTTTAGGGACTGGGTGATACAGTAGTAAATAAAAAAGACAAAATTATGTACCCTAGTGGACCATGCATTTTAGTGGGGAAATTAGAAAATTTAAGAAACAAGTAAATTATATTATTTAGATAATATTATCTAAATATTTAACATTTACAAGTGCTAGAGAACAATAAAGTTGGGAAGTGTCAGAGGAGAGCTGTAATTTTCATCAGGTGAGTATGGTTCAGTTTCTATTTTCAATAGACTCAATAAAAGAAAACAAAAGGCTTTGTTTTTTTGTTTTTTGTTTTCCTTTTTATTGAATTTATTGGGGTGGCACTGGTTAATAAAATTATACAGGTTTCAGGTGCAGAATTCCACAACACATTGTACATTGTATCGTGTGTTCACCACCCCAACTCAAGTCTCCTTCCACCACCATTTATCCCCCCATACCCTCCACGAATCCCTCCCACGCCACTCCCTTCGGCAATCACCATGCTATAGTTTGTCTATTCGTTTTTACTCTTTTTTATTCCTTTTTGGCTCAACCCTCCACTACCCCACACCCAGCCCCCACCCCTGACAGCTGTCAGCCTGCTCTCTATGTATGAATCTGTCACTATTTTGCTTGGTAGTTCATTTTGTTCATTAGATTGCACATATGAGTAAAATCATATGGTAATTGTCTTTCTCTGACTAACTTAGTTCATTTATCATAATGATATCCAGGTCTATAGGCTTTGGGATTTTTTTTCAATTTTTTAAAAAGCTTTTAAAATATATATGGAAAATGTGATAAATGCTATTAAAGTTATCTAGAAAATGCAGATTGTATAACAGAGGGAGCTCTGAAAGAGACACAGAGGAAAGGAAGTAGCTGGATTATGAAAGACACTCACAAGGGGGCTGGGCAAAACAGATGAAAGGAACAGCCTGTGCAAAGTCACAAGGGCAATCTTTAGGCAATAACTACTATTTTTGGCATATAATAGCAATGGCCACTTAATCCACAGCCTACAGTGTTCCAGACACTTTATCTATATTAACCCTCACAATCTAAGCATGGCTTTATTAATATTATTCACATTTTTTTAAGGGATGAAACAAGACCAGAATGAAGCTCTATCTTAAAAAGTAGGTTGAGGCCCAAGAGTCTGAAATTTATTCTGTAAGCAATGCAAGTTAATAAAATTTTTTGAATAAAGAAAGAGCATGGCCCTGGCTGATGTGGCTCAGTGGATAGAGACTGGCCTGTGAACCAAAGGGTCACTGGTTCAATTCCCAGTCAGGGCACATGCCTGGGTTGCGGGCCAGGTCCCCCAATAAGGGGCGCATGAGAGGCAACCATGCATTGATGTTTCTCTCCCTCTCTTTCTCTCTCCCTTCCTCTCTCTCTAAAAATAAACTTACAAAAATTTAAAAAAAGGAAAACAGAAGAAAGAGTATGAACAGATATTTGTCTTTTTTTAAAGATATTAGACTGCAATGTAGAAGACAAGACTGTTATGGTGAGGAGACAATGTTAACAGAAATTGTAGCACTTATTTGTAGCAATAATTGTAACATTATTTCTGTTAACAGAAATAATGGAATTGTATAATTCAGTTAAGAGGTGGGAAAGGCTTCACCTAAGCCAATATCAACAGGGACAGAAAACAGGGTGAGGAGAAGATATGGTAGTCAATTGATTCTGGGTGGAGGGAGACAAAGGAGCATAGAAAAGGGAGATATTGAAGTGACTCTAAATTTTCTACAGAACACTCAGAGGGTGACACCCTTAGCCAAGAGAAAGGAAGAGAAGTTCGGACTAAGAAAGGGTAGGGATGGAAAGTGCTCCAATTTTGAACTTAAAATATCTTCAGTCAAGACACCGGGATAATGACCAGACTCTGACTACACAAAGAATCATCAAATATGTACCTTTGCACTACAATGTTTTTGGTAGCACCGGACAGAAAACTCAAATTGCTTACACATTTACTGGAATTATTTTTGATTTACTTATTAAAATCTCTAAAAGTTATATGGACTTCAACTGTGGTTTACTTAGGACGCTGGTTCTCTTTCCCTGCCACTGTTTTCACAGTGCCTTCTTCCATGTATCACCACATCATGGTTTTACCTAGGGCGGCCAATTTATGCAGCAATCTTTGACATGACATATACCCCGCAAAATCCAAAAGAAATATTCTCCTCCTTATACATTGAAAGTAGTCCTAGATAGCATTCTAATCCAACATGGACGTCATCCCACCCTCATCAAGAGGGATGAGACTGCACTGATTAGCATGGAACCAGGGCCCCCCCTAAACTATATGGATGCTACACAGAGGGTGAAAACGAAAATTATTGTTGGGAAAGCAATCCCACTGTCCTCCTGGACTCCCTCCAAGCCTGATAGAGGTTAACTATTCCATAACCTTGAAAAAGAATGGTTTTTTTAAGTTCATATCAAAAAAAGTATTTTTCTTAGATTTTGCAGACTTTTAAAGTTGTTTGAGTTTCCAGTCTTGCCCAAATCCAGCCACACTCCCTTGCCAGATGTAGTGACAATGAAAATATGCAAGCTATATGAGAAAATACATTAATAATGTAAGTACTGAATAGCTTTTGTAAGTGAGAGAGATAAAATTTAGTGCTGTTAGGTGAGAAGACACTTTTTCTCCCCCTTTCTCCGAGCCCCCTGCACTTCCAATCCCTACATCAAGTTAGCAGCCAAAGGACACCAAAGTACACACCAGAGTCAAATTCTTGGACGGGAGTTCTAAATAAGTTCCCGAGACTCTGGCCAGAAGAGAGACATGGAAGTGGCTGACAGAGGCCTGTGACCTAAAGGAACGTCATGGTTGCCGTGAGAAGGACACAGAGTGGCATGTGCAGGGACAAGCATATCTAAGGATCTGCAGTAGGGACAAAGGTCAAAGCGGATCAGCTTCACTTCAAAGAGGACTAGATGAAGTCTTCCCTCCCAAATCCCAGGAACTACTTAGGCCCTTCTTAGATCTTAACTGCCCCCCACCCCAGTTCTAGTGGGTTAGTGAAGAATCCTCAAATTTACTGTTAGTTGTAAGTAACTAGTTTAAGTTTTCTACTGCCGTTCTTCAAGATGGCTCAAATTTCAAATAAAGTTCAATTATATGGGAATAAATTTAGTTCTGTTTCTTACATATTTGCTTTCGCATGGATTATAGAACATTTATGTAAAGCCAAACTCTTGAGTTCACATTTGGCACCGTTAGATAACTTTTAATACTCACTCACTACTTTTCACCCTCAGTCAGTACTACTAATTTCACACAAGCAGAAAAGAAAACCATGAGACTGTGCCCTACATCTCCCGTAGTTTCCCTCTGCAGTCAGCAGAAAAGATATTTGCCGGACCAGCAAAGTCCAGAGAGTGCAGTGATTTGCCAAACTGGGCCCATCGGAGCACTGAGATTTCAGAATTAGGTTTCAGCATTTGTTGCTGTCGCTCAAGTGCTAAATCTATATTTACCTGGGGCAGTGAGTGGAGACTTAAATAGAAAAGTCCAAAGCATCCAAGACACTTTCCTCTTCTGAGTTGGCTGATTTGGAGAATTACTCTCACTGAGTGACAGTGTTTCAAAACTGGTTAAATAAAATACTACTGGGATTGTAATAACTTTTGTTGAGATAAGTTAGCAAAAAATACTGATATTCTCTTTGTCATTTTTAAAATTATTTGATTAGCCATTTCATATCAGTGTTCTTAGGGGGTTCTGAACATACAATCTCTTCAATGCTGAATGAAAAGTGTTCTCAATTTAAGTGATGATGTATGTGTAATGAAGATAATTGTAACATCAAAATAATAGACAATTAAGGCATTTCTTTTTAAATGTATTATTAATGTGTATATTAAAATTTAGAAGAATTATCTAAAATACATAAAGTTTTAAATTCAATGTACAAACTAAGATGTAAAAATAAGTTAAATTTATGCAAGCAGAGTCACATTTCTAAAGCTGGGAAAATTATTTCTAAGTAAAGGCATTGCAACACTCCGGCCCCCACCAAAAAAAAAAAAATGACTGTTGAAAACTATGGGAGATGATCAGTAGGAAAACGAAGGACAAAGTCTAGGAATTCATAGCATAGCTGTGTGGCCAGTCCCAACAGCCTGTGGAATCCAGAAGGGGATTTTAAGGAACATGGCTCAGTATGTGCTTATGTATTATATAGTGCAAATTGTCAGACCTGTATATTTTGAGCTACCTTTCATATGTAGAGATTATAGTTTAAATGGTGTTTGTTGAAAGACCTTCCCCAACCAACCATCAAAGAGGGTCACATCCTCAGTTCTTTCCCCTTTGGGGTTTATAGCTGGGGTGCTTGTGTTATACATAAAAGAAAAAGGATGTTGATAATGGGGGAGGCTATGCAAAGCTGTGCATATTGGGGGAGGGGTTATATGGGGAATCTCTGTACTACCTTCCTCTCAATTCTACTGTGAACCTAAAACTGCTCAAAAAAATAAAGTTTGTTGTTGTTGTTTGCTTGTGTGTTTTAATTCTCATTTTGGAGAAGCACTCACTCAGAAATCGCAGCCTTAGTGTTTGCTTCACCACTGTTTTCTTCTGTAAATTCTTATCTACACTACTTGGATTTTTTTGTCTTGCTACTTTATTAGTTTTAGACTTTCCACTTTCTTTTCAACTTTATCCAGAAAATCAGTTTCAGAAATAGAGATTCAATAACTATAATAAATTAACAGTTATGTTTAAATAATTTCAAGTGACGGGTCCACATAACTCATATAAAAACTAATCTCAACATTCAAATATTCTATTTACTATCCCTCTAAAAATATTACAAAGACACCAATAAGGCAGATCTGTTAACGTTAGAGGTCTTCTGTCCACTCAAAGAATGCGATTGGCACAGACAGAATTCCAGCTTAACTTAACAGCTGCCTGACAGTTGTCTTCAATTCTTTGCTCAAGTATTTTCAGAGGGACCTGCCTACCACATTCAGCAATATTACCACAAGACAGCACACACACTGGGCACGTAAGCTTACTTTGCTAGAACTACGTAACACATATCTGAAATGCAAATGGGCAATGGGAGATGGATTTGACATCCATATTTGAATACCTATACTTGGGATTGAGTTTTTTCTATCACTGGTTAAGTAAAATAAACAGGCACAAAGTAACTCATATTTCTGTATCTCTATAAAATGCACCTTTTATGTACTCCCCAGATATTGGAAGATTACTGATGCTTTCATAATTTACTGACACTTATTTAATAACTTTTCTCTTGATTATCTGCACATTGGCCACAAAAACAACAAAGAGCAAAGCCTGCTAAAATTGTGAATAGGGATTCCTTTAACAAAACATGAATGAACTGCACATGACCAAATATAATTGATTAATAACAATGACATGCAGTTGAAAAACAGCAATAATTATTATGAACAAGACAGTTTATATGTGTAGACTATAGATAATGCTTGGTACTCACAGGGAGTAAGTGTACCTTGGAAATAACTTCACAGCCCCCTACTCAGTCAGAGGTCCAAGCACACGGGTAGGGTCAGAGCGTGGCACCAAGAAAGCCCAGAAATGGGATAATACCTCATGCAATCAGCATTGCTCTGTGCTCTGGCCATAATATTGACACTTAATGGTCGATAGTTTTTCTTCAAAGAATGTCAGCAATCAAGAAAAACAGTTCAAAAAAATGCTGGTCATATTTAGTGGATCAATAGATCTTTGCCACAAATAAAAATAACATTATATAACTTAATACATATTTTTCTCCTGCTTCATACAATCCACTTATCATAACCTGTTATAGTATACTACATATTAAAGATCTCATAAGGAGCATGTTATATACAATGAGAAATTTATTCCCACACTTAAAGTAAAAATTAATAACATTTGGAACACTCAGATGTCACTGCATGCTACATATTAAATCATGGTGACAGAAGATTGTGCGAAACAAAACATAAAGGTTCAAAAAGCACAGACACTCTTCCTATTATTTTTTTCTTTTCATCTTTCCCTTCCATTTCTTCAAGCCCTTGAGTTTAGAACCATCTGGATGAACCACTACAAAAGCCTTGATGATCCCTGGGTAGCTCTCTTTCCTGGAATCCGTCATGTTGTAATTGGCTGTACAAAAACACCAAGAAGGGTACCAGAGGGAAGCGGTGGGGGTACTAAAGGGTAAAGGGGGCCAAACATATGGTGACGGAAGATGATTTGACTTTAGGTGTTGGGCACAGTATGCAATATACTGATCAAGGAAATGCATACCTGAAACCAATGTAACCCTATTGACCAATGTTGCCCCAATAAATTTAATAAAAAGAAAGAAAAACAACACCAAAAAAAAAAAAACCTTGGTGAGTTCATTTAAAAAAAAAAGAAAACACCAAGAAGGACCCAATTATTCAAGGCTGATTCAATAATAAGATATGTAGAGGGTGGGTGCTGTGTCTTACTGCTCTTATCTCTCAAGTGTGTGTAGCACAGCATATTACACAAAGAGACTTTTGATTAAAAGTACTCATTAATGCAATTCTACTCACAGGGACTAGACACTGTTAGAGCACAACATGTGTTAAATAAATAGTTTATAAATGAGTAGGCGTTTTTTATTGAACTGATATAATTCATACATCCCTGCCTGATAAACCTTCTAAAGTAACGAAAATATATTCTCCCTTCAAAAATCTTCAATGGCTCCCTGCTTCCACCAGGATGAAATCCATCCTCTGGACTGGTATTCAAGGCATTCCACAAGCCACCCTCCTCCTCTGTCTTCCTTTGGTCTCTTCCCACTATTCCTGTAACAAGGCAACACAGCTGAGTGATGCCTTTGATATCAGAATGGCTCCTGGACTGCGTTTGAAACTTGACTCGATGACTTACTAATGTGCGATAGTATAAACTCTTTGAACCTCAGTTTTTACTAAAAAAAAAGTAATGAACTCCTAGCAAAAGTTGTAATCATAAGATAATAAAAATGCACTTAACAGATGGGGCACATGGAAGATGAATTGTATGAACTGTTACTGCTGCAATAACTTTCCTTTTCAATCAGGTTGTATACTCCTTACCTTTGTTTAATATGCCCCCCTGCTAATCTGAAGCATGCCACGTTCAACCTATTCTACTTGCACCTCAATTGTTCATTCTGCAAGGCCAGTCAAAAGCTACCATTTTAGATAAACATCATATTCAAGTTCCAGGCAGCTGTAAACACAAGGGGTCATCAGCTAATTAAGGGTGGTCCCAAGACAATGTGACTCAGTGAGGAAAATTTATCTACAGGGGAAAGACCAGACAGGTCTGAGGTAGGACCCAATCTCAGCCCTTTAAAGCTATCAACAAAACTTCAGAGACTGAAGCTTTTAAAGCTTTAAAAGAAAAGCTGTGATGGCAAGGATTGCAAACCCTCTGTGAATTCTTCGTGACCACAGGTGCCCTGAATTGTTACTCTTCCTGAATTCAAGATAGCACATATAACTTTAGAACATTAATTACTTCTTAAGATATATTGTTCCCCAGGTTCTAAATGCTATCCCCAGGTTTTATTATTATTTATCATCCCCAGGTTATATTATTCCCCAGGTTTTAAATGCTTTAAGAAGAAATAAAATGCTAGATTCATTAGGCTCTCTGCTCTATTAGTGTCTTCTACATGGTAGGTATTCAACAAATATCTGATTGACACCTATGCATAGATTATCAGGTAATGAAACCTATTTTTAACGCCAGAATGTCTTAAAATATGTTATATCTGCAGGTCATGCAATCCAAATATCATTAGATATATATAATTCTGAATGCACAGCTATCCAGTTGAGTTTTCTAAGTCAATGGTTCTCTACCCTGGCTACACAATAAAATCACCTAGGGAGATTTTTTTTCTATATACCAATGACAAGCCAATTATCACAGTCTCTAGGGTAGAACCCAAGCACTTGCACTTTTTGGAAATTTCCTAGGAGATTCAAATGTGTATCTGTGCTATAACCCCTCTGTCTCTCCCATAATTCCAAACAGCAACATGAACTGCTGACGGTTCTGGAGAAAGTCAGTGCCTAAAACATCTTCTGCCCACTATTGTTCCCTGAATTTAAAATATTTAAGTATTTGAAACTCTGACTCTTACCAATACCTTTTAAATTGCTACACTTACTTTGTCTTGAGTAAATAGCATACTATGGACTAATATCTAAGTAATAGTTCCTCTAATTTCTTCAGAAACATACACACGCACACTTTTAACAACAAAAAATGTGTTCTGCCTTTATCCACCCCCAAAAATGGTATGTTTGTGAGGTTTGGGACGTTTACCATAGCTTAGGTTTTGTAAGGGAGCCACAGGAATATTCCTTTTCATCCTTTCCTTATAAATCAATCCATCACAGCAGTTTAATCCATTCTTTATTAAATTTTTAGCACTCCTGCACCACTCTCTATCCAACACCCTTTCATTTTGATTGGCTTAGCCTCAAGAAAAAACTAATACTTGTTAAGAAGCAGTAGAAAAATTACCTCTCTTATGACCTCAGTAGGCTGAAGATGCAAGCTATATCTGGGGCAGCTGACGCCAGACGACTGCTTGTGACACTTAGGAAGTCCCTCACACCTGTCAAAGGAGGCAGAGACGGCAAGAGAGAGGGCGAGACTGACTGAGCAGGCGCTTAAGGGCAAACAATACTCCCAACTGCTGCTAGCAGAGCTCTAAAAATAAAGCTACAAAAGCATTGAGAAGGCAGAATGAATTCTTAACACTTGTTCTCTTCTATTTTAGTCTGTTACGAAGCAGGTGACCTCAGTACCCAGCAATGAGTCTTTCAACGTGCCGTACCCCTCACTTTCAGAAATGATCCTCAGTTATGTTGATCAGGACAATTCATCCCAGCTGTTGCAAATTCATAATCACAAAGAGAATCTTTTTTAATCTTTCAAGACTACTCATAGGATTAGATTCTAAAAGCAGGTTCTTTGATACTCATTTGTGTCTTTGAAGATTGCTTTTATATGTATTATGGGAAAATGCTTATTCTATTAATACTTCATTTATTTTTGGGGGGACTCTTATTTATCTAAGAAGCAAGAGTTAAAAGTCATTGATATATCTGGAGAAATTGTAGTTTAAATGTCCTGCATTTAAAAATTACTTGTCTAGATAAAGAAAAGCTATAGATTCCCTAAGAACATCTTTAATGACCCAAATAAGGTCATCCTTATTTTAAATGCTATTTTAAATGCTTGGCGCCTGAGCAGTTCTGCATGAGAGGACAACATAATTTTGTGGCTGAGCGCAAGTTTGGAATCAGACGGATCAGAGCTGTGTGTCTGCCGCACTACCACCACCTATGCAGACCAGTCAGGTTTTTCAACTGCTCAGGACCTCTGCTTCATTTATAAAAGAGAAAAGAAATTCTGTCACTGTTTTCTAGGGTTGAGGTCAGAACTAAATATGATGACACAAATAAAACAATAGCATACTATTGACACCTAGCAATCAATTATGCTTATTGCCAACAACAAATTATTATTAAGTAGCCAATGATCAAAAACTCAAGAAGCAATGTTATTTAAACTGCTGTGGACATTATCTAATAGGCTCATAATATTCACATCCAAGAATCCAGACTCTCAAAGCCTCTTTTCTACACAGGTACACGGACACTTTGCCTCTGCCCATTTTTCTGGCATACAGAGCAGAGGAGCTAGCGGGTGGGAAATATCTTGGGAATGTTTTTCAGTAGTAGTAAACCTCAAAGGAGGAGCTTTTGCATTTTGGTAATTTCTTACAACATATGTGTAAATTTGATAAGATGTTGATATGATTTCATATAAATTGAAAGTGCCTCAAGATATTAAATTCCTTAGCTCAAGTGGAAACTAAAACTAAAATGCACATGCGCGCACACACACCGTTATCTTTATAATTGCCTTCCTCTTCTCACCAGAAGCAGGATACAGAGATGGGCATGTTACAGACATGATGGAACGTGAAAACACAAAACACAACACCCAAGAAACACTGACAACAAAGGACACTGTGGAGTCTCTGTCCTTTACACACGTGACTGGGTGGCTCACTGGGAACTGTGCTCACTGCCACGGCCCAGCATCACAAGACAGCATCCTACCACAAATCACTAGCCCAGGAGAAGGCCAAAATTCAAAATATGAAGAAAGGTTTGGGTATGGCTTTCGCACCACCATAAAGTTGGAAAGCTGTAAGTCAAACCATTAAGTCAGGGACTAAATCTCAAACAATATAATTGAGTTGCTGCCCATGAGAAGATTACATGAGAAATAATCTTAAAAAGTAAATTTTGATAAAAAAATTAAAATGGCCTTGTCTGTCCTCTGGGTTTCTTGACCATTCTTCCCAGAGACTGTTCAGAGTGCCTATTATGTGTATGTGTGTGTGAAGCTCTCTGTGCCTATAACACACCATTCCCTCTGATTTGGTTTTCAAAGATAGAAATCAGTTGTTAATCTGGTAAGTAGTAGTTTTATTTTTGAAATATACATTAAATTATATCTTGCTTTACTCTTTAGACCTGAAAATATGAATTCTTGATATAAGTGGGAAAAATTATGCAGAAACCTATATTTAAAAGAATACTTGAAATTCAAAGTCTATTTAGAGAAAAATTGTCCATCCCCCTTGAGATTATCAAAACATTTCATTAAACTCAGAATTAACATTTCCCAAGTTGCTCCAGAGATGTAGAATGATGAAAAGATGATGCTCTAAAATGCTTATAAGCCATTTAAAGAAGTATTAACAGTTTGCTAAAGGTGAGGTATTTCATTTGTTAAATTATTTTAACTATAATCATTTTACCTTAAAAATTAAAGAAATGTTATTTGAATTAGTCTACATATTTATTTGTACCTGTGACACAAACTAAACAGATTTTCAAACAGTACATTAGTGTTTCTGAGATAACTTTTCTGGGCAGTTCTAAATTAGACATTTCTTAGTCAATCACTCTTTGTCTTCTATATTTTGAATGAGGAGCCACTTTTATATCTGTGCAAAAGGAACTTTGTATGGACTTATTAATTTTCCTTCAAAAACATCTAACATTTACCTAAAGGAAAATGGGTCATCAGCAAGTTTATCTCTACTCATGCCCTGGTTTCTCAGCCAAGGAAGCAACGTGTCTGCATTGTCGGGCCTGGGCCGTCTCTCCATGTCTCCCTGGCTGCGTGTGTCTCGTCCGTTTGACCAACATCTCCCTGAGGAGCTCCAGGACGACGGCTGATGGGTTTGGCTCAAAGGCCCCACAATTCTTTAGAAAAATAAATGGAGCTTATTCTATTATGCATCATTTCTGGAAAAACTTACTGAGTTTTTCTTTACATTCTTATTTATAATCATAACACCTATAAACCCAAAATACTTTAGAAAAAATAATAAAAATAAAATAAAGCTTTAAGATAGGACACGTAAATGCTTAATTGTTAAATATTGTTATAACTATTCTATAAATTATCTAAGGTACAATCTTGTTCTATTGATTCTATTTTTTCAGGGACTAACACATTGCCTGGGCCATGGTTGGCAATGTTTATTAAATTATTTTATTAATTGTATTAATGAGTGTGTATATGTGTATATATATAGACATATATTACATATACATATATGTAGATGCACATACATATAATGAGATTATACATTGAATTACTTTATTAATGAGGATATATTATCATGAATAGCATTTATAACTTACTTGAATCCATCAGCCAGAATTCTACTCAATGAAATACTAGGATAATAAATCAAGATGTAATTTTCACCCAGTCACCACTTCATAGTCACAGCACACAAATACTGCTGTCTACATCAGATGGTATCTAACCTGCATTTCAAATACAACATGAGCTCAACAAAAGCAAAGTCCTGAAGAAAAGGCTGACCACCAACCTTGACGGGAAGTTAATGTTATACAAATCCAACACAGTGGCTTTGTGAGGAAAATAAATAACCTAATATCACATGTCAATATTATACTCTGGAGTTTCAAAGTACTCATATATGGATCACCTCATATGAATGTCATGACGCAGGGAGCTTGGTAAGGTAGAGTTTTGAATGCATTGTACTGATGAGGAAAAGGATACTGAGACACCAAGCACTGTACCTATGGGCCCACATCTAGCATGAAAGCCAAAGTCACAAGTGAGCTACACACACTATAGAGCTTGCTAAATGAAGCATCAAAGAAGGAAACATAAATAGTGGGAAGAACTACTAAATATAACTCCAGAAAATGAAATAGTGAGCATTAATGTGTGGGAAGCAAGAGTAGCAATGAGCATTAAAGGCATGCATCAAGCATTCTAATCCAGGGAGAACGGGGTGAAAAGAGTGTCAACTCCTGAAAGAGAATACACACAGTATTGATTTGGCCTGCAAGTGTTTTTGATCCATTCTAGGGAGGTGTATGTGTCCAGAATGTTTATTACAAAAATGTTTTCTTTACGAAAGTGAACCTAGTTCTAGCACTAATAGCTCAGAGTAAACCTGACCTCTGATTCTATAAGACTACACACCCTGGGAATGTGCACCGCTGTGAAACTGTGTACTTAATGCACTGCTTATAGCCACACATTTGTACTTAAAATCACATCATTAGCATTCTCAAAATGTACATGTTAACAAACTCATACTATTCAAATTTAAAAGGTCCCAAAGTAAAAGGACTATTACCACAGTACATTATTTTAGAAGAAGAAAATAAAAACTTTCCAAATTAGCCTCCTTTTGTTCAATAAATAAGTCTTTAAAAGCCTAAGCATTCTCTTTACTTCTTGGGAAGTCTGTCTGGCAAGAATCATGTTATTCACCCACCACATAATTTCCAAATCTGGAGCAAATCCATCAATGCTGTGCCAGAGAAGGAGTACAAGATGAAACATCCGATGCAAGTCTCCCTTTGTAAGAGAATGCTAGAAAAACTCCCTAGGCATCAAGTCTGGGACCTGAATGAAATTACCTGGAAGTTTTGCCTGTAAGACCTAAAAAACAACCTACATTGCATATTTTGGGAAGTATAAATATGGAAAGCATTCATAATTAAATGTTCTAAAGGAATTATTTTAATGTCTCATTGAAAATGAAACCATTGTAATTATTGTATATGATGACAATCCTGTGCTCCACCAGGCCTTAACTGACTGCATGTGATGTCACGACCAACCCAACAGATGTCACGACCAACCCAACAGAAAGATGAAGTCTGTATTAATGTACTGCAGTTGCTATAACAAAGTACCAGAAACATATTGTCTCATAGTGCTGGGGGCTAGAAAACCAAGATCGAGGAGTCAGTAGGGTCATGTTCCATCTGAAGGTGTTAGAGAAGGATCTCTTCCAGGCCTCTCTCCTTGCTTCTGCTAGTTCCTTGGCTTGTGGCGGCAACTCCAATCTTTACACGACACTCTCCCTGTGTGTATGTCTGGACCCAAATTTTCCCTTTTGAATGTATATTTGCCATATTATAGTACAGCCCGCCTTACTCCAGGATGACCTAATCCTAAACTAATCATATCTGCAAAGACCCTAGTTCTGAATAAGGGCATGATCTGAGTTCCTGGGAGTTAGAACTTTAACATATGAATTTGGGAAAAACACAAGTCAACCCACAGCAGTTGCCCTTGCAAGCACTCACAAGTAGTCTCGCAGATAATGAATAAATTAGGATTGTTCTTCATATTAATAGTTTGCATAACTTAGTAATTCACAACTATTTAAAAATTATAAACCTCTAGTCTGGAATATATAGCAAATATCTCATTTCTTTTTTAAGGATTTTATTTATTTATTTAGAGAGAGAAGGAAAAGAGGAAGAGAGGGAGAGAAACATCAATGTGTGGTTGCCTCTGGCACTCCCCTAAGTGGGGACCTGGTTCACAACCCAGGAACATTCCCTGACTGGGAATTGAGCCAGCAACGCCCTGGTTCACAGGCCAGTGCTCATTCCACTGAGCCACACCAACCAGGGCAAATATCTCATTTCTTAAGGTACTTAAAGGAAAGAATACATCCAGGATATGAAGAAGCTAAAAATAAGTTTCTCAATCATGTTTTTTTAAACATATCTACAATCCAGACATATGTATAGAAGTTTGTTAATACTCAAATATTTCCCCTATATAGTGCATATATAAAGTAAAAATATAGAATCTGAATTTCCTAATTATGACACCATAACTGTATGACATATGATAAAATAGCCTGGGCACAGGGTAAACATATAATTTGTTGTCTGAATATGGACACCTTTGAGAGTGAAGGGTTATTATTATTTTTTAAAGATTTTATTTATTTATTTTTAGAGAGAGAAGAGAGGAAGAAAGGGAGAGAAACATAGATGTGCAAGAAAAATATCAATCGGTTGCCTCTTGCACACCCCCAACTGGGGACCTGGCTTGCAACCCAGGCATGTACCCTGACTGGGAGTCGAACCAGCAACCTCTCAGTTTGCAAGCCAGCCTTCAATCCACTGAGCCATACCAGCCAGAGCTGAAGGGTTATTATTAACAGTTAGGATGGGTAACAGGCAGAAACAAAAAGTGTCCTAGTCAAACCCAACATGAGGGTTAACAAAAGGAAGAGCTGGGCTGAAATAAAATGCTGGTAATTACAGTATACTTTTTACCATATTTGTCTGTAGTAGGAAAAAGGAAAGGCAGGGATTATTACGCTTATGTATGAATATTGAATGCTAAAAGAAGGGAGAAAGCGTGTGGAAGTGCACTAGATTTTGCATAGAGTGAAAGTGTAATGTATTTATGTTTTGTTAATAAAACAGTAGTATTAGAGAGGTATCATAGAGAGGACAGTGTGAAAAGGAGACATAAAAGTGGACCTTTCTAGGCTCTCCTAAGCCAGTGAGAGGAAAATGGCTATGAAACACTTCAAGAGTGTCTCTATTTAAGCCAAATCAACTAAAAAGATAAAATATCATATTATTTGTTTGCAGACAGGAAAACAAAAGGCAGAGAAATTACTCTTTGATTGAATAAAGGAACAAGATTATCTTGGACCCGAGATTCTGTGTTTCCATTTTCCCTCTTGCAATAACAGCATCACCTCCTAACCAACGTAGAAAGTGCGCACCAGTATTAAGTTCCCACACTCCACCACTCTGTGTTGTCATTTCTCGTCCATACACTGTCCTTAAAGAGAACCGGCATGTAGCTCTTCTCCACTCACAATAAAAGTAGATGAGCAAAAATGTCCTGGTATTCTTTTCATGCTCATGAAGATATTTTTGGTGTGTGACCAGTCCAGGCCAACCCTACAAAATTTCAAAGCTCTATGTGAGAAAGAACACTATATAATCCACCTTCAAATAAAGCTTAGTAGTAGAGTGAGGTTGTCCCAATAATGCTCGTATTTGGGGGGGGTGAGGGGGAGGGTGATCTCTGTTAACTATTTCCCTCTTAAAAAATTAAGCACTTTCAGCCAAGAAAAATCTTCATTAATTTACTGTGCAGCTTCCCCAGAAGAAACAAATACCCCTGACAACAGTGTGTGTCCACATTCATCATGGTTTGCCCACAGGCCACCCTGGCAACTGTCCAGCTTTTCTGGTATCTACAAAGCATTTTCCACAATGTGCAACCAGGACAGGATAGATTGTCTCATATCCGCTCCAGACCCAGCAGGAAAGAACAGATACCAGTATACTTCTGTTAAAGACATGTTTCACTGCAAAACTTTCCTTCAGGAAATTCACAGATCTCCAGGAACAGAAGAATTTCACCCTTGTACATCTGCCGATGCATTAAATAATTACACTTCCCCCTTCCCCAAGCACTACATTTAACAACTAAATTCAGAAAATATTTTGAACTAGCCAATTTACCTTTTTTAATAGCATACATATTATCTGGGATTGATGAATACAACTCATTGATGTGACAAAACATTTGCAAAATGCAAACAGCACGTCAGTATCTGGGGAGCAAACCAGATAGAGGCACCACTGGCAACAGGAACACACATCATGGGCCAATTTATTGTTCAGTTTACGTTTAGATCAGTGGTGATTTTGCACCACAACAGACATTTGACAGTGTCTGGAGACATTTTTTATTGTCTTGGGGAGAGGATGCTACAGGGAGTGACCAAGGCAGAGACCCAGGATGCTACTAAACATCCTACAATGCACAGGACATGCCTCCATTACAAAGAACACTAATGTCCAAAATGTCAATAGTTCCAAGCTTGAGAAACCCAGCCTAGATTATGTTAAAAAATTAGTGACTGTATATATCACTAATGTGGTAATATCATCTTGGTGCATTCTAATAGACTTCAATAGTTATTTTTGGTCAAGTTTTTCTGATTTTTCTAAAATTATAAATTGTTACCAAATACTATAAAAGTATTATGAAATACAATCAAATATTATAAAATTAAAATAAAATAGTCTAGCCTTTATCATGCTATATCTGAATTGAGGAGTGACCACGGGTTGGTAAGAAATATAAATGAGTCAAATTAAATTGCGTATAATATTAAGTGAGGATTCCAAAAGCCTCTTGATTTCCAGTTTTCACCCCATTACCAACTCATGATTTTCTTTTCTTTATAAAATAAAATGTTGCTTTTAACCTGCTTTATCATGAAGGGCAGAAACAGAACAACTCTCACTGTGAGATAAAAGCATGAGAAAAGCTTTCAGAAATGTACCTAACTGGATAGCTGGATGTAACGAGACAATTCAATTCTGTCTCTTAAAAAATGTTAAAATATCTTCTCTGTGATACGTTTTATGGAAAAATTGCTTTAAGTGTTTTTAGGTCCTTGTTTCTTTACTTTAAACAACAACTTTACATAGTACTTGCCTTTAATAAATTTGTATTGCATTTTATGTGGAACATATTTTCTATCTTTAATGTACAACAACATAAAATAGAAAAATCAGAGCAGGAAAATAATATCAGGTCACACTTTCCTCTACCTTCAGTTGTATGAATTAGTTCTTTAAGTACATAATTCAATTTTTCTCTTACACTTCTTCAAGTGCATGTCCTTCAAAGCATCTCTGTCCTTATCCTAAGAGTCTGTGCCTCTTAATCTACCATACTGCTATCCCATCAGCATTTTTATAAAATAGCACTCTTGCTTTATTATTATAAAGTACTGCATACCTCCACGTAGTTCTTTACCCGCCATGATTAGCTTATCATCACTTTATCATGTGTCACTGATAGCTATCTTAAGTGATATCTATCTAAAATGATCACTTCTTTAGAATAATGTCTGACGTTTTAAGGGACAGTATCTGAAGTTAGGCAGAAAACCCCAAGAAATCATCCTTTCAAAACAACTTCTATGACCATGCCCAGACACTGGTGAGCAAACTTCTGAGCCCAGATATTCCTCTTCTGACATGGTGTTTGGCAGTTGCAATCATGAGTCAGGACAGAGCTACAGAACAGTCCTCTCTTTAAAAATATGGTCTGTTTATACGGCCTACACACTTGGGATTTATCTGTGCTGATTAACTCCCTTTAAAATGACACCTCTAGAAAGATTCTGTTTATCCAATGGTTTGGGAAAGAAGAGTTCCTTTGAATTTTTTAAAAAGTTGATGGAGGATAAAAGCAGATATTTGATCAACAAAGGGAGAGCTCATGGACACTTGATCCACTAGGAAAGCAGTAAATAAATATAGTGGGGAACAGAAGCAGATAGACACAAAGCCACATTTCAACACAGTTGGTGAGGGCCTCCTACACTACTAAATACAATAATGTCCATGTCACTTCCCAGGCACTCATCTGGAGGCACGGCTGGCTCAGAAATAATCAGATCACTTATGCATACACGTGCCTTAATTCACAATCTAATTAAAAATGAGAATGGTCAGGGATGTGAGCAACACAAAGACTTTCATTTCAAGATCATCTAAGGTCAACAGAATAATTTCATAGATGATTTGGAATCAAGACCCTGACCTCATAAAAATTCCATGATGCAGCAAAAGTTTTGGTTGCCTCACCCATATATTTTCTTTAAACATATTTTGCCTTCCTATTGCCCCATGCAGCTCAAATAAAAAGGCTTAACCAACCCCTAAGGAAAGCTGCTGATATCTGCTTTAAATTCTCAGTCATATTCTTGGCCAAATTGAAATATATTTAATTAAAATATTCATGTATAAGGGTCATCTTGCCAAGATGTTTTAAATATGCACATATAAATGTAATAGTAATTAATATTTTATTGCAATAATTAACTATAATATAATGGTTACCAAGGTGTTACACAATTTCCACTGGTAAGATTTCAGCAGGTTTCTTAGAATCATGGCCATTGTAATGTTCTAAATCACACATCATCTTTCGTGAAGGGGACTTTTAAACTATATAGAAACAGTTATGATTTTCACTATGTAAAATCCATGAAGTTATATTATAAGGGAATTTATCGATCAAGTATTTTTTGTGAGCTAATCCTGAAAATCACCTAGGAGGCCAGTTTAGCAAGACTTGTCAATACCGTCAGCATGGTCTTATTCTTGCCCTGACGTCCTAGCTGTTAGCTGGGAGATGTAGCATCTTTGTAAAAAGATCTAGTTTAATTCGATTAGTTTTAAGTGGCCCACTAAAGAACAGAAAAGAACCCTTCAAGAGATTCTTAAAACACATAAATTCTGATATTCTTAGGAAACTAGTTTATCTCAATTGTCTGGAAAACTCTATAAAAAATCCTTGAGAAAACTGTTCAGGAATAAGTGTATAGTGACATGTAACTCAGAAGAGACTGCACAGGAAGGCATAAAATAAAGTGCTGATAACCTTATTGTCAGAACTTAACATGCCTCAGTTTCATTAGGTAAAAACCCTACATGCAATTTGAGAACATCTTCAGCACCACCGTCAGAAAAATCTACAGTCAAACCAGGAGAAAACAAGAGAAATAGACTGTCAAAAATGTATAAGTTTTTTTTCATACATTTCAATTACAATGAACACAGATACTTAAGGAGAAAAAGTTTGCAATTCTCAGTGCTTACTACATCAACATGAGAACCACTCTTACAAAATTTTAATTGTCTTGTGCAAGAACCATATTGTTTGATTTTGGATGTGTTTCAGTACAGTGAGCATGTTATACTTTTATGCTTTGGCAGACACTCTCAGATCTGAGATACTAATGGACATTTTTTTATACAGCCTCAGTCTCACAGGCCAAGTACACTTTACACAGATATTGTTTTTAAAACATAAAGTGTAAAAAAATGCGGCACACCTCAGGTATGGCAGTCCTTCCCTTCACTGCAGCACCAAGGTATTTGTTCTACTTACAGCAAGCATTTAGATGCATTGGAAATAGAAAAAGTCCACAAGAAAATACAATAAAAGTCAAACTTGCTTGTAAATAACATAAAATTCCAGTCAGAAACTACAACATGTAACAATCTGAAATAGGCAGCTCCTTTCAAACCAAAACATGATGATTACTTTAAGGAAAAAGGTCCTAGCTATCCAGCAGCCTAAACCAAAGATAAGCAGTGAAGCAGGTATATCATCTTTGAAGACTCATTTTTAAAATGTGGCAATCTTCCACTTTAGTATTTTAATGCCATTTTCAAACTGAAAACAGTAATTTGGTTACCTTAAGTAGGCAAACAAATTAAACTAGGGTTACTCAGGCTGTGCTCTGCACATCTAGCTGAAGAATAAGTTTGGAAATGGAGAGTGTTTTGACACTTTTATAAACGTTTGAAAAAGTAATGTTGTAACTGCCAAATCTAATCATTATAAAACAAGCACATCTTTTTCAATTCTTTTTCATTAATTGATTTTTCATTGTGTTCTACAAAAATAAACATTTGCAATGAATATGAAATTTATGAAAATAAATAAACTCTATTACTTTAGGACAATTAGTGTAAAAAAACACTGAATTTGATAATTATTCTGACCAGAATCTCCAGGTGTTAGCAAATTAATTAGTGCTAGTGGTATAACAAGACAAATCCTAAACAAATCAGATAATCAGCAGTACTGTCAAACAAAATGACTAGGTATGCATAGAGTACCTGGATGCAGAATAGGAAGGCCCTTTTTTAAAGGTAAATTTACCAAGCACCCACTACTTAGGTATTCTGAAGAAGCATTTTTAGGGTGATCTCTTCTTTGAAAAGCAGAAGCCGTAGCTAATCTCCTAAATCTATATACGGAAGAGGATAAATCCTATATGATGCTTTAATTTATATGAACATTTCTGCATTAATATTTCATACTTGGGACACTAGTTAGAAAGGTTACCATTCCATACACATACATGTTTTTTAAAAAACAGATGCACGTTAGGATTTTAGAAAAATCACCCAGTTTATACAGGCAGGGAGAAGCACATAATTTCAGGAGAGATCTAAGACTTGATAAAAAACAAACCTTAATTTGGAAATAATCCTTTACATGTCAGAAGAACTGTCTTATAACTTTTCTACACATTGTTGGCAATAATAGTGTAAATTGACTTAAACCATAGCACATATTTTTTTTCTCTGTAGAGGGTGAAAAGTTCAGCTAACACTAGTAATGAGTTGTTAACGAGCTCCTGGAATTTACCTTCCTCACAGGATGGATCAGCACCAACTATTAGCAAAGTAGAATTGCCCTGAAGGAAAAAAAAATAGTATGGCACCTGACTGCTTCTGAGAATTGTCAGTTTGTGAACATGTAAAGTGGAAAACAAATGCGTATTCCTGTTCATTTTCTAATTTTTGGTGTCTTTATGATGGCTGTCTAATAATAAAACCTGTGGGAGTAAGAACTGTAAGATGGCTTGCATAGGCCATCCACCCCCTGGAGTGGGGGCGGTGCGGCCTGTGATTATAAAGGGAAGTCACTTCCATGACTGGGTTATGTTTTATGGTCAAGGGTGAAGGGATTCTGTAGACAGAAGATCCCAAATGATTTGATTCTGAATTCATCAAAAGAAAGATTACTGTGGATGGGCTACTTAATTAGCTGAAAGTCCTTAAAAGAGACTGAAGAGAGATTTTCCGGCTGGCTTTTCAGAGAGCAGTGAACTGCCATGTGTAAGAGGACCTTTCAGAGGGCTTCTGGAAAGGAAATTCAAGTTACCTCCAGCAGCTGAGAATAAAGGGAAGGAGGATGGAGGTATTCCTACAAACTCAAGGAAGCATCAACAACCACATAAGCTTGAAAGAAGAACAGAAAGTAGCCCCAGAAAGGAATGCAGGCCAGTGAATCACCTGAGTGAAGCCCTGTGAGACCCTGAGCAAAAGACCCAGCTAAGCCATGGCTAGACTCCTCACCATGGAAACTGTGAGAAAGTGAATGTACATTGTCTTAAACTCCAAGTTTGTAGAAATATATTACACAGCATAGAAAATACTAAACTGAAATAAGTAAATGAATCTAGATTACTGAATTCTAAACAAGTGACTCATTCTATCCATCTTCAGATAAAATGTCTTTATGAAGATTCTGTCTAGTTTGTTTCATTCACTGTACTTTATTTTTTTAAGATTTTATTTTTTATCACTCCATACTTTACTTGCTTTATTTTTTTTCCTTTGTCCTCTCACCCACCCTCCTTCCTTCCTTCTTTTGCTCTTTTTTCAAGCATTTTAAGAAAATCCCAAGTCATTTCACTCCTACATAATCCTCTATAAAATATGGACTTTTTCCCCTCTCTCTCTTTTTTTATTCATTTATTTTAGAGACAGAAAGGGGGAGAGAAAGAGGAGAGAAACATCTGTGTGTGAGAGATATATCAATTGGTTGCTTCTCTCACACCTCCATTCAGGGACCTGGCCCTCAACTCAGGAATGTGCCCTGACTGGGAACCAAACCGGTGACCTTTTGGTCTGCAGGCCAGTGCTCTATCCACTGAGCTGCACCAGCCAGGGCTCAATCACTGTACTTTAAATTAGTGGTCAGTCTTTGATTTCTCTTGTGTAATCTCATTAACCTCATCTTTTTTTGCATAAATGTTGAGGATTGAACAGTTTTCCTAACTACTCTCATTTAACCACAACATTATGCTAGGAGAAAAGCTTATCAACTGGGCACAAGGGGAGGCCACACTTTATGTAATTCCACACACATTTCAAAACTTCAAGATGCATGATGAGTTCTAACATAAGTTTTTCTTGAAAGAGTGGAACTGATATTTTAAACGGTTTAATTAATTTATACTCTTCTTTAAAACTCCATAATATTCATTTATTCATCATGTTAAGATATGATATGTTCGTTGCTCCTCTTCAAAGAAAAAAAGCACTAGTCTAGGTTACACAAGTATCACAGTTATTGCTGAGGTTGTTTTAAAGTCGCCATGTTCAGAGTTTGCATCAATTGCTAGAAACATACTGTCAGAAAGAACATCTAGGGGCTCTCTGACAGAACTGAAATCATCAGGTGACAATGGGCCACTACCATTATTTCTCGGCACACAAGAATGCAAGGTCACTCACTGCATTATATATTTCTTAATATATATAAATCCTTTGATCAGATAAGGAAAGAAACCTGGTACCATACTAATGCTTTCATGTAATTTGGGGGTAGCACAGAGTGTTAAAAGAGAGAAAAACATCAAACTTCACCATTTTTCAGAAATACAATGAGATATTCCAAAAATATCATGGGAAAGGAAACTAAAATACGAGGCCGGGGTTAGAGCTTTTCAAAAGCCTTCCCATAGGCATGGGTAACTCAAGCACTATAGTCTCCTCTTACTATGAAGGGTACATTCCGAGACCTCCAGTGGATGCCTGAAACCATACATAGTACCAAATTCTGAATATGCTGTTTTCCCTATACATGCATCCTATGATAAAGTCTAACACAAATTAGGCACAGTAAGAGATCAACCATAACCAATAATGAAATAGACCAATTATAAGAATATTCAATACACTGTGATGAAAGTTACTTATTTTTTGGACTATAAAATGCATCCCCCCAATTTGGGAGGAATAATGCTGCTGTTGAGTTCTATTTACATTTACATTGATGAAATATTATGTTATTTATGTTATTAAATATTTTACCACATTTTTTGCTTCAAATTTCTTTTCCTGTTTTCCTCCTCTAAATCCTAGGTGCGTCTTACGGTCCAAAAAATATGATGCATGAATGTAGTCTCTCTCAAAATACTGTATTTACCTGGTCGTACAAAGTGGATATGCTGGACAAAGGAGTGATTCAAATCCTGGGTGGGACAGAGTGGAACAATGTGGGATTTCATCATGCTGCTCAGAAAGGCACTCAACTGAAAAGTTATGAATCGTTTATTCCTGAAATTTTCCATTTTATCCTTTTGGACTGCAGCTGACCTCAGATCATTGCAACCATGGAAAGCGAAATCATAAATGAGGGAGGACGAGTGGGCCAAGAAAGGTCTAGTGCGTGCTCAAAGGGCACGTGAGTGGCAAGTATGGGACACTGAAGACTAAGGTGTTAGGAAATAGTTGGGTGCTGAGCAATTAGATGTTAGGAGGTGCGAAAGCCAGGAATTCTTCCTCATGAGCTGTTTCCCTGTGTAGTTAGTGGCAAAGACAAACAGGAACTCAAATCACCTGACTCCACTAAATTCTCCCACTTCCAGTCAAATCACAGAAGGCCCGGCTGAAGAAATGCCTGTTTGAGTGTGGTTGGTAGGGTAATAATATGGGTGTGATAATGTATAGTTTTAATTTGCACATTTCACCTAAATGTCACATAGTATGCTTGATTGTGATAATGTTATGTCACAGAATTACATGCTTATGATTTTGTAACAAAAGATTTTGTAGTAAAAATGGGGAGTTATTTGTGCCAGGCCCTCCATCTGTTAAGTGCTTCCTATGAGCCAGCGCTTTACATGAATTAACATTCTTAGTTCTCACAAAAACCTTATATGGTTTCATCAGTGGCACACTTGCTCAAATTACTCAGCTAATAACTTGTAAAGCTGAGCTTTGTACCCATACTGTAACCAACCAGCCAAGTTCCATAAGAGAATTTAGCCCTAATGTTCAAAAGCATCCATTTTTAAGAATCAAATGTTCCTCTATGGTACTAGTCATGAACCATTTTTGAGAGAGCTAAAATAAAGAGTCACTCAAATCATTATCTGCATTCTGTGGTTCAGCTGAGGAAACCCGATTAGAAAGACTGCTGCCACCCCATAGGTGATCACTTTTTAGAATTCAAGTACCTCCCCCACCAGTACCTGCCCCATGGAGGGGCGTTATTTGTGCCAGGCCCTCGAGACTGCCTATGTTGAGTCCTTGGAACTTCCGGGACAGAGCAGCGTGTTTCTGACTTTGCTGGCTGTCTGTCAACACACTCATATTCATTGCCACACACTCAGTAGCAACTTTGGGGGGCAAGTGCAGCAATACTGAATCACCGAGGGGTTTGGAAGATGTGAAAGAGAGTTATCACAAGCCTCAAAGTGGGCAAAAATATTGAAACTATAATTAGCAAGTAGATATCCTATCCCAAAGATTTTAATGGTGCAGTCACTCCTAATAAAATTAGCAACCTTTATATGTATGACAGCTCTTCTGGATTCTAAAAAGCATTTTCAGTTTTATAATGTCTTCTCAATGTGTCCTACATACATATAACACATCTGACTCTATGTGCATATTTCACTAGTGTTTTATAACATTCTCATTTCATATAAATTGTGCTTATATATTAACATGTAATGTGCTATATTACTATATTATATAATATATACACATTATATAATACACACACATATTTTATGTGTTATCCTGCAGTTTGGGTAGTGGTGTAGAGGAAACAAAAAAGGAAGAAAAAAATAGATGCTGAGCAGTCTGTTGACCCCAGGTTTTAGAACTGCATGCATATTATGAGAACAGAATCCCAGGAGCCAATCTTATTCACTTGTGTAAAAATCCAGAAGGGGTAGAATCAAATCCAAGGCTTGCAACCCTCAAAACACCCCTCTATCACGGTCATTTACACTCAGGGACTCAGCTGGCTTTCCAACGCCCCACAGACAGGTTGTGTCACATCGGATAACTTAAGGAGACAAATGGACCTCATCTAATTATCATGCATGGTTGGCCCTGTGATGAGTTACCCTTCCCCTATGTTTATTTATTACCATTGAGCATTGATATAAATTTTAAACAATTATTCATTGGCAGACCTTGACATGATGTGTATCAATCCCCTGGGAGCTGAGTTACACATGCACGATAAAATTTTACCTCAGGAAAATTAATTCTGATTTCTACATTTACATTGACAGGAAATTCAGATGTTTTGCGGAACAGCCAAGCTTAAATGTTTAATTCAGAGCAATGTGCATAACCCCCACTGTACTGGTCCTCCTGAGGCTTCGCATGGCTCATCAGTTTGTCCCTCTTAACATTTTCACAAATGCAAATTTAAGTCAGTTCTAATAGCATGTCATGAAAAGGAAGGGCTGATATTTTTAAGGTGACAAACATCCTAAGAATTTTACACATTCTTTTCTGTGGCAAATGTCAAAAAGGCAGGTTCCTGGCACTTGCAAACGTGCTGCTTCAATGGTTATCATCAAGTTGTACTCATTAGTCATGGTATTGATGTCTAGTTTCATCAAAATCTCTCTTATGTCCACAGATCGATTAAAAATGTGCAGCAGACGTTAAGTGTTTTTTTTTTTCCTACCAAGAAGAGAAGAGTGTGTGTAAAAGGCTGACCTCTGTTTATATTGGAAAGTGGAGGGGTGGGGTTAAATGAGTGTGACTAATCATCAGTTGGATGAGGCAAATGAAAACTAGCCTTTTTCAGGATGCTCTTGGCAGATTTTTACTGACTTCTGTGTTGGTTGCTAAAGATGCAACTGGTCTCAATTTTACTCTTCTGTGCGCACCCAATTTGGAGAGTTGTCTGGAATCATTTCTCTAAACATCATGGGCAGATCTCTTTATTAACTTTCAAATATTCTGACTTGAAGCAGAAAACTCACATTTTTGTTTGACAATGAGAGGTTGTCAGTGGCAAAATTATAACTTTTAAAAGTAGATTCAACTTCCTGTGGCACAGTTATACAACAGGTGTTGGCTGAAATGTCAAGGTAAAATATATCAAAAACTTCATGGTTCTGCTTTCTTCATGGTCTTTTTTCGGGTACAGGTTGTGTCTCTAACCTGGAGACAAAACAGTTCACTCACTCAAGTTCACTGCATCCCTCTTTATGATTAAAGGTGATACAAGCTTTAGAAAGAGACACTTTTAAGGCCTGATCAGCATTCCTTTCTCCCTTTATTTCAGGTTTTCATCATGACCCAAATGGTATATAAGCAGAATAATCTAATATCACTTTGTTGTTTCATCAACTTGGTTATTTCTCAAAGGCAGAAAAATCACATGCAGTACAAATAATAAAGCCTGACCCTTAAACAGCCCTTCAAAGTTCCACATGCATCCTCTCATCAAACCCTCGCAGGATAACACTGGGATTCTGGATTAACTTAATATTATCCTTGTTCAGCAGATGGAGAAATGGAGACTTAGAATTGGTTCTGCTCTACTTTATATTGACTTCTTTTTCCCTGAACCTCATTGCTGGGATAGTCAGCCAGCCACAGCTGGACCAGTAAGATAACGGATGCTAACGCATCACAGCTCCTGCTGTAGGGCAGCAGCGAAATTCAGCAAGTGTAGGACTCTAGAATTGAGCTGCTTGAGACAGAATTTTGCTCCTAAGAAAATTCAGAGTTCTTCATACTCTAACTTCCCTCATCTATAAAACATGGATAATAATGATGCTTATCTTTGGGGACTAAGGTGAAAGTTGGATGCGTTAGAAAAACACACAGAACATTAATTCACAGTGCCTGGCATAAAGAAGAGGCTCCAAATTGTCAGAAAGCAATATTGTAATATGTAAAAAAAATTGTTAGTAATAGTGTCCATGCATTCTGCAGGTAGAGACATCAAAATTAGCTCAAGTACACTGTGAATACCTATGAAAGAAAAACGAGCAAAGTCACAAAAGGGAAAATACAAAGCCCACCCTAACTCTTCTCATCTGTTGTCACAAACCACAAGGGTGAGTTTTCCACACTGCACTGGTACCAATGAGATCAACATCAATTCACAGATCTGCTGGCATTGTAATCCTAACCATTCATTCAGTCATCTCGGAGGCCTGGGGAACTGCTGTGATGGCAGCTGCCAGTAATTTCCAGACCTTCAGGAGACCTGAGATGCCTCTTTAAGGTTGACCAGAAACATGCTTTGCAGGAATATTCCATTTGTTCATGGTTTCTTATCTTATCAAATTTATCATTTTGTTATAATTTACTTGTTTCTTTGTTTTGTTGTTTAGGTTCCTGTTAAAGATGAGATCATATGGTATTTGTCTTTCATTGCCTGGCTTATTTCGCTTAGCATAATGCTTTCTAGCTCCATCCATGCTGTTGCAAAGGGTATGAGCTCCTTCTTTCTTTCAGCTGCATAGAATTCCATTGTGTAAATGTACCAAAGTTTTTTGATCCATTCATTTACTGATGGGCACCTGGGTTGCTAACAAAGGACACTGAAATGGAGGACGGGATGTCAGTGACCAGAGGGGAGAGGGGAG
>CM052549.1:36027381-36104902 GCA_028533065.1 Trachops cirrhosus | reverse complement strand
CCAAAACAAGAACTATTTATTCTTTTTGTTGTTTCCTTCTCATTGATATTTCTTTCATTGATAAGTACATAGACTTATTAAATCTAGTAACATTTTGCAAAACTACATGGACCTTCAAAAGAATAATGTCTCTTAAAAAAAGAAGTGAAAGAAAAATAAAGAAAAAAGGACCAAATGTTGCTGTGTCTAAAGGGAATAGAGTAGTGAACCAGAGTGTTAGTACTACCAAGAAAAACTATCATGTCATTCTGGCTTGAGAATGGAATATGTAATTTGAAACATTCCTCAAAAAACATCTGCACTAAATTGAAAGAGTATCTAGTCTATATTCTAACCATCTGCTTTAATTCTCAAGGCTGTCTCATCTTTCAAGCTATTTTGTAACACATTGTTTTTCTTCTTGATCCTCTCCTTACCTGCCAGTCAGAACACTCACTCACCAATCATGGTCTCTCATCTCTTTCATCTATCTGCCATTTGTTCTTCCTCTGATGTCCTCAAATCTACCCTCTAGTAACACTTACTTCGTTGTCACTACACCTCCCCAACCCCAGGAGCCATTTTCTAAGAACTGCCTCTTCCTCTACCCATGCTAATAGCAACTGGATTGTAGCAATGGAATGAAATTGGACCAGGGTATGGAGAAGTGACCCAAGCTCTGGCAACTGGAGTCCTTTTTCCAAATCCCATCTCCCGATCACAACTAAATGATGTGTAGCAGGCCATCTGGACCATATGGTGATTGTCAACATTTCTTTAGGAGGCTACATTTTGGACTAGAATTCTTGTCTCAAACTAGTACAAAGCTTTGGTGGAGAGAACATAAGCCCTCACAGCCATACAATACCAGGAGCACTGGAGAGCAGATAAAACCAATTGGCAGGGAAGAGAGAAGAATGAGGAGTCAAATAAACAAAAAACCTCTACACTGGAGCAAGAAATGTTCCCAGTGGCAGTCACACCCCTTTCTACAGCTGTTGGCACATCCTTGACCTTGACTCTCATAATTAATCATTCAGCACCACTAAACTGAAAAAATATTTTCCTTTTTGGTTCAAGATAGTCCTATGGTTTTCTACTACTACTATTTGCAATCCCAAATAGCCTAATATAACTCCTATTTTTAAACAAAACAAAAGAGTGCCATATTTCTTAAACTGTCTTCCTCTAAGCTTAGTATACATTTCTTTCCCTTTCTTTGCCTTGTTAAATTCCTTGAAAGGACAATCTACACTTGCTACCTTTATTAGTCTTAGCTGCTACCAACTCCTGAAGCACTGAAATCATGCTTCAGTCAGCAACACACTGCTGAAATTGCTCTCATACCCTCAATGGCCTGGTGACTTCCTCAAAGGGCTCATCTTTTCTGATCTCTCTGCAAAATGAAACTGTAAGCCAAGGCTCTTCTCTGCAAACTCACAGTGTGTATCATGACAGATACTAAATAAATATTTGCTAAATAAATGAATGAACCTTTTTTCTGCCTTCCAAGAATGCTCTCTGGATTTGTCTCCAATGCACTGTCAGATACATTTTCTTATGGCCAATATCATCTACAGAAACACTGCTAACTTAGAATGTCCAACAGCCTATTACCTTCACTCCCACCACCAACTTGGTACTCCTCCTGTGTTCTCTAGTCTACAAAGTTCAATGAAACATGATCTACCCGTTAGAGATCTTAGACTCTAGCTCTTCTCTCCTGATTCCCCGAATCCCAGAACCCACAGGACCTGACACATTACTCCTGCATATTTCATTCCTGCTTCCCCAGCACCACTGTTCTCTTTTAGACCTTGGCCATCTCCCACTCTGGGAATGCTCCAGTGGTCCACCAACTGCTCCTCTCATTGCCTCTGCCTCAAATACTGGTCTTTACTCCATCTAGAAGATGGATTCACAATTCTTTTTAATTTAAAAATCCTAGGGTAAAGGCCAAATTTGAGTATGCAGAGCTGGGCCACCACAAATGTCCTGTGTTGTGAACACTGCCTGTCTCCCTTCGGGTCATGTAGAAAGATGTCACTGATGCAACAATTTTATAATTCAGACTTGAACCAATGATCCACTCACATCAATATCTCTTTCCACCCAGGAGACCTAGGCCTAACATGGGACAGACCATGTTTCCTCAGCACACTACGTGCTTTTACTTGGTCATTTTTACTTGGTGCTTTTTGACTGGTCCTATTGCTTCACAGTCAGCTTGGAATTGTGAATGTCTTCCTCTGGGACTGTCTTCTTCAGTTTGGATTCTCAGAATGTAGTTCAGTGCACTCTGTAAGTTGTACTGAATAATAATAATTGCATTAATCATTGAATTAAATTGCATTTGATGTTAAAATATTAAAGCAGGAAATATTACAACAGTGTAAATTAAAATTATTTTTAGATATGATGTATTATGTACTTTAATGTCTACTTTAATCTTCAGAAGAGTCTACAGAAGCCTACGTACCTGCAAGTTTTTCCCATTTCTTATAATACAGGGTCCAGCAGAAGGCAGGATTGCTTGAGTGTGGTTGGTAGGGTGATAATATGGGTGTAATAATTTATAGTTTTAATTTGAACATTTCACCTAAAATGTCCTACGGTATGCTGGAGTGTGATATTGTTATGTTACAGAATTTCATGCTGATGATTTTGTAATAAAACAGGGACATTATTTATGCCAGACCCCGTATAATGGAAAAAATTTACTAACAGAATTTCTTTTTTGATTATTAGCACTTAAGCTTTTAAGAAAGTGTTATACTAACACTTCTTATCCCATAAACCACTTCCCCAGGGTTTTATTAAAAATAAAATGTTTGCCCTGGCTGGTATGGCTCAGTGGATTACGCACCACCAGCCTGTGAACCAAGGGGACACTGGTTCAATTCCCAGTCAGAATGCATGCCTGGGTTGTAGGCCAGGTCCCCAGTGGGGGGCACTTGAGAGGCAACCACACATTAATGTTTCTCTCCCTCTCTTTCTCCCTCCCTTCCCCTCTCTAAAAATAAATAAATACAATCTTTTTTTAAAAATTTTTAAATAAAATGTTTAATTGCTTTTCTTGAGATCTAGACAATTTTATTGTCTTTGGTTTCTAAAGTTAATTTCCATATATAAATATCTGAATATCTAAAAATGAATAGTATGTTCAGTAAACAGCATTTCCAGGATAACCAAGCTCACATGGGAAATGGGGGGGGAAATAAAAATTTTAAAATAACCAACTCCCACCTTTAGCATCTTTAATTTTGTAATCCAAGGGTCCCTTTGCCCCACTTACACATGCATCATTCCTCATTGCGTTTTTACCACAACACTTCTTGATCACTGTTTTAAAACAAGAGATTTTCCCAGTTTGCTTACGTCGATTTATTTTACTGAGCCACTCTTCCTTGAATCCTCAAAATAAGACACCATTAATGTCTACCCATCCCTTAACCTAGTCTGACAGTAGGCATCTTATACAGAGAATGATTTTATTAGCTCTCTCCTCTTTTCCCTAATTATCCCCACAGTGTGTGAGCAAATGTCAGTTTTATCATTTGACAATGTTGGTTGAAGTTTTGGTTATATATTACAGACCTATCTGTGCACCAAAATACGTCAACAATTTCCCATAGAGAGAAATGTCCAGTGGTGAAAGGAAGGACCTTAAAACAAGGAGAGAAGAATCCAGCGAGGAGGATCTGGAACTGAGGCCTGGTCTTAGGTTGCTTGGAAGAAAACAAACCAAAAATTCCCCATTTGACCTAATATTATATGCAAACAATAAATTATAATTAATATTAAATATGTGTGCATAAGAAAGAGAGAACTAGCAATTAGTTATTTAACTGAAATAATTCATAATCAGCCAGGAGACCATTACAATAAATTTTTAATTACTCAGAAAAAAGAACTTCAAACTGACAATAAGATTATCCCTAAATCTGAAGCATTTAAAATGGGCAACAACATTATTTTCCATTGCCATCATTTCTAGCTTGAGTAGTTTCCTCATATATGATATAGAATTTAAACTATAGCCTAATTTTTTTATTCCAGCAGAAGCATATGGTAAAAAAAAATCAGTAGAAGCAAATGTTAAAATAACATTTAACCAGAAATATCCTACATTCATATTCAAATAGAACTTTAAATATTGCTTCATATATAACAGCCTGATTCTGAATTATTGAAATTAACTGTAAAAGTGCACCAGTTTGTTGAGGCCACAATGTCAATCTTTTCCTTGTTTATAATATTGTTAGAATCTGTATAAATGGCACATTTTAAAGGAGCAATAATCATTTGACACATTTTTTAGATTGCTAATAGTAGTTTATTCATGTATTAAAATAGTACAAAATATGAATGGCTACAAGGAGAAGAAACCTAGAAGTTTATATTTTACAAATAAAATGTTAAAACAGTGGGTACATTTATCTTTCATTCCAAAAATGTCACAATGCCAAATATTCTTACAAATTTCAAAGTATCCTATATCTAAGCAGCAGAAATAAAATTGCTTAGCAAGCAAAGGCCTTTTAATAAGTACCCAATATTCCATGTGCAATAGTTTCTTTCTCATACTTAACTTGTTTAAAAGATGACAAAACTATCTTTACAATTACACTTGTATTGTTAATCATCAATTATGTTAATAATCTGTCACTCTATGACCTGAGCATACTCAAGTTGTTTTTGTAAACAATATGTCATTTGATTTTCTTTACAAGTTATTCTAAATGCTAGTGCTATAAAAATATTTTGAATGGCATTTAATCCCTAAAAACAGTTGTGGATTGGCAGAGATCTTAAAGCATGAACATGTGTTAATAAACTTACCTTACTGAGAGTCTTTTCTACCCTGAGAAACCACTTGAAGTTTTTAAAAATACATGTGTGCACACACATACATATGCAGTATAGGGTGGGGCAAAAGTAGGTTTACAGTTTTGAGTATGCAAAACAGTTTATTCTTGTATTATTATTTATTACTTATTGTATTAGTCTCCAAACAACTGTGAACCTACTTTTGCCCCACCCTGTGCATATTTGCACACACATGCATTATTATTAAATAGAATACTATAAAAATATAAAGTAAACAATTTATCTAATTATGCAATATTAATATTTTGGACCCTCAAAGAAAAGATTTTAAATATAGTATTTTTCACAAAGTGCTATTGTTTTTCCCTCAACTGACACTGAAGTCAATACCTTCTTTCAACTCTGTAAACAATATGACACAATCAATCGGTTATTTTCCTCTTCTTGTGCACACAGGAGGAAAAAATGAATCATGTTAGCTACATGGTTGCCTAGCTCAGTGTAGCTCTAAGTTTACTGGAAAGCAACCGTGTGAAAGGCTCAGGAGCAGTTGTACTATGCAGACAGTCCATGAAAAGGACTGGCTGACACAGGGTGATACGGTGCCTGGAGCACACCAACCGCCTCAAGTGAAGGTGCAGTGGATGAAACACAGCAGAGTACTTGCCCCACAGTAAGCCACTTACATGCTTTTTGAAATACTACAACAGACAGCTCTTTTGTTACAAATGATGAAAGGCTGTCACTTTCATAGCAGTAAAATGTTACTTCTTAAAAATACTGAAACAAATTCTAATTTTTTCCAAAATTCTATTTAAGCATGTTAATGCTAGAACTGATTATGCCCACATATGTAAGACACTGAAGGAAATCAACAAATTCGCAATTTGCCTAAAATATATTTTACTTTAACCACTTAAATCTCCAGTTTAAAACAGTCTGAGCACACATGAAGAAAACAAGATGTGAATTCAGAAGAACAGACTACTTACTTGGAAATATATATGTATACTGAAAATCAGGGAAAAGAAAAGAACCTTCTGTGTATGTGCTTTGTGTAATGACACTCCAAAGAACGCATCAGATAACAGAGTTTATTATGTGTACCATTTTACAGATATTTCAGAATTCTTAAATGCTTTGTTATTTCTTATGAATATATACCTCTAAATATAAATACTAAATTTGAATACATAATTTGCACATGTCACTTATGTTTTTGCAAAACCTTACCATGTGTAAACCCTATAAGGGAAAGTGTTTTATTATGCTACTTGTATCAACACTGGAGAAACAACAGAAAGGTGTTTATACAGCAAGGTTCTTAGAAGAAACAGTAGCAAATGTTTTATCTTTTTCAAGGTAAACAACTTGCTTTATATTCTTGTTTTGTATGTATTTAGTAAATTTAAATTAGTAAAAGCCATAAAAATAAAGGCACATTTCACCTACTTGTTATAAACCATAATCAGCTCAGAATTTTGTATATTTCTAAAATTTGTTTTTGGTTTATATCCATATCCATTGGCCTAATGCTCATTCAAATTTCAATCCTCAGAGTAACATGCATACCTATGTGTAAACATTAATAAATTTTACATCACATGACTACCTATTTGGAAAAATATATCTACTGTTGCATATTTAAAACAGGCACCTGTGGAATAAGAAACATCATGTTCTTAAGCTGATGAGAACAAATTAAAGATCTAATATAATGATATATTAATGTTCATAGTTTAGAGGTTTTGTTTTATATTCAATAGTTTATCTCGTATTTTATCATAAGACACATCTCTGTACACATAGTATGTGAATAGTAATTGCTAAGCCCAAGTGAGAATGATTATGTCACTTCTAACACACAGAAAAGATGTCCAATCCAATATCACATCCATTGCAATGACATAAAAAATATTCCTTTCTGCAAACTTTAAATTAAAATTTGTCTGATAATAGGAAAATATATATATTTAAAACATTTAAAACCCAAGTACTATTCATTTTTAAGATGTTATATTTATTTCATGTATATTCTTACAAATATATTTATCCCATTATACCAGTGTTCTCCATATATCAATGTTCTCCCAGCCAATTATACCTGATTAAGTGGCATTTTGATATGACTGATAAAAGTTAAACATGAAGAGTAGTTATAACTACAATGTTGAAAAAAAAGCTGGATTGGTAAATGGATTCTATAATTAAGAGAGACAGGTTTAAATTAATATTACAATACTGGCTAGAATACATATTACCCTAAGTTTTAAAATAGAAATGTTTTCACATGTGCGTCAAGAAATTATTTCTAGAACAAGTGAGAGCTAGCTCCATTTTTGAAACTATATTTTAAACTACCAGTATAACATGTATATAGTATAACATGAAAATTGTGTATTTTTCATTTACATATAAACCAATATGCATTAGGTGGTTGCTACCATATGGCATATTTATGTTTCACACTTTATTGAGACAGTCATTTCTTTAAGAAAAGCCTAACCTAGCAAAGCACTGTATCAATTCCTTTGTCTGAAGGAACCCATTATTTTAGTATTAACACTTAGAACACTTTACTACTTTAATCTAGAAGTATATGCTACGAGAATGTATGAGAGAGAGTAGAAAATTAAAGATATTAAGAATGATATATTTTTGTTTTATTATGATAAAATGTAAGCCCTTAGTATTATAAACACGCTTTAAAAAAAACGGAATTACTAACTCTAATTCCAGTCCCACTCCAGTCAGTGCATAATTTTATAGTGTGCTGATGGCATCCTCTTCTGATAATCAAAACTTCTTATATTACCTTTCCTCTGAAAAGTAAAATTGTCAAAACACAAAAGAATTTACTAATGACTTCCAGAGAAATTTATATATAGAAGCACAATAATGTGCCTTTAGTGAATGCTATATATAATCTTTGTATCAGGTTTTTATAAACCTGATATTTTCCCCCCAAATTTGAGATTTATCCTGATGATCTCAACACTCCACATAAATTACTGTCTTTCAAGAAAAGCAAATGGCATCACATCTTGCTGAAAATAATGCTGCACTTTTAAAGATTTTATAAAATTTATTCAGAAATCTAACATGAAGTACAGATGTCAACTATCATTTTTCCTCTCCTCAGAAGATGCTGTTACTAACTTTACAATTAAATAAATGAAGATGCAGAAGCCTCACAAAAATATTGTTAATATTATCTATAGGAGGCTGACTTAGAGATACAAAACCTTTTGTTAAGCTTTTATTTCATGAATATTTCATATAATTTGAAGACATTACATTCCCATTGTTAAAAAATAAATTTCAAATTCTTTCAAAGAAAAGAAACTGTGGTTTCCTAATTCTTATTTTTGCCCACTATTTATTTCCTTTCTTGTCTCTAGTAAATATCTGACCATAAAAAATGAGTTATTTTAATTTTAGAAAATCATTTATTGCAGCTGTCCTTAAAATAAGGATTTTTACCATGGTATGTTCAGGAATAAAAGGTGGTATTTTGTTGGAGTTTAAAGTCATAGTTTCCCCCAAAGGTGTGATAATGCATTCCCTCAAATGACAGAAATACTGATAAATTGTCAGTTAAAAATAAGACTTTAAAACTGTGTAAACTAAACACACGGACTCCTTTTTAAAGAGCCACTTCTTTATTTGACACAAAATGCAAGTGAGCCATTTAAGGTCTTGCTGTATAGGCCAAGCTAAAAAAAATAAATAAATAAGAGCATAATTTTTTAATAAGAGTACAGAATTTTGAAGCATCTTTAGGGTAATTCTTACTTTTCTCATGTTTCAAAATATCTGCTTGGAACATGCTGCCAATTAAATGAAGATCTACAGACGGCATTTTCCCTTTGCTTCTTAACAAAAGAGGATCTGCAATCATTTTTATGGAAAATTATCTAAAAAGAAATATGAGTGTAAATCAATGACGAAAATATTAGATACTTCCCTTCTCTGGGTTTGAATGTGCATCCGTCAGATACTTGCACTGACACCTAATGTAAAAAATGCTTTAAGCTGAATCTTAAATAATAGCTTCAAGATTTCGACTGGTAAAGATTCACTGTTAGCATCCTCCAAAAACTCCAGTGTTCAGCACTCGGCCAACAAGAGGACAGCAAATAATTCCCAACATCCTAAATACCGGGAAGGCTACCTTGGGCTTTGTTTTTGTTATGTAAAATGCATTAAAGTGACTCATCCACTTAACAGTACCTACTCTCAGAAGCTTTAAAGCAGCTTCAAGAACTAAAATAAATGCTTTCCCAGAATGCCTGATAGGCTATTCAGCGCACTTAAAAATATGTATGTATTTTTATGTGCCACTGACTTTGAATCTTTTTTCCAGCCTAAGAGAGGAGACACTTATTTTTCATCCCTTCCTGCCGTGTGATTACACGGCTACCTTTAAACACTCTGTCTCCAGAATAGCAGCGAGGTTGTTTTTTTTTTAAAGTTATTTTAGAAATGTTAAAAATAAAAGAAATTGCGGGACACTCTGGTAACGCTCAGTCCCTCCCTCAAAAAATAGGTTCTGTTCATTCTAAGAACAGGAACCGCGTGTCTTCCAGCCTGTAGATGCTCCAAATGAAAGGTTAGGGCCGTTGGAGAGCGTGGTCCCCATACCTGTGAGACCCCTGGGTGGACGGCACTCTGCCGCGAGGAGTAGGGACACTTCTTACCAGAAAGGCTGTCAAGTGCGCCCAGTAAACTGGGATCGAAACGAGTCTGGACACTCCAGCAACTAGAGAGCATCCCAGAGGCCAAGTGCGGCACAAGTCCAGGCTACACTGACAAGCCTGAAATTACCTATTTGTAACATACCCAACCAAAACACAACTTTTTATTAGAGTAGGTTTGCTGAGAGCGGCTAAGTGGCGGGAAACTTTCTTTCCCTCAGTACCTATAAACTCTTCACGTCCAAGATTCCTTTAGGAGACGGGTCGAGGTACGGCGAGCCGTCGGCGGACGTTCCCAGGGAGCGCGCGGCCAGGGCGGCCGGCCCCGCCGACCCGCTGGTCCTTTCCCCCGGCGCGCCGCGCGCACCTCCCGGGCGGCCTCTTCGGATCCGAGCCCCGCTCCGTCCCCACCCCCACGGGCAGGAGAGCCCCGCGGTTCGCGGACGGGCTCCCGAGCCCAGCTCCAGCGGCAGCCTCGCCGGCGCTCCCAGCCCTGCCCTGCCCTGCCCGGTGACTTACGTGATGGCCGAAGGGAACGGCTCCTCCGACGAGGGGCGGATCAGCAAAGACTGGAAAAGTGTCAGAGTCAAGGCCAGCAGGCAGCCAGCAGCCATCTTCGCGATCGAAGATCAATCCCGCCTCCCTCCCCAGCCGGGGAAGGGAACGGGGCTGGAAACCGAGGGAGAAGAAGGAGCACTCCCGTCCGGGCCGCAGACGTCCGGAGGGCCGGTGCGCCCGGCCGGAGCGCAGGCCGGGCTCGGGCGGGGGCGAAACGCGGCACGGGGAAGGGGCGGCGGCGGGCGGACCCTCCGGCGCGTGTTGGCTGCTCAGCGCCGAGGCTGCCGCGCCTCCGCCGCCATCAAGGGCGACTTTGGAAACCGACCTGGGCGAGCTTTCCAGCGCCCGCGCACTCTCACTATTTTCTCTCTATTTTCCCCTCTCTATTTCTCCCCTGATTTATTCCCCTGATTGCCGAGGAGAAGGAGGCGGAGGCGGGGGCGGAGGAGGGGTGGAGGCTCTTGGGAGGGGTGTGGGGGTGGATGTAGGGAAGGGGGGGTGGCAGGCGGAGAGACTTGTGGCAGCGAGAGGCTCCGTCTGGCTTCTCCCGGCAAGTCAGAGGGAGGTGGCTGGGGGTGGGCAGCGGGAGGGCTGGGCGTCAGAGGAATCGGGCGGGGATGGGCCGGGAGCAGCCCTCCTTACAAGGCAGAAAGGAACTCCTAAAGTCGGCGCCGGCTGGCTCCCTCTGCCCGGAGGAGGAGCGGACCCAGCCCCGCGAGCTCCCGGGGGACAGCCAGACGCCCAGCGGGCAGCAGGCTGCAGAGGCTCCAGCCCAGTATTTGGCTTGCGTCTTCGGGGTTTATTTTTGCACATGCAGGCAGCGTGCCCCAAGCCCTTTTCCCGGGCGCAGAATCCATTGCCAAGCCTGGGAATCGTGAATAAGTGATTTGACAACAAATGTAGGAGGGGTTTGTATTTGCATTTTAAAGCACCGTTTTTGACTCTCAACCAGGTGGCACTATTTATTTGCCCAGCAGTGCCAGAAGCTAGAGCCTCTGAAGTGGCTGAATGCCAATTGCGCCAGCGGCCCCACCCCAGGTACGGTTCACCTGGTGATCACAGAGCCTCGGGGTCCAGGCTGAGGACGGTCGGAGAAGCACCTGATGCTGTAAAATCTTTCCAGTGCTGCCTTTCATAGGACAAAGGGGTGGAGGGAAGAATTATCCATCCAGGGAGGACAGTGCTGCGAAAAGGGCTTTTGTACCAACCTAGTGAGACTACTTCCAGAAGGTTCCCAACGCCCTGCTTTGGCCACTGGTCTGCCCTACCTTAACAAGGTTGCTGCAGGGTGAGTTCACTTTGGCAATGTGAGAAAAGCGCCGAAATGTGGAGGAGAAATTAAGGAAGGGGTGGAAAGCTAACGAGGAGCAATACCGAACCAATTTCACCTCCACCTCTGAAAAAACAGTGGTAGGCCTTCTCGTAGAAAGAACAGAAGGGTCTTGGAATAGGCCTTTTCCAAACGCACAGGCCTTTAGGAGGGAACTGATGTGCCAGGAGTGGAAAGATTTCCTTGAACATCTTAAATTCTTAAGTGTATTACAGCACTTCTGACATGAAACGCGGAGAACATGATCCCTGATTGGGGGGCAGGGGGATGACCTGCCTGCATATGCATAAAAGCTATAATTATAAAGTGGCTGTAAAATTTTTTTAAATCTCCCTTCTTTAGTTTCAGGGGGAGCTTATGAAAGGAGAAAGACCCTTATATGTGCGGAATTGATGTTCCAGCGCTATGAAGGCAACATCCCAAAACAGGACATAATACTACTTACTAGCAAAATTTAAGAAGTGTATAATTTTAAGATTCTTGACCCAGTGATGTTTTCTTCCCCCTTACCTTTCCTCTTTGGTGCCTTATTTGTTTTTATATTATCTACATCTCTTTATTGCTCTTTGTTTCTTTCTTCCTACTCTGAGAGGTCTCACAAAAGGCACCCCACCGGGACTTAACTTTGTTTTATGCTAAGCATAGAGAGCGTGGCAGCAGGAGGTAGCAAACAGAGATGAATTGGGATGCAATACAATTGAGAAAGAGCTCAGAAAGGATATTTTATATAACTGAAGATAGCTTTCCACTCCAAAATTAGATAACCAAATTGTCAAATCCATCATTTTTTTTCCAATTTTTAATGCTGCAAAAGCAGATTTTCTTCCCCAGCATGGGGATTACAAATAGCAGAACTAGATGCCCATTATTGCCTATGTGATATGTTGGTATCATAATAGCCTCACTACATAAAAATATTTTTATAATGTATTCTGTCAATTATTTCAGTAATGACCTCAGACTTCCTACTAAGGTATATCATTTCCAATTTTATATCTTTAAGAGAAAGAGCTTAAAGGATAAAAAAACATAATAAACTTCTGGAGAAAGTAAGTCAGCCTTCATTATTAATGTTGTTGGCCTTTGAGCCATATCTCAATTTCTTTGGATCGCTCTGATGAAGCACTCTGTTCTCTAATATCCGAAGCTGTTAAAGAAAGATATTGCTTCTACAATTCTTTCTGAAAGGGTTGGTTATCAACTGTAAGCCTAAATCACTGCTTAGTGCTCTGTTGTAAGGTTTGCTATTTATTGCTTTTTATCAACCTAAACTTTTTTAATGAAGATAGTCATAATGTGGCTTTTATTTCTCATGTGTGATAGTTAAAACATCCACATAACATAATATACCAATTGGATTAACCATAGCCATCTAAAATGCACTGTCTCATCTTAGCTCTGTTATTTTGGAAAAATTCACAAATATCAGGTCTCATCCCATTGGATTTAATAAAATTTTGCATAACCACAAACATTTTCAGTTCAAGAGAAACAGTTTATGAATCATAAGGACTGATAATGAAACTTGTGTTATGGACTATAAATGAGCAAAAAGTCAGAAATCAGTACCTACCATTCACTTAAGAGGAAATTTTCTAATTTTCTAAGACAATAGACTAGTGAAGAGTTGTAGATGTTTGTATTTAATCATTTCTAGAGGAAAGTTAAAGAAGATTTAGTTCATGCAAAGCAGTGACTTTTTTCCTTTTTTATTGACTTAATCAGGGTGACACCAATTAACAAAATTATATGAGTTTCAGGTGTACAATGCCACGAGACATCATTTACACACCCTATTGTGTGTTCACAACCCCCAGTCTAGTCTCTGTAAGCAGTGACTTTTATGACAAATGTATAGTTTGTAACTTTTGCTCTCAATTGTTATCATATATAAATACTTAATTTGTTCATATACATTTCATTTTTTATTATAAGTGAACAAAGAATAGTATTCACCTAGTAACCATAAAAAGTTCACTCTTACTCCCTTTTTTGTTTTAGGTTATACTACATGTAGTGGTAGCATAAAATTCTATTGTATATTTGTATTATGTATGAGCATGTTTTTCTGAATTTTTTTTCAAATCTAATTTCTTCAACATATTGGCTTAATGGATAGGACAAAGTAACCTAATTGAAATCTCTCTCCCCCCCACTACAAATACACAAATACAAATACTGGAAAAGAAAATAATTACTCTTGGCCAAAATAACTTAAAAGGCAATAATTAATTTTCTAGGTTTTTTGGCATATCTTAAGAAACATAAGGAGAATAATACCATGACAACAGGTCTCATTTGTTTATATGCAGATAGGGGTATATGACCTGTCTCTGAGATAAAGATACACAGTAAGAGCCGTACTTGAAAATGCTTGTGATTTGAGGCTGTATCATGCTTGTATGCACGCACAGATATGTGTCAGAAAAAGCCAAAGTGAAATAAGAATGAGCAGAAAGCTGCAAATATCTATGTCCTTGTGGAATCTTCTCAGAAGATGGGAGTAAGAAAGGAAGCGATTCAGAAGTATCAATGCCCTGGAGAATGAATGGATAAGGCAGTGGGTAACGTTTTTTAAGGCAGCATTAAGTATTTTTAAACTAAAGCAGCATGCAGAGGCCATCATAGAAAGCAACAATGAAAAGACACTATCTTAGATAAAGAGATGCGGTCAAATATTTCCTACAAATGACAGATATTTAGAAGAAATTTTTCCACCTTGTGGCTTTGTCCAGATGTCCTTTATACAAGTTCCTTGACGATCTTTTCCCTCTGATGGGGGTAGGGGAGGTGGGCAGAACGGTGGTGGGAAAATAGAGACAACTGTAAATGAACAATAAAAAAGTGACAAATGGGAATAAGAAGAAATTTTTCCTTTGGCCAAGTAATACTCCTATTGACAGATACTGCATTAAACTTTTGAGGAAAAAATATACTTTTTCTAAATGAAAACAAACATAAAACAAGTACTTAATGGAAGTTTATCATTAACCCATCAAAAGCATATATTGGCAAACTTCTGCTAACTTAAGTAGTTAGAAATATGAGCTGTTATATTAAATACTATAATATCTTCAACCAAGCAATAGCTTTTATGCTGTTCTATTTTTGAATCTCTGCTAATCATAAAATTTTAATTTATTCCTGCCTCTTCTCTTATTTTTGCTCTTTCTACCTCTCTCCCCCATTAAACACAAGAACATCTCAGAAAAAAATGGTACCTGATGCATGACTTCCCATTAAAAAGATAAAAACTAGTAGACTCTAAATCCAAATTTCATAGTAAGATCCATAAATAAGGCTGGATTGGTGGTGGTGTTTAAACTGTAAGTTATAGCACACTCTCTATGGAATCCATTTATTGGGGCCGACAGTTAAAGGGAAGTAGAGAATTCAGGTACTTACCTAAGTCTTCACTAGCAGTAAAAATGCAGTGGGGCATGGCTAATAACAGGTAGATAGTAACATTTGAAAAGATAAAACTTAATAACTATTGGCACTGTTTTCCAGTTGTTTTAAGTGTATGAATGCAATCTTCCATGAGAGAAAAAGAGAAAGATCATTTGTTCATACTATTCTTCTACTAGATATTTTAATATACTTTAAACACAATAAACACCATTATAACCTAGTACATTTCTATAAGAATTTGGATATGTTATGGATCAAATACACATCCTGTATAGATATAATATACAATTAATCTATTACATGAGTGTCCACAGAAGCATCACTGAAAGCATATATTTAGGAGTTTCCCCCTCTACAGTAATGAGGTTGGGGGGGGAATAGGAGAACAATAATTTTATTTTCATAGTCACATGTATTTTTATGATTAAAATGCATACTGTTATTGCAAAGGAGCCCTGACTGTCTGGATATATCAGTAAACTTGGAGTTAAAATCCTCCAATTCATTGGTAGATGACAATAATAACTATTTTATTCACCATTGTATGGGAAATATAAACTTATATGTTTGATATTTGTAAACATTTGAAAATTAACATACATCAAATATTTGTATAGAGTAATAGTATTTTCTTCAAAATATAAAGGACGATGGGCTATAATTTCTAAGGGTTCCTGATTATTTGGGGAAAAAATTCCCGTGATGCCCAATGGGTTGAAGGATATTGTTATATGCTATCTAATGTTTTTCATAATTGAAACTATTTCAACATTTTATACTTTTAAAGCTAGGAACAGAGATTTAAATAATCCTAAAAATAACTTGCATTGTCTATAGTTAGAATTTAAATACATTGATTTTTTTTCTTATTCACAATTCCTTTAATTTTTACTCTAAGGTGACCCTTTCTTTAAGAACAAGATTCTCTCAGAATATCCATAGCTATCCAGAAGAAAAGAGTTTACTTCATAAATTTGCTAACCTGGGTGAAGACAGTCCAAATTAAAACCATAATAAACTTGAGTCTTGAGTTTCAAACTGAGTATAGAGCTGGGCCACTTTATTTGGGGATCCTCAATGCATGGATTCAACTAAGGAACAAAAGTACTAGGGGGAAAAAAAAGCTATGTTGTCTGACATATACTACTATGTAGTGAGGCCTATGATGGTTGTATCTGTAATAAACATGTACAGATGGTTTTCTATTTATTACTCCCTAAGCAATATAGTACAACAACAATTTACATAGCATTTACATTGTATTAAGTATTATAAGTAATCTAGAGATGGTTTAAAGTATACCAGAGAATGTGCTCAAATTATACACAAATGCTACACCATTCTATGTAAGGGACTTGAGCATCCACGGAGGTCCTGGGACTAATCTTCCATGAACAACTGTTTGTATTAGATGTTACTGCAAGTATTTCTGTTACACAGAGCTCAATCTATTTTTTGCCAATCTATTCACTTTTTTGGATATAATTTATACTGTCAGGATACATGCAGATTAGATTTTAGTAAGTATAAACCAAACAAGTAACTTAAAAATGAATGTTTTTGTTTTTATAATATTCTAATAATATTTCATAATCTAGCTGCCATTAAGAATTATCTTAATTTTGTCATTCAATTGTCTAGTAATCATTATTTATATAATAAGATCCAGCATGTCTTTTGTCCTGTTAGTAACTGAAAATATATTCAAGATTTGATGTTTTTCAAAAGATTACTAGAATGCTTTTGTACTTCCTATATATACTAGATTTATTATACATTTTCTCTAAACTTTATTTTTATTTCTCAAAATACACAAAACTTTTCCCTGTGGACATCCACCAAAAACTTACCAATTAATTGTCTTCATAAACTTAGTTACAACACAGTGATAACGCCACACATGGAAACCTTAACAAAGGTCCAGAATGCATCCGAGTGTGGGAACAGAACCAAATTCTGCTGTTTGCTCTTTCCTTCCCCAAGTTAACAAGCCAGCTTCAGTTTGCCTGTCCTACCCTTTCTTTTGATCATTTTCTTCCCCAACAGACAACAGTCGAGTGTCTTCAACACATTACCAAAAGAGGAACCTTTTTTAAGTAGTAAGGAGAAAAGGAAGTACAAATATTAGGGAATACAAAGAGAAATTACCCAGAGAAGAGGAAAATGGAAACATGAAGGAAGAACGCTATGAAGGAAAAGATGAATTTGCTCCTATAACACAGATAAATGCACTGCAAAGAAGAAAAGGGTAAAACAGAGGCAACAAGAAACATGAAGGCCAAAAATGCCTGGAAAGAAATGCAGTATAAATGAGGCAAAAGATTAAGGCATTTTAATTTACTTCAATATTCAATCAGCTAAAATTTGTATTGCTAAACAAATGTAGCAATATTCAGTGTATCCCTATATATAGTAAATATGAATTATCTTTCAAGATTTTTCTCTATGATATTAATACATAACCACCTTTTAAAATCAAAAAATAAATATTAAAGCATTACATAAGTTACAACTACCATAACATGTTGGCAAATTCCCTATGCATAGGCAACAACTTGATCACTTAACATGCCGAGTTTTTATATGATCTCTCCTGAAAAATGGCAGAATCCATTTTGTATGAATATTGATTTTATGTACAAGTATTTTCATAGTAAGTCACTCACAAACTTTCATGAGTGAACATTCTTTCCACTTTCAACCTGTACAACCACTTCTTTCTCTCAATTCCTTTCTTCAGAAAAATTCAGGCACAACAGGAAGGTGTAAATGGGATTAAGGGGAAGTCAGCAGTGACTTGGCTGCTTCAGTGACATTCTTCTAACCTGAAACACTGTCCACATTTAGAAAATGTCCAACAGCCCTGAACTCAGTGTCACATGTCCCAGTCTCTTTTCCATGCTTTACATTAATTTTACATTAATTTTTCTTAATTAATGAGAAAACTTAAACCCATTAATCTCTAAGACCTCCATCAAATACTCAAATTCTTGACCCCAGATTTCTAATGACTCGAAGTCATTACAAACACGTGCAGTGGTGTGCAAGCAATAGCACAGGCATATCCAATGAACAAACTCAGCTCTGTCATTTAGTCCTTCAGAAACATAGGCCAACTTACTTCACTTCCTTGAGCCTCAGCTTTCAATTTTTAAAAAATGGGGAAAATCCTGTGAAAATTAAAAAATACAGCGTAGTTCCTTCACTCATCCATAGCCATGACCAAAGTCAGGGATGCTGCAGGACAACAGATAAAAAGCATTGAGCCATACCAAATGAAACTTTTTTCAATCTCTATGGACTTAAGAATTGACAAGAAATCTATTTATAGCAAGTCAGTTTAAAGAAAGCTAAACAGTCATCTGTAAGAACAATTAAGTGGCAGATAATATATATTTAATGAATTTTATGGTGCACATATGCTCTAAAGAAGTACTGTTATTTTGCTCATTCGTTTGTAATTTGTATGAGTTCCTGCTTTAAAATGTACACTATACAGGGTCCAGCACAAATAATGCCCCCTTTTTATGAGCTGGTAATCTATACCAAATCTTTTATTACAAAATCATAAGCTTGTAATTCTGTAACATAACAGTATCGCACTATAGCACACCATATGACATTTTATTTTTTTTAGTTTTTTTTATTTTAGATTATTCAGTACAGTTTCTATCTTTTATTCCCATTCCAGCCCACCCATCCATCCCTCCCCACCTCCCTTCCACTTCCAAGCCCCGTAGTTTTGTCCATGTGTCCTCCATTCTTGTTCCTGAAACCCTTCCCTTCTCCCCTGAAATTCCATATGACATTTTAGGTGAAATGTTCAAATTGCTGTCCATCTCATGCAAGATATTCACGTACCCTACAAACACGCTCAACGGCGTTACTTCTGCTGGGCCCTGTAGATTATTAAACTAATGATCAATAAAAGTGGAAATTATTCATTTGGAAAAAATGCTTATAATAAAGAATATATTGTCTGAAAATAAACAAACCATTTTTAAGGCTCAATTTATGTAGGCAAATTTTAAAAATCAGAAACATCTAAGGACTTTTTTTACAATTTGCTCTTTTTTTTACAGCTTTACTTATATATAGTTCACATACCACACAATTCACCCATTTAAAGGGTATGTTCCAATGGTTTTTAGCATTATAGAAAGAGTTTCATTATCATTTTTATTTTAAAAGATCAATTATTACATATTTAAACTATGGTGCAGTATTTGATGAGACCTGCAAGTGTACCTATACAGATATGTAACAAATATTAATTCAACTTAATATAACTGTTAGATGAATTTTAATGACCTCAATACTTATATGTATTTCTGATGACTAAGGGTTTTCCAAATATAAAACCTTAGCTTCTCTATTTCTACATAGTTCTCCTCAAGGAATTAATCATTATAAAAAGTTTATATTAAAGCTTATATAAAAATAATCATTTAGGCCTACTGACATAGATTCATATAAAAACAACAAAATTATAATTTCAATTGGCATATGTGCCTATCGGCTCCACTGTGTTGTCATTTTTGTACTTGTACAATGAGAATAGTGTTTATGACATTGAAGTTTGTGAAGCTGTAAATGGCAGTTGCATTCATCAGCTACATCAACTCTACTTCTACATTTAATTACTAGAGCTATTCATAGCTTCATGTACTCTTCTTCCATATATAGCAATACCTCACCATAAAGTACCTTCATAGCACTGATTTTTTTCCCTTTCAATGGAGATAAGAAAGAAAAGCTATGTATTTTTTACTGACTTTGGAGAGAGGATAGGAGAGAGAGAAACATTGATTCATTGTTCCACTTATTTATGCATTTATTGGATGATTCTTGTATGTGCCCTGATTGGGGATTGAACCCACAACCTTTGTATAGTGAGAGAATGCTATAACCAACTGAGCTACCCAGTCAAAGCCAAAAATATTTTATAGAAATAAAACATCACAAGCAAATAAGAAGCTTTAAAAGCTGAATATGAAAATATGAGAAAAATAAAATCTGTAACTAAACATATTTAATTTTGAAAAATTGTATTCGATCTTCAAATGTACACTATGGGTAGGATTTGTCATTTTATTTCTCAATGAAATATTAAGACAAGTGAATTTATACTTTTTCTCTATTATTTTTAAATTTAAGTAAAAAATATTTCAAATACTATAATAGTAATTCTATTCTAAAAATATAGGCAATCCTGAACCTACATACAAATATGTGTTGCAAACAGTCATTTTTACATTCTTATTTTTTAATTCAAGATGCATTTTCTCATAGAAAAAAACATGTGGGTTTTAGTTAGCAACCTGAGCATGAATTCAAAATTCTACTTAGACTCAGTTGCTGGATCTAGAATCACCATTTCTAGTTACAAAATCTAACAAACTTCAAATAACATCTAAAGTAATAACCTTGGAATTATCAACTGATGAATGTGGGCTGATGTCATCACTTAATCTCATTGATAGCATTAAGCATAATTTATCAGGGCCCTGGCTGGAGAGCTCAATTGGTAGGAGTGTTGTCCCAATATGAATTCCCATACAAAGCACATAGAAGAATCAGCCAATGAATGTGTAAATAAGTGGAACAACAAAAATCAATGTTTCTCTTTCTCTCTCTCCTCTCTCCCTTCCTCACTCTAAAATCAATAAATAAAAAATATAAATAAAATACAAGGAATAATTTATATTTCATTTTTTAAAGTCCAAAATTTCTTTCATGCACATAGCATAGCATAAATGTGTGAGTGCATGACAGCAACCTGAAGAACTCACCTTTGCACTTGTTTGATGTAAACTAGAAGTTTAGGTGTGTTTTTATTCATTTGTTCATATATTTATTCTTCTAGTTGGTCATCTGTTTATTTGTTATTAAGAACTTGCTAAGAACTAAACATTCTGACAGAAAAATCATGTGCTTCATAAATTTATACGTTTCTACTCACAGCCCAGAAATGGGGTGAAATGTGCATGTTTGTTACATATATGAGCTATTCACTTACTTTTTAGTCTTAGGATGCACGATGTCCTTTGATATTAAAAATAAAAGTTTTAAAACTTAAAACTTGTATTCAGAATGTCAGGTCAAGAATCTTTGTAAATTACATGGCAGGTGGGTACATAAAATGGATCAGCTACTTTGGAAAAGCTTAAATACAGAGTTATTATATGACCCAGCATTTATGCCCCTAGGTATTTATACAATAAAGATGAAGACATGTGAGTATGCAAAAATATGCACTTGAAATGTCCATAGCCAAAAAGTACAAAAAAGTCATATGCCCATCAACTAACAAATAGATAGATAAAATGTGGTATATCTATTTATTAAATGAAATATTATTTGGCAATAAAATTTAATAAACTGATACATGCTACAACACAGATGAACCATGAAAACATGCTAAGTGAGAGAATCCAGTCACAAAAGATTACGTGTTGTCTAATTCCATTTATATGAGATATCCAGCACAGGCAAATCCATAGAGACAGAAAGTATATTAGTGTTTGCCTAGGACTAGGATGGCTTATTGACAGTAAATGGTAATTGACTGCCAATGGATATGGGCAGATATAATGTTCTAAGATCGATTGTAGTGATGGTTGCACAACTTTGTAAATACACTAAAAACCATTTATTTGCACACTTTACAGAGGTGAGTAACACTTTATATCTTAATTTTATATATATATACATATATATATGTAATGCCTGGTACAACTTACTTAGCTATATATCTTATAGACAACACTGTCTTTATTCAAGTTCCTAAGCCATAGTAGGCACTCTACAAATATATTATTAAAGAAACAAAATAGGTAGGTAAATAAGTCAAAAGCATTACATGCTAGAAAAACTAATCAAAATTTGGTACCGTGTCTGCTTAAAGTAAACCCCAACTGAAAGTTGTTCTAATTGTCCCCCTAAGAGCCAAGATCAATTCCTGGGAGAGGTGAGTTTGTAGAGATGAAGGTTTGTCCTTCCCTAAGCAGTTTCAAAGCATGTATTTAGCACCATGAAATTGAGAATGAAGCTGGACTGAGGTGCTGCGGGTAGAATATCCTGATAAGAGAAGGCTGTGACTGTAACTTTGAAGCTACAGTATCGTTCGTATACATCAGTGGTTCTCAAACTTGAGTATGAGTCATAAACACCTGGAAAAAAAGAGATTACTGGTCCCAAGCCCTGAGTTTCTGATTCAGAAAGTTTGGGTGGGGCCCCAGATTTTGCATTTCTAACAAATTTAAAAGTAATACTTATTCTGCTTGTCATGGATAATTCTGCTGGTTATTCAAAAAGTGAATGTGGGAGATGATGTTAGGTGTGCTGAGGAAAATGGAGGAAGACATAAAAGGAAACAACACATTGAAGACAAATTTTCTAAGTCAATAAACTAACTTCCTAAGCAAAGCTTTTAACACCAATGCATTATCTTGGTACATGGTGAGAACAGTTATTCAATGAGGTGAGCTTTATTATCCAAGTTAAATTGCCTGTCAGATCTCCTGCTGCCTTTCACATTTCAAATTTACTGATAGTAGCCTGGCCCCCAAACAGCTCCAGCAACATGGGGTGGGGGGCAAGTTGGAAGTCTGTTCTTCAGCATGAGAGTTGGGATGTGTCAAACACCAAGACTCCATTCTCCCCAAAATATGTACCCTTCAAATCCATCTCTCTCCCCAACTTGGCTTAGAACTCCACTATGAAAGTAATTACGCTGGGTTAGTTAAGAAGTGCACTCAAATGCACCAGCCATTGGAGTGGAAGCATCTATCTCATTAACACAGAAGTATCCATTTGTCATTATGAAAAATCTGTTTATCAGATTAACTGTCACCTGGAAAAGAGACTCCCAGGCGGTAGAAAAAGATATTTTGGTTTTGGTAAGAAAAGTCAGTATGGATTTGATTCACTTCAACTATTCTACTTCAAAGTTAAATGATTAGAATTTGTTTTTAAATTTCTCATGAAAATCTATTACAAAACAATAATCAATAATAAAGAATTATTAACAAAGAGTACATAAAACATTCTCTTAGATGTTTCTCAAATTTACTTTATTGGACATTGAAGGGCAGTTATATTCATTTTTCACTCCTTCTAATAAGACATAGCCTCATATGGGTCACAGAGTCCGTTCAGAGAACAAAAGCAAAACAAAAGCAGAACATTTTTATGGTTAAAAATTAAGAATTGATCTCAGTGCCTAGGAGAGAAGAGTAATCTGGATACTCTATAGAAAATATGCTTATGGAAATAAAAATAATCCAATAGAGAAAATACAGATTTGTAATTCAGCATTCCTCTTCTTTCAATTCCCTGGGTTTTCCAAGGAAATCTGCACCATCTGCAGATGGATGTTTGTATTTTTTATGTCTATTATGTCAATATGAATAAGCAGAAGTGCTAGTATAGAAATTAGCACTGGTAAACACATGGATTGAGTTACTGCAAGATTTAAGTGTTTAATTAGAATTTTGTAAGCATAATGAGATTTGAAAACAATTTCCAAAGCCAAATACTGCATTGTTATTGTAACTTTGATAATTCACTGTTATACTCAGTATCAGATTATGTGATTGAGCAAGCTAGTTCTTGGGTTTAAATTAAATTATAAGTAACATTACTAAACTATCTTGATACCATAAAAGAAATGAAACCTCTGAAATGTTATGGCTACATTAGCAAAAATTTACAAAACTAACTAGGTCAATTCTCGTTATAATATGCTTGACATTTCCAAATGTTATCACTTATAATGTTTGGTTCTGTTTATACCCCTTTATATATAAAACAATATACTGTTAATAGTCATATATCTAGAAAGATAGATGATGATGATGATAGATAGACAGATAGATAGATAGATAGATAGATAGATATCTTTAATACAAAAAATGTTCCAACCTTGGAACTGATGTAAAAATAGTATATTCCCATATACCTAGTATAACCATGACCCTTAAAACTAAATATTGAGGGTCATGCTAAATTAGATCAATTATCTTGGTCTTACTTTTAAAGAAATATTCAACAGAATAGACATTTTTGTGCCTAAATATTTACAGATATTTAACATTGATTAAAATAGTCACAGAATTATTTATGCACTCATGCTGTGATTTTTGTCAATTGTGGTATTTTTCTATGAGAAAGATGAACCTACTCTAAAATTAACTTTTTCTTTTATAAGATTAAATTTTCTTTCTGGTTATATAGGTAATTCTGTATTAGTTTAACATTGATTTATGTGACAAGTAAAACCTTATATTTTAATGATGTAACATGGAAGAAATTTATTTGTTTGCTTATTTAATAATCCCTTGCAGGCTCACTTGTCAGCAAGCAGATTTCTTTGAGTGGTAATTTAAGGAACCAGTCTCTTTCCTTCTCATGGTTCCTCTGTCTCCTAGGGCTCTGAAGTCTTTTGCATCCAGACAAAAGAAGGGGAAACTAGGCAAGGAATCTTCACTTCCTATGAGCTTGAAACACATCACTTCTACTCTCATTCCCTGTGGTAACCTAGTCAAAGGGTCTAACGAAGATTCGAGTGGAGGCTGACAAATGAGGTCCTTGACTGGGCAGTTAATTTCTCATAAAAGTTATGGAAGCTGGAGTACAAATTTAGGTGGCAAGTTAGGTGTCTCTGCCACAGGCTATCCTCTGACCACCAAATGTCTATGCTTCCTTCTTTCCAATCACAGAACCCTCTCCTCTCTTCTTAGTCCCTGTTCTATTCTTCCATCCAGCCCCATGTCAAGGAGCACTATACTATGCATAATTCTGTCTAACTCATCAAAATGTGGCTCTCCATGATGCAGCAACCTCTAAAGAACGGTCTGGCCCCTCCCCTAGCTACACAATTACAACATAGAGATCAGGCAGTGCAAAGATTACTATAAAAAAATTCTTATTTGCCAAAGAATGGTGTACACAAAAGTTACTGTTTCTCAGCAATGATCAAATCCTGCTGAGTGCAAAACACTCTTGAAGAAGTTTCATGTTAAGGCTCTGATTTCTCTGAAAAGGACTTCATTATCTGTTATTTTTGATGCTTGCTGGTTCCATCCTGTGGGAGGTTTGTCCTTGACCACTATTTTTCATGACTGCTCCTGAAAGGAACAATAGAGAGTATACCCACTGTGGTAGCCAGAAAAATATCCTCCCCCCAAAGATTTCTCTCCCAATCCTTGGAATTTATGAATACGTCATATTACATGCCAAGGGAGAAGTAAAGTTGCAGAGGGAATTAAGTTTGCTACTTAACCTTGAGATGAGGAGATTGTCCTGGATCATGTGGGTGAGCCTGAATTAATCAGAAAGTTTCTTGTAAGTGATGAAGGAAGGCAAGAGAGTCAATGTCAAAATAATATAACTCAGGAAAGATTTGACTAGTCATTGCTGGCTTTTCACATGGAAGAAGAACATGAACTAAGAAATGCAATGGTCTCTAGATACTGGAAGATGAAAAAAAAAAGAACTGATTTTTCTCTTAGAACAAGGAATGCAACCCTGCTGACCTTTGGATTCTAGCCTAGGGAGACCCTTTTAGATTTCTGACCTACAGAACTGTAAGATATTTGTGATAATTTATAACAGCGGTAAGATATTACAGATGATAGTTCCTGTTATTATAAATTTGGAGGGACACTGGCCAGGGTGGCTCAGTGGATTGAGCTGGGGCTGCAAACCAAGGGGTCATCAGTTCAATTCCCCTTGCCAGGGCACATGCCTCGGTTACAGGCCAGGTTCCCGGTGGGGATCACATGAGAGGCAGCCACACATTGATATTTCTCTCCCTCTCTTTCTCCTCCTCTTCCGCTCTCTCTAAAAATAAATAAAAATCTTTAAAATAAATAAATAAATTTGGAGGGACAGAGGCTTTTTTTAATAGTTTCAGGGTTGTTGTTATTGTTTTTTTAAGGCTCATTTTTTTAGTTCTATTATTAACAATTATAATTCTCTAAAAGTTTAGAGGCTTCTGATGTAATTACTTCCATCAGTACCAATATACAATTACCACATTCAAAAGTTATTTGCTAGACATAATAGAGTAGCTCCCCTCATCCATGGCTAGACTTTCCACAGTTTCAGTTACCCTGGTCCACAGAGGTCCAAAAGTGTTAAATAAAAACTCCAGAAATAACAATTCATAAATTTTAAATCACACACCTTCTGAGTAGTGTGATGTAATCTCATGCTGTTCTGCTATATCCCACCTCTTTTTCCAGCGTATCTGATGTACTATGTACACTTCCCTCCCAGTAGTTCCTTATTAACAATCTCAGTTGCAGCTCAACTGTTGTGGTATCCACTGCTTGTATTCAAGTGTTGTGAGCAGGAGTAATTAAGCTGGCAATTCACATATGCCAAAGAGAAGCCAATCTGTGGTGTGTCCAACCTGTGGCCTGCAGGCCACATGTGGCCATGGATGGCTCTGAATGTGGCCCAACACAAAAAGTGTAAATTTACTTAAAACATTAAGATTTTTTGTCATTACGTGTTGCAGTGTCTTTAATGTGTGGCCCAGGACAACTCTCCATCTTCCAGTGTGGCCCAGAGATGCCAAAAGGTTGGACACCTCTGCCATAAAAGCTTTCTTTAAGTAAAAAGGTGAAAGTTCTCAAGGAAAGAAAAAAAATTGTATGCTGATGTTGCTAAGATCTATGGTAAGAATGAATCTTCTCTCCATGAAATAGATTAATTTGTAAATTAAACTTTATTATAGGTTATGTATATGTAGGAAAAATGTAGTATATATAGGGTTTGGTACTATCTGTAGTTTTAGGCATCTACTGAGGGTCTTAGAACAAATCCCCCTCAGATAAGGAGGCACTACTCTAGTACTTAATCATCATATTTGAAAAAGAGTATTTGAATTTTTTCTTATTTATAAAGGCTTTGCTAACTAGGATTATGCCCTCAGTCAAAATGGAAAACTTTAGAGGTCTGGCACTGCATTCTTGGAGGAAGAGGAGCAAGCGCAAAAATGTTGATTAGTTGGAGAATTAAGTGTTTGAAAAATTGACGTGGAAAAAAGGTCAGGGCCATACAAGGACTATAACAGGCTTTGCAAAAAAGCACTAAAAAATAGTTCTTACCCTTTTAGACTTTAGAATTCTGTCAGGGAAAGGGGTTAAGCAAATAACATATTTACCGAAGTTGAGAAGTGCTATAGATAAAAAGTATAAGGTACTGTAAGAATTCAACAGCAAGGCATAATATCAATTGAAGAGCTAGTAAATAGTTTCTTAGAGAAAGACACATAGAAGAGGAATGATGGTTTGCCAGGTAAAGAGTAAGATTTAAAACATCCCAGGAAGAGGAAAATTATATGAAGAGACTGAGGCACATTTCCCATTCTGATAGAAATAGCTAGCTTTTAGTGACGAAAGTTTCTTTTGAGAACAATTTAGAAAAGTCACATAATATATCAAGCTTCAACGATCTCCTAAATCAACTAGGTCAAAGGGCCAAAAGCCTGAAGAAAGGGACTGCAAAGAGGGAGCCAATATTCCTCAATAAATATTGAAAATCTGGAATTTTCCTGGGTGAAAGATGGAGGACTGGAAAATTAGAAGAGATTCCAGCAGTCTTGAAGGCTGAAAGAAAGAGAGAGAGAGAGAGAGACGGGTGAATATCCTGATGAGAACAGAAATTTGAAGAATTATGCCCTACACATAGCCAATTTAATAAGCTCAGAAGAAAGAGTATGAAAAGCATAGCAAAGATTTCAATAGTTTAACTGCTCTGGGGAGACAAGAATAAGAGTGTGAGGCTTCTGAGAAAAGAGTAATACATTCATCTAAAGCCAGAGTGAGTGGTATGCCCTAGGAGCAAGAGAACTCCAGAACCAGAAAAAATACTATCAAAACCTCAACAAAGAAGTTACTGATTATATTAAGGAGATCAGTCTTAAGCTATTTTTCTAGAAGAAGAAAAGGGAGGCTAACATAATTTGAAACCTTTCTTTTTTCATTCCTAATGTCTAGCATTTAGTCAAATACTCTAGAGCAGGAGTGTCCAACCTTTTGGTGTCTCTGGGCCACAGTGAAAGAAGAGAGTTGTCTTGGGCCACACATGAAATACATTGTAATACATGATCACAAAACAATCTCATAATGTTTTAATTAAATTTACAATTTTGTGTTGGGCACATTCCTGAGCTGCATGCAGCCTGTGGGCCACAAGTTGGACACCCCTGCTAGAGTTTCTAAAAGAGCAAACCACGTAATCAAATCCTTAAAAAGCTTAAGAAGAAAATAGAAATAGATTTACAGTTGTCCAAATAATGGCAATAATACACAAAGACATTCAAATAATATGACTAAAGTGTTCAAGAAAAGAGAAGAATATAGAGAAATAAATTAAATGCTGCAAAATTTTATAAGAGAATTGAAAACTATAAAAAATGGATTTTTAAAACTGAAAAATATCTGTGTTTAACTGCATATTGGACATGGGAAAGACAAGGTTATAAAATTAAAGTATAGATTTATGGAAAATATTTATACTAAGGAGAAAAAATATATATAAAAGTGTTTATAGACATATGGACAGAGTGAAAAGATCTAACATACATGTAATTGGAGTCTTACAAAGAGAGGAATGAGAATGGAGCAGAAGAGAGAATGGTTAAGAATTTCTAAAAGTGATGAAAGATGTCAGCTCAGAGAGTTAGGAAGGACTGTGTAATTCAATCAGTATACATAAAAAGAAAATCACACTTAACACATAACTGCTGAAAATCAGAAACAATGAGAAAATTTTGAAAGCAGTCCAATAAAACAAAAGGCCAGGAAAGAGTTTGTCACATTCAAGGAAAAATTTCAAAAGCAAATGTTATTAGACTTTAGTTGTTTTTTTTTAAGGAGTGATTTAATATGAGGCTATAAAAGGAAGAAGTAGGTAAAGTTATACAGAATCTTGAAGACCATGTTAAGTAGTTTGGAGTTTAACTTAGTGTAATGAAAAGTCATTGAAGAACTTAAATGGTGGATGACATGATCAGATATGAGCAATTAAATGTTTAACTTTGTAGTTCTGAAGAGAATGGATTGAGTGGTGGGGGAGGGGAAGAATAACTAGTGGACACCAGAAATATGATTAGCAGACAAAGAACAAAAGATTAAACAACAGGAAACAACTAGGCACAAGGTCAGAGAACAACTACCAGCAAGGATTACTTGACCTTAGGTCTCTATGTGTTAAGCGAGATATTGTAAAAATGCTTCCAACTAGTGATTGTTGTCACACTGGCAAGGCTAACATTTCTAGACAGGGTCCAATGATCAACGGCCATAAATCGGTGGGGAACTGAAGGCTGCTACGGTGAGGACCTAGGAAATTTAACACAGGACATGGAGACTGAAAAGATACTTTGTCCATTATTTTGTTTTTATCCATGTAATTTTAGAAATGTTGAAGCTTTATAATTATGGTGGGGGATTAAAAAAAACTAACTGGGTAAAAGGAAGTTAAGAACATGATCAATTATTAGGCATTTATTAGTGTCACATAGTGTTATGTGTCTTCTAAATAGTATATAATCTCAATGAATTTTCACAACCATTATTTAAAGGAGGTCTTACTCTCCTTATACAAGTGAGGAAATTTAAGGATTTGTTGAGAGTGAAACAGGGATTATGAAAATTATTTAGGAAGAACAATGCCAAACAGGGGCATGGGAAATAAACTGAGGTTACTGGCTTGGAAGACTGTGCTGGTCACTATGTGCTGCTCGGAAACACTCTTTTAGATCTTCACATCCTCATTCACACTTTTCAGTGAGGACTGAGATACAAGGGGGATATCGGTTCTGCAGAAAGTTGGGCTGGTAAGGAGGTTATCAGTGTTTTCCCAGGTTGTGTTCCCGGACTGCAGGGTAAGGTAATCAAAAGATGGTGACTCAGTTTCAATGACTATTATGATCGATGCTTTTCTAAATTGGTGAGTCATATATAATTTTGTTTTATGATGAATTCTATTAACTCAAATGATAAAATATTCATAAGCATATAATTCCACAGAATAAGATCACCATGATAATATAAGAAATAAAATAATAGTTACAGTATATAGTGACAATTTGGAAAAATTTGTGGAATCTTTTCACTTAGCCTTCATTTTAACAGTTTGTGATTGTTTCTGGGTAAACATCTCTAAATTTGGAACCACCCCAGTGAATTTTCAATTAAGACTAAGCTGAAAATATGAAAGAGGGTATTATCCAATTTTAACCTTTAATGAAATATTATGTGATGCATGAAAAATCTTGGCATCACATTAAGACTTGTTCTTTGGGAAGAAAATAAAGGAATTAAAATACAGGAGAGTACAGTAATACCTAAGAAAATATTTAATAAAAGTCACCTAATAAGTCTGTTACAGGTTCCAAATTCAGTATCTCAGATGACAAGTCTTGAGAGGAGGCAGTACCGATATACATTATATTAAGAATTTCTTAAAGGTGAAAGTAGAGACCTGAATAGACTTTTAGTCTTATAGCCAGTGACACAATCTGCCTAGTTTTCATGAGACCAAAGAAACTCCACATAAATGACCTGGTTATATTCTAGGAAAAACTGTAGTAGGTTCACGGAGGCTTGGCCAGATGTGATAGGAGAAATGAATTACTTATTATGTGGGAACCATGATTCTTGGAGACTTTAGATACTATAGTGTTAAGAAGTCTATAACTATGTCTGATGATGGATGTTAACTAGACTTATCCTAGCGGTAATTTCACAATATATACAAATATGGCATCATTATGTTGAACACCTGAAACTAATATAATGTTAAATGTCAATTATTCAATTAAAAAAAGAAATCAGTCTGTCAAATTGGATTAATACCCCTAATCTGCCACTTAACAAGTGTGTGAATTCACAAGTTTACTGTGATTTTATTTGCTTGAGTTTAGTAACATGAAAAATGGAAATAGTAGTAGAAGCTATTTCATGGAGTTATTATAATGTTTAAATGAGTTAATGCACAAAAACTGAGAACACTTTCTGAAACATAACAGTGACTCCATAAACATTGGAGACTATATCACCATGATCATCACTATTATTGTTTTAATGTTATTATTAAGATGTCATCATGACCAATATCTCTCTGTTCTTTGCAACTTCCCTTTGGGATTTCCATTTTTCTCAGACTGCTTAATTTATTCTGTTTCTTTTAGTCATTATTTCCCCCCTTTATTTTTCATGTTTTTTAATTCTACCCTCCCTCCTTTCCTCACATGCTTACTTACCCTTATAACTCTTTTTAATAATTTTTATTTTAATATTTGATATGCACAAAATAATAAAATATGATTTGTAATAGGCTGTTAAGTGTAGTGAATAATTATAAGTTATTCTCATACCTACCACTTAGGTTAGGAGATAGAGCATGATCAGTATATCTTGGGAATCCCTACTTGCCCTGCCCCGGTTCCATCAACCCCTCTCCTAATTTATCATGAATTCACCAATATTTTAAAGTTTTTGTTTGTCATGCTTTTCCTTATCTCTAAATACTCTTTATCTCCTATGTTTGTAGTCTTTATCTAATATTGCATGTACAAAACTTATATAAATGGAATTTTATTGTATATAGTCTTCTATGTCTTAATTTGCCCCTCAACCTCATGACTCCAAAGTAGACTCATGCTAATTTTAGCTAAAAATCATTCATTTTTACTGTTGACTAACATTCCATTCACCACAATTATTTGAACCATTTTATTGTTGTTAGACTTGGCATAGTTGCTCATTTTTCACTCTCACCAACAGTGTTTTTGTGAACATTCTTGTACCTAATTCTTGGTTCACACATTTGGGAATTTCTTTAGCATACAATTCAAAGAATGAATTGTTAGGTAGTTAGGTATGCATATTTTTACAAGATAATTCCAAGTTATTTTTCACAGTAGCTATCATGCTTTACATTCCAACCAACAATGAATGAGAATATGGGTTAATCCAGAACCTCATTTAAGTAATAGTATCCTCCCCTCTCTTTTTTTTCTACTACAGCAAAAACTTGAAATTTAGCTGGAATTCTGGACATAAGGGAGTATAGAATTTTGCTGGGCCTAAAGACATGTACTATTTTACCATAATCAGTTAACAATTTCATCTTCAAAGCTTTTAATACTTTTACAACTTTGGTAGATTAGAATATTGAAAATAATAGTTTGCCAAAGTTATTTTTAGTACCATAGTGGCATTCAATGTTTAAGCACATAAGAGAGAAAAAAAAGGATAAAACACAATGTACTATTGTGGCTATAAAGCTGGAAACTTATCCTGCTATTTAAAGATGTTGACAAGGTGGAGGGCATGTTCAACAGAAAGTTTAGGGATCAGGATACAGAAATGACACTTAATCTGCCATGGTTTCTGGGAAACTGAGTTGAGTCATGCCAGCAGAGCTTGGTGTAGAGGCTAACATGTCCCAGGCAGTTTGCATTCTGTGGCGCAGCAAGTCCAATGACAATGGCTTAAAAAAATCAGATGAAATATTTTTTACTTTCCATTCAAATTAGATGTATATATGTTTTGATCATTAAATATATGACTAAAACAACTCTATTTCCCTATATTTAAGTTTTTTTAAAATAAAAACTCCTGTGATTTACAATATTAGAAGTATAAAGTTTGGTGACAAAACCAAAATTTTGAGGACTATTGGTCTTTCAGAATTACAACATAAAATACTTTCAATGGAGGCAGTTAAAGTATACACATATACAAGTACATGGGGATGGGGTCGAGGGTCGAAGACTGCTTGAAAAGTAAGAACTCTTGCAAAAATTATCAGGCCCACAAAAATTCCATTCCAGTTGCCAAATTTGCATTAGTCCTGCCCACAGTTGGAAATGTCACCCCACCCTCTCTCTGCCATCTGCACCACCACCTACTGAATCCTATGTCTCTAGTCTTAGAGAACAGAAGCATCTGCCTGTGATAGGCACACTCAGAATGGCCCCCCAAAACAGATTCAAATAAAAAAATATATATTAAAGAAAATCAGGATATATATTGCTTTTAGGGTTAGAACTTGACCATCATTAGGTTTTCAAGCTTGTTCTCCCCCCTTATTTATTCCATTTTACAAGCATACAAAAAAAGAGCATTTTCATGATTAATCTAAGATCACTTTGATAAATTAGTAACAAAGAATCTGCAAACTTCTTTACTTGTTGCTAATCAGATAATACAGCTATTTTCACTCACTATTTGCCATTTATCAATTTATTCACTCAAAACATAGTTTGAGGCCACACTGTGATATGTAGAAAATTAATAACATATGTTTCCTCTGCTTCTGAAGACCATGATGTAGTATAGTGCTATTTAATAGAAATATATGTGTGCCATCTATGAAAAATTTACATTTATCAGCAGCCAGGTAAAAAGAGTAAAACAAAAACATAAAATAAATGTAATAATATGCTTCATTTATCTCACTATAGTCAAGATGTTAGCATTTCAAAATGTAGTCAATATAAAAACTTTTATTGTAATCCTTAGTGTTCTCTTTTTGGTTCTATTTTCAAAAGCCAGTGCATATTTTACCTTTACAGCACAATTCAATTTGCACTAGCCACATTTCAAGTGTTCACTAGTCGCATATGGTTAGTGGCTGCTGCTTCGGACAGGACAGTTCTAGCAGATAGATGATATTCATTTATTATTCCAGAGTGAGAGAAATAGCAAATAGATAAAAACAATGCAGTCAAGATGCAATGAAAATGATGAGGGTATTTACAGACACTGGTTAATTTTAAGAGACTGAGAAAGTTTTCCAGAAGTTTAGGCCAAGGATGAACAGGAATTACACTAACAAAAGAGAAAAGCACAAGAAAAGAGACAGAGAGATAGAGAGTTGTCTAAGGCCAAGTAACTAGCATGTGACATGTTGAGGCTCAAATAGGTCCAGTATAGAAAAGCATTTATGAGGCTGGTCCAGAAGGTATCCAACCATGTAATATGAAAAATAGAGACATTTCTTGAAGAAGATACCAGATACAAGAAACATTCTACAAAGGACAATGATGCCTCAGTTCCCTTCAATGTAGGCACCTTGGGATCTCACAGAGTTCTCCCAATTTCCATCAGCTGCCCCATCATATTTTCCTGAATCTCACTGATGGTCTAAACCTTTTCCCTTTCAAAGGTGATTTTAGTTTTAGGAAAAGCCTGAAGTCACATAGGTTGCCAAACTGGGGCTTTAGGGGTGCTGAGTCACTAAGGTGATTTGATGTTTTGTCAAAAAAACTCTGCAGGAGACATGATGCATAAGTGGATGCATTGTCATAATGAAGTTGTCAATCACCAGTTGCCCATAACTGTGGCCTTCTGAATCACCCAAATAGTTTCTGTGGAGGAATGTTCAAGTTTAATGCAACATTTGATGCAGTTCATTGCTTTACTTGCTCAGCTATTTTCAATTTGACAGCCACACAGTTCACATGCTCACTCAACAGCATCTACTGCTCCCACTGACTAGTACAGTTAAGTCATCATTCTTCACGCATGCGTATTCTAGTCCACTCTCCTTGGCTACCAAATTACATCAATATTGTGCGAACTGTTCTCTATATATTAACAGTGGTTGAACTTTTTCTGGACCGACCTTGTATATGCAATAGATATGGCAATTGTTTATATACAATAGAGGAATGTTCAAGATGACTCTGAGATTAGGAAAGAATGTAAAATTTTAGCCAGAACTTGAAGAATGAGTAGTCATTTTAAAAATGGACAAGGAGGATTTGGAAGGAGAGAACATTTCCCAGGCAGAATGTAAAGCTTACTGTTGTGCAGACACCATGGCAACATAGAAAATGTGAGATAGTTCCTTTAGGGCTGAAAATTAGAATGTTGGTGGTAGTGGCAAAAATGAATCAAAAGAACACCACAAATTATAAAGGATCTTGTTTGTCAGGATTAGTATGAATTTGATGTCATAGATGATGAGCTGCTATTGAAGAGCAAACCAATGCCGTGACCAGGTTGGCAGAGTAGAGCCACCCCTCTGCATCGGAGAGGCACTACCAGAGGGCTGGAAGGCCACAGACAGAAGTGCTGTGTCACTGTTTCTCAGAACTGCCTTATTTCTAGGGAATTTTTTACAAGATAATTCTGGAATTGACCCTTGTCTGGTTATTTTGGCATGTGGATAATCATGAAATCAGACTTCTGATTGTTTTTATGTATTGGTAAGTTTGGGCTGCCATGACAAAATATTGGGTTGGCCAAAAGTCCACCTGTTTTTTTTTTCTGTAAAATAAAAGACCGATTTTTAATTTTTACCAATTACTTTATTGATTTGGATATTTTGAGTGTGTCAGCTGTATCCTATATGGTATAACATTAATTGTTCTCAATTAATGTCTTGCTATCAATTTCAACTGGTCCATCTGACCATGGAGCGTCATCCAGTGAGAAATCTGCAGCACAAAACTTCACAAACCACTTTTGACACGTTCAATGAGTCACAGCACGTTCTCCATACACTGTACAAATCTTTTTCTGTGTGTTTCAGTTGCATTTTTACCTCTTGAAATAACAAAGCATAGTATGCCAAAAACGTTGCATATTTTGTTTCATCTTCTATATTAAAATGGCTACACAAAAATTTACCAATTTTGATAAGTTGTTTTTAACTACACTCTGATATGACAGCTGTCACAATACAATCTAACAAAATTATTTCGAGTGAAGTTAAAGCTACTGAAGCCATTTTATAGAAAAAATGAACTTTTTTGACTAACCTAATATTATAGACTGGGTAACTCAACAGAAATTTATTTTCTCACAGTTCTGGAGGCTGAAATCTAGGTCAGAGTGTGGTTCTGATAACATCTCTCCTCCTGGCTTGCAGAAAGGAAACTTCTTGCTATGCCCTCACATGGAGAGAGAAATCTAGTGTATCTTCATACAGGACAGTGGTCCTATTGGATTAGGGCTTGTGAACTCATTTAACCTTAGTTACCTCCATAAAGACTCTATCTCCTATATAGTCACATAGGCAAATAGAACTTCAATATATGAATTGTGGAAGGACACAATTCAGTCTACAGCCTGCTTGAGCAGACCAAGATACTTAGCCTTGTTCTCTAGGTCCAGGCTACCTTAGGTCCTGGAAACCTTTGTGTTCCCTGGCAGGGGTAATGTTGGAAAAGTACAAAAACTGAGAATGTCAACTTCAAACCAGCCTAAAATCTATACATTTTTTCCTGTGTAAATCTATGAACTGGTTTATTACATTTTCTCATATACCAAGTAATCATATTCTAGGCACCAGAGCCTTGCAAAAGACAGAGAAGTCTTGTTCCTTGACCCCCATATTCTTGCATTGGTATTTCTAGTACTTCTAGTGACTTTTTGTCACTTTGCCTTTTCTCATCTTCCAATTCCAATCTAAACCTGTCTTTTGATAACAGAACCCAGTATCCTAGAAACTGGACATGTGGTATTTTCTCATTGTATTTGCAATTGTTTACATCTGATTAGTTTTCAGGTTCTGACTGGATCATAATAAACCATATATGTTGATCAAGATCTATCCTATATGCCAATTACTTCATAAAGATTTTTCTGATTTCATCCATTGAAAATGACTTCTTTTTCATTTGATCCCTATGATGACCTATTAACATGTTTTAAATAATCTTTTATTGTCTAAATGTTGTTATATTTTCTGCAGTGGGACCTGGTTGGCAGTGAAAGTAATTGTAAAGAACAAGTTTTGGCATTAGGATAGGAAAGGTAGATGTTTGCCTTCAAACATAGTGGTCATAAAGGTGCTTGCTGATGAAAGGACATTCGATCAAAGACATAATGAAGTGAAGTAACAAGCTATTGGGTTACCAAATAGAAAAGGATTCCATGCTGTAGGTTGTTAGGCCCTAATGCAGGTGCTCATTGTTTTGGAAGAAGAATAATCATGAAGCCAGTGAGAATGTAGAATAGTGAGCAGCATTTGGTGAGTGCATGAGTGAGTTACCCAGAGATGATGAAGTGGAGCCTGCTAAACTACAGTGAGGGATGATGGTATTGTGAGTGCATTGTGAATTATTGTAGGGTTTAAGCAGTAGAGAGGATATGGCATATATCTTGAAAGTATCATATAGACAGGTGTGTGTGTACAGAATATATTTAAAGTTGCCAAAACTAAAATCAGGGACATCAATTAAGAGACTATTAGAATTACTCAGGCAAAAGACGATAATGGCTTAAAGTGGCATTAGTGGAAATGGGTGCAAAGCAACCAGATTTTGATAGTATTTTGAACTTACAGATGGTCAGACTTGCTGATGGCTTTGAAATTGAGTATTAGTTTAAGAGTAGAGTCAAGACTGATGTTGAAAGTTTTAAGCTGAACAATTAAATAAGGTGAACACTTACTGAGATAAAAAAAGATAGGGGAGGAGCCGGTTTGGGGTAAGAAATATAACAAGATTTCTGGCTTAGATATGCTAATTTGGGGGCCATATGCTAATTTTAAGATTCCAATTTATCTTGCCAAGTAAAAATGTTGAGCAGGTACCTGGGTATGTGTGTTAGTGTTCCTTTGAACCTCACCTTTTGAGGTTTAGACTAGAGATAAACGTTTGTGGTAAGAGGTAGTGTATACTCAGCTTTATATACTGTCCCCTGGATCCCTACTAGCTTCCACTGTGTTGGGGTTGCTTATAACATGTTTCTACTGAGATGGGCTCTGACACTTTGTCATCTTATTGACACTGTCTAAAGCTCTTCATTCCAGGCATTTGCACTCAAATTGTGAAAGATGTCTAAGTGTCTACCTCTCGTGAAGTCTTTCTTTCCCCAGGGGCTCCTCCATTTAGGCACCTCCTTCCTTCACTGCTTGAGATGGATCACATAGAAGACTTCTCCAATAATCTTTCAGTCTCTTCTATAATCTATCCAGGGAAATGAGCTACTAACTCCAAATATTTTTAGTTTCATCTGATATTATCTTGATACTTCTGCATTGTTCTTTACACTCACACAAGCTCATGGGGAAAGGGAAAATATTTTTCCTTTTTTTTTTTTTTAGATTTTCTCCTGGCTTCCAACTCTAGAAACCTCTCTAACCCATCTTCTTCCATATGTGGTAAGAGTCACTTTTTTTATGTTTCTCTACCTTACTGTAGATCTAAACACTGTAGCTGGGAGGGCTGAAATCTTAGTATGTTGATGAAAGTTTAAAAAACTTAGAAAATCCTTCTCTTTTTCAAAATCACCTGGAGTTTAGACAGTTGTCTCACAAGATACCACCCAAAGTTTTACTTTCATTTTTTAAAGATGAACAGTTATTTCTTTCTCTCTCCTACCATCCCTAATTTCCATCCCCCCTCCTTTCCCAATACACAAATTGTTCATTGGGAGAATATTACATAGCATAGAAAGATAAAAATATTAATATATGTCAAAGGATATTATACCTATTGTATGTGTGAGTGTGTGTGAAATAATTTTATTCCTTTTACTATATTATAAGCTCCATTGGACATTGATTTTATTTTACTTGCTTATTCTTTAACTTAATATTTACTGAGTAACTAGTGTAGTCAAGGCACTGTCCTAGGTGCTATGTAAATAGGGATGAACAAGACAGTTGAGGTGCCAGGTCTCAGGTACTTCCTAGAACTTTCCTCACTGAGAAAAGTTCTTGAAAGAAAAAAATAGGACAGTGGGATATCTAGTATAGCAAAGAGGATGCTTCATATCACAAGTTAGAAAAAAATAATTAAACTAAAATTTTGCTCTGTAAGTGCCTTGATTATCTCATATAAAATGATGTCAGGTGCTAGAAAAGCTCCAGGATGATTAATTCAAGGGCTCAGTTACCTCAACATTTACAGAAATCCTTTCTTTGTTGTTTTCCACATGTGATCGGGCACTCCTTTTTTGCCTGGATAAACTAAGGACTCCAAAATAGCAGAGAGATTCTCAAGTATCAAACACTGTAGGGTAGTAAAATGGAGTATTTTTTTCTAGAGACAAATTTTTTAGAATTGCAATGACTTGCCTCCCATCCAAAGCTTCCTCTAAATTTATGATAGGCTTATGGCCTAAATGATTAACTGGCAATAATCTGAGATAATCCTGATTGCCTTAAAATAACCAAGAGTCATGCCGTGGGTCTGGGAAAAGTCCAGTATCCCTTAAAGACTCTGTTCTAGGGGATATGAATAAAATCAGTATTCTGTTATCAAAGAAGAATGGCTGTATAACAACAATGCACAAAAGTGGCTGCTGCATTGAGGGACTGGTTTGGTAGGAGTGGGAACTCTGAGAACTCTCTCTGAGATAAACTTTTTAAATATATTTTATTTTTGTAGGTGTTTGTTGTTGTTGTTCAAGTACAGTTATCTCCATTTCCCCCACCCCCACCACTCCCCATCACCTGAAATAAAATTAAAGATGTGACTGATGAGAAAGACACAGCCATGTGGAAATCAGGGGGAAGAGTTTTCCAGGCAAAGTGAAATGGATCCAAGATGGGAAAAAGTTTGATGTGCTTGAGGAACATAAGAAAGACAGTGTGACTGAAGTTCAGAGAGTATCTTAGAAAGTGTCATGAGAAGAGGACCAAGAAGTAAGCACTAACTATAGCCACAGGGCCACACTATAAGGAATTGTTTTATTGCTGTTGAAAGTTGGAAGTCATTGCAAGACTTTTAAACCTAGGAAATTACTAAGAGACTTAAAATGTTCATTCTGGCTGCCATTAAGGCAAGAGCAAATATTTAAGAAGCTAATGTTATAGAACAAGCAAAAAATCATAATAGCTAGGACAATAATAATGTATTAAATATGGTGAGAAGGAACAGATGCCGGATTTATATTGGAGTAATGTTGACATGGCTGACTAATGGATTGTTTGTAAAGGATATGGGAAAGAGAGAAAATAAACATTACTTCTGAGTCTGAGGCATGAACAAATGACTTGACATTTCTCTTAAGGAGAAACTGATCTTGTTGGGTTATGGGAAATTGAGAGTGCTTTTTTGGACCTGTTGAGTTTTTCATGACAATTACATCCTAGTAGAAATATGAATAGAGATTTGGATATATGAGCCTAGAGATCTGGATAGGTTCCTCAGTGGGACATATGATTTAGGTAATTTCGATATAGATCAGAGTTTAATTTGTGGGGCTGAATGACATTACCTGGAAGAAATTCTGAGGTAGAAGAGGGCTAGAACCTTTATCCAAAGGCACACAAAAATGTACAGTTTTGTCATATGAGTAAAGTGTAGCAAAGTAGCCTAGAGAGGAATTATTAATAGGGTAAAACAAAATCAAGATATTGCGGCATCTCAAAAATCATAGAAGGAAGTCCTTTGGGTTTAGAGGTGGTCAGCTTTGTCAGTGCTGCAGAATGGCAGAGTGAGAGAAGGATTTGGTACACCAATGACTTCAGCAAAATGGGGGTTGTTGATGACTTAATAATAGCCTTTAACACAGTCAACTGCCTATAAAGAGTTGTTGAATTAAAATAATCTGGTTGGTCTTATTTTCCATTTTACTATTGTCCCAAACTCCAACTGTGATTGATATCTATTGTAAAATGTAAACAGTTTTGTTATAACACGATGAATGTTTCATTTTAATGAACACTTAATTATTAGCCATTCTTAAACCACTTCCTTTAACATAGTGTTGGGAGTAATTCTCCACAGGTCTCTTGGATTTCTGTGCAACTTGCTAGTGCAGAAATTGATGGCCTTTGTTACAGTTTATGTTCCCAAAAATGTTCGTATAGGAAACAATCTAGTGATGAAGACAGTATCTCCCTTGGGAGCAAAAAGCATGTTTGTTTCCTGTTGTGTTTAAATAAATATCATATCTTCTTCTGGGAAAGAGGTGAGTCAGACTTACCGTCCATTATAAAGGATTTGTTACCTAAGCTCAGGATTCCTCTCCAATAATGTAGCCCACTATATGCATGGGTAACATCTATCCCTCTTCAACCCCCCTTGTGGAACTAGAATGTTGACTTAAATGTTGACCCTGTGGCATCAGCTAATACAATAAGAAATAAAGTCCTTTGTCTTTGACCCAGGAGTCTCATGTCTTTTGTCAGCAACCATGAAACTGTGGAGGCCAACACGTCAACATGCAAGTGTGAAATAATTCACAGTACTTGATGAATCCTTCACAGTACTTGATGAATCTCAGTAATCAGCCCTAAAGATAATAAAACAATGATTTCTTTCTTTTCAGATTGTAATATTTGGCTCACAGTAAGTCTCCCATTTTATACAATGTTTGCACTATCACAACTTATACAAACTGTACTTTCAAGACTTAACTAAATGATTTCACTACTATTTCCATTAGAAAAATAGCTGTTACTTATAAACATTTGATAAATGAGGTATCTTGAACAAACATAGAGTATACCTTATAATAGCATTTCTAAATCTCTCCAGATTTTACCAAATCTTACCATTTATATTCTACTTTTTTCCTGAACTTGAAATGTAAGTGAAATTATGATGCTTTGTAATTGACTCATTAGTTTCTGAGAAGAAAAAAGTGCTGCCATGCTACTATGGTAATGGATATTGCTTCAATAATACATGACTTATCTTGTCCTTTCTCACATACTCAGAATAATACATCATACAGCTAGAAGAACCTCAGTGTAATTTCTAACTCCTAATTTTGCATACGAAGAAACAAAAACTCAGATATGTTAAGAAACTTGCGTCTGTTCATTATAATACTGGGATTAAATTTAGACATTTGGTTGCCAGATAATTTTTTCTTCCACAGTGGTTTATATATGTGTTCTCCTCTGTTCTCGTCCCTGTTAATCTCTGGATGCCAAGAAGGAGGAATTTTTTGAAAACTAATATATACTGAAAAGGAGAAAAATATGACAGGCAAGTAAGACAAAAAGGGTGAAGTTTATAGCTAAGGTTCTGCAGTCTCCTATGGCCTGCTATTGCCAGCAAATTCTACTTGAAAAACAAAAACCCAAAACTGGATTTTTATAATTCTGCTAATTAAAAATTCTATTGGCTAAGCTGTTATGAGAAAGTCATCAACAAATAAGGGGCATTGTGTATTGTTACCACCATTTCAGTATCCATTTATTCCTTAAATTAGTTCCCTGGGCTGGTCAATGGAGGCAATAAATCAAACTTGTGATTATTTAGGACAAAAGCTGAGGTGTTTGATATTCATGCACACAATTTTTTCTTTACATCATGTTTTTAGGCATATATAGACATAGAATAAAAATCCTTTGACAATTAAAGATAAAAGATGTTTTAAAAGACCATAAGTCAGTTTTGATTGGGTCTAGTATTTTTATCTTTAATGGTTTCTGCAGAGAAGGCACACATTTAAAATTTATACTTATATTAAAGTGCAATAACAATCTTTAATTTTTTACAGTTTATTGTAATTCCTCTTTGTAACCCACTGAAAAGTGTGCAAATAAACTTCAATTTCATTTTTTCCTTGATGAGTAATCATGTTTGTGGTGCTGTTTGTAGAGCCAGCTTGATTTTTAAGAATGATTGATTACTACCTTTAACCAATCTTGAGAATTTTGTTTTAAATCAACTCCAATGAGCTGCTGATTTTACTCTAACTACACGGCTCTGAAGCTACCCTGTCTAATCAGCAACAGAAATATTATCTAGCAAGTTCTTGGTATTTGGCTGGTAACTAGAAAGTTTATCCACTGCCAGCTAAACAGTGAGAACTATTTTTACTGACATCAGTCACTTCTATGTTTAAATAAGAAGCAACAGCATGAAGTCTGAGCACAGAAGTCAACAGCTGCTATGACAGGGACATTTATTTTTTTCTTTAAATTAGCATTAGCATTACATCCTATTGCTAGTTAAGACCATTTGTCGTGTTTCCTAGGTTCACAGACTTTTAAATATATTCTAATTTGTATTGCTAAAATTTCATTGGTAACCAGAAAAATTTGCTTACTTAAAGTAACATAACTTGAATTCATCCTTATTTGTATGAACAGCTGATCTTTCAAAAAATATGCAGAAAAAATTGTCATGTTGCATCTAACAGAGATTTAGTATATTCACACACTTATTCCTAAATTTGCCAATAGATGCCACTTATCATTTAATAGGTGGGATTCAGTTTCACAGCACAGCTAAATTTAGATGCAGCTCAATTACTTATGAAGAGACAAACAAACCAAAATGAATTTCTCATGAAGCCAATTAAAACGAGTCTCTCTAGGGTAGCCATATCTACATTTCCCTTATGTTTTAAAAGCTATGACAAAAAGTGGCTTTCTATCTTGCCCTCCTTGTGTGTAAGTAATTCAAAAGCTTCTCATTCTGTTTTGTTGATCTTGTAATATCTCCTGCATTCATTCAGTCATTCATCCATGTATAATTGACTTAAAATATTATATTTGTTTCAGATGTACAACATAGTGATTTGGGATTTGGCATTTATATAAATTACAAAGTGATCACCATTTACAGTCTAGTTACTTTCTATTATACCAAGTTAGCACAGTATTATTGGCTATTTTTTCCATGCTGTTTGTTACTTCCATGTGACTTATTTTATTATGGAAGTTTGCTCTGTTTAATTTCCCTTCACTTATTTCACACATCCCCCCTAAACCCTACCACCAACCACAGTTTGTTCTTTGTATCTGTAAGTCTGTTCCTATTTTGTTTGCTCATTTATGCTTATATTCTAGGGATAAGTGACCCTGCTCTCCTGATTGTATTTTGGTTCCTCCCTCCAAGATAGTCTGCCAGCTTTTCATTTCTTCATTACCGAAAATAAGTAAAAACACCTTAATGTTGCTCATATTGGGCTCTCTAGGGGTATCTCAGCCTATTGCTTCCATATTTATGCCCTTACTCTCTTCTCAGCTGCTGGGATTCACTCATGCTTGTTTTTGTGCCATTATAGTCCCATCATACCATTATAAACATAATTTTCCATCTGCAGCATTCCCACTAACGGGTTATATATGTGTGTATGTTTAAATTTATATGTTTTTCTCTCTTGATATTATGAGCCATTCTTATACTGAAGTTAATAAAGGTTAACATATATTGATAAATTATAGCAAATCAAATTTCTACAATATTGATAAATGGATAAATATATATCCCTTGTTATTCACTTATGAAAATTGATGTAAGTGATTTTTCAAACTTTTTAAAAATATATTTTTTATTTATTCTTAGAGAGAGGGGAGGAGCAGCACTTATGTATGAGAGAAACATCTATCTATTGCCTCTCACATGTGCCCCACCTGGAGACTAGGACTGCAACCCAGGCATGTGCCCTGACCAGGAATCCAACCAGTGACCTTTTGCTTTGCAGGACAATGCCCAACTGAGCTACCCTGGTCAGGGCTCAAGCTTAAACTATCAAAAGAATTCACTAAAATGGGAGGTAGAAAGTTATATTAGCAAATCTGTGCAACTTAGTAGGATCTTTAGATAGATCGTTTAACTTCTCTAAACAACCTGCTTTTAAACTTGGTTTAAGTTATTTGCAATAAACTATAATATGGACAATATTTAAATTTATCTGCTTTATTTAATTTGCCTACCATTATTAAGTCTTTTTGATTTTGAAGCAAATTATTAAAGTTATAATCCGTACTTTGCACATACATACAGACATTCTATATCTGTTTCCTACCATATTATAATTAGCATTCTTTTCAATTCTTACCTAACTAGTCTGCCCTAAACACTAACATAAAATTAATTTTCTTAAATCACAATTCTTGTATCATTATTGTGTTGGAAAACATTCAGTGAGCTAGTTTCCTCTTAAACCAAGGGCAAAAGTCTCAGGCATTCAAAACTGTCCATAATCTGAATCTAACCACCTTTTCAAAACCTTATCCCCTTTTACCTTCTTTCATGGACTATAACAGTTCATAGAACTAAACTATAAGCTATTTTTAAGCAAAGATATATTCAGGCATGTAATTAAAACTTACCTTCTTTAATAGTAACTTTTGAATTACTTGATTATTCTGTGTACTTATTATAAGCTGTCATATACTCTGTCTCATCTCCTGATACATACTTTTTGATCTTGGATGTTGAGGTAACACTAACCATAGCAATGATAATAAACACACTGCTGCATGCTTTTTAATTCACTAAATGTTATCTAATATATTATTTTTTTATTTTTAGGAAACTTTGTGATGGTCTACCGCATTTGGGATCATCTGCAGTTTTCAAGTAAAAAAAAGAAACAACCCTGAAGTTAAGAAAGCTGTCACGTATTTGATATCACTTGAGTGAATCCCTATTCACTTAAATAGAATCCTCATCCTTGACACGAAATCCATTAGGTTTTTTTTACACTAGCAAACAGCCTCAGTATCATGTTATCACATGAATACTTTCATCATGGTCAACATTACTATTATTACATAAAAAGGAAAAAGACAGGCAAATAATCTATAGTAATCTTTATTAAATATTAAATGTTAAACTGATATTTATAACAATAATTTAAATATATACTAATATAGCCTTTGTAGAAACGTGAAAACTGAGAAAAATATTAGTTCTTTTGAGACCTGGAGCAATTGTTTATGCACCATTTAGATATGACATGAAATTGAAAATATGTCTTGCTAATTAGGAAACATGATTTTTAGATATATCATTGAGAACTTTTAAAATCATATAATTTAAGATATAGAAATGAATAACAACCCCCAAAAGATGTAAACTTCACAATTGCATGGCAATGGATGAGAACTTGATGACTTTTTTTTTCAGTTGTCAATGACCTTCAGCTGAAATATTTTCCTTGGTAGTTCTTAGCTAGCAGGACATCACACTGCACTACCCCTGATGTCCCCTATGATGGCATGAGGGTGGTGACAATCAACATTGCAGCCCAGGAAGTCTTTGATGGTTCCAGAGAGTTCTCTAGCTAAAGATTGGTGCCACATCTGTAGGTCATTGTTGACAAGCCCATCAAAAGTAATATTTCCACCCTAGCTGGTGTAGTTCAGTTGGTTGGAGTGTCATCCCATAGACTGAAGGGTCATTCATTGGGTTTCCAGTCAGGGCACATACTCAGGTTGTGGGTTGGATCCCAGCCAGGGCATCTATGAGAAGGCAACCAATTGATGTTTCTCTCTCACATCAATGTTTTCCTTTCTCTCTCTCCCAATTCGTCTCTCACTAAAAGCAATGAAGAAAAAATGTCCTTGGGTAAGGATTTAAAAAAAAAGATAATATTTCCTTCCACTGTGCTAAATGGTTTGTTTGTTTGCTTGCTTTTAATTCTTTCTGTCCCTTGGTGCTTCTCTGAGGGCTTTGATGATCAGGGCAGAGGCAGAAGTTACTACCTCAATCTGGGCCTGTCTGTTCTGAATGGTCAGTTTCACTGTAACCCTCAGACCCTTTCAATCACCCATTGCTTTGGTGATGTCATCACTAACCCTTTTAGGAGACAGACCCCAAAAGCAGATCTTGAGGGTCAAGACAGACATGGCACCAACTTCCCCAATGGTACATCTCAGGTATACGACTTTGACCTCTTAGGGGTTCAGCTTCGGTGAGGGCACGGTGGAACCAACTGGTGTTGGATGAGCCTGGATTCTGAACTAACAAAGAAAGTTGCACCTAGGCCACCTCCTAGCCAAAAGTGAAAAGCCTTGATGACTTTTAATAATCTGTTGCTTCCAGGTAGCAGAACTTAAATTACTATGGAACTTTGGACAGCACAAGTTCAAATTGCTGAAGTCCACTTGTACACAAAAATTTAAAAAATAAATATATGTACTGTTTTCAATCCAGATGGGAGATGGCAGATGCAAGGGCTAACTGTATGCATTAATCTACACCAATATATGTAGAGGTCTTGAGTATGTGTGGATTTTGGTTTCTGTAGATGGAAGGGGGTCCTGGAACAAATCCCCCACAGATACCAAGGAACAACAAAGTTTTGGGGAAGTAAAAAGTTACATGTGGATTTTTGATTGTGCTGGGGGTCAGTACCCTGACTCCTGCATTGTTTAAGGGTCAAGTGTAAAAAATATAAATAATGTATATAACTTAAGCTCAAAAGCTGTCAATGTGTAAGCTGTTCAACTGCCTGAGTTAAAATCCCAGCCCTTGCACTTACTGGAATGAGTTTTTGAGCAAGTTACTAAAACTCTCTTAGTTTCTTTGCCTATAGACTTGAAATAATAATTGTACCTACCTCATAGGTTTGTTTTGAGGACTGGATTAATTCATTCATATTACACAGTCAAAATAGTTTGGGGTACATTTAATAAGGCTGTTGTGGACTCTGAAGGGTGCCTGGTTCAGTAATGTTAGTCATTATCACCATCATGTTCATCATCGGGCACAATAACAAGAAGTATAGGAAATTAATAGTTGTAAAATTTGAAAAGCAACCATAGACTCAGAAGGTTATTTATTTTCCAACAGCACTTTCAGGTTAAAATTTAAAAAAAAAAACCTAAATGGTATCTAGCTGCAAATACTTACATTGATTTAAATAAATCTAATTTATATCTAAAATGGAGATACTTGAAAGAAGATAGACTTTTTAATACATGAAAGGTGAATTTTGAGTTATTGTAGATTCTAGTCAGTCTAAACATTTTTTGCGAGTGTATTGCCACATTTCTATCTCGAGTGTGTGGTCATGCTTCAGTAGCAAATTCATACGTTTAAAGTAACTATTGGTTTATTAGGTTGAATTAAATCTACTGGATTTATTTAAGTGATAAAATTATAATAACTAAAACATAATGTGGTTTTAGCTTTTGGTTTGTTTTCAAATAAATCTCTTTTAAAAAGGTAGCAAAATGTTTGTCACAGTAAAGACCTAGTAAAGCTTATTTCTGATTAGTTGGCTCAAATCTAATCATCAAATCATCTGTGTTTATAAATGACCACAAAGTATAAGTATGACTATTTTCTTATAATAAAATTATATGAATATAAGTAGTACTTTTAATTATAATAAATTGTCACATATTAAGTAAATGAAGTGTTCTGAGAAACTATTTTCATATGAAATTGTGCAGGTGCTCTTCATTTCACCCTCTAGTGGCATGATGCCAGTACTGCACTATCCCATTTAGTTATGTCAAAGCAGCCTCTACTTTCTTTAACACTTGTTTTATAGCACAATGTTAAATGTTCCTAAATTCATACATAGCCGTTTTCAGTTAATACTAAAATACTATATGCTTACAGTCATAAAAATAAATGGGTTTATTTTATGGTCTTTATGACATTAATAGATTTAATAGGTTAAGGGCTCAAGTCATGAATTGTCCCATCCACTTCCTCTTTTCTACTTAAATATTGTTGAGTGTTTTATAACTACAGAATACATTCTAAAGAAGTAATTTACATTCTTCTGAATGTTCCTTATTTTTAAATCAATTTTAAAATCATGATAAAGTGGTAAAAGATTATAAACTTGTCAAAAGAAGGCTAGGTCATACATTTTACTAATCTTAAATGGAAATTTAAAATATATTTTAGTTTTCTACAAAATAGCTAAAGAATTAGAAACTTGCTTTTTGTTTTTTTGTTCTGAAGTTCAATCATTTATGTTAATATGATACTGGGTATTTTTTATTACATTTATTGGAATGATGTTGGTGAATAGGGTTATATAGGTGTCAATTGTACATTTATACATGTACATGTACATGTCATGTACATTTGTACATGATCTGTACATCACATCATGTATCCCCCCCAAAGTCAAATTGTCTTCCATCCCCATACATTTGGCTCCTTTTTCCCTTTACTACTACCCCGCAGCCCCTTCCCTCTGGTAACCACCATACTGCTTTTTGTGTCTATTAGTTTAAGTTTTATACTCCACATATGAGTAAAACCATATGGTTCTTAGCATTTTCTGACTGACTTATTTCACTTAGCATAATATTCTCAAGGTCCATCTGTGTTGTCACAAATGGCAGTACTTCATATTTTCTATGACTGAGCAGTATTCTGTAGTATATATGTACCATATCTTCTTTGTCTAATCCTCTGTTGAAGGACACTTTGGTTGTATCCATGTCCTGGCCACCATGAATAATACTGCAGTGAACATGGTGCCCATATCATTGCAAATAAATGTTTTTGAGTCTTTCAAGTAGATAACCAGAAGAGGGATTGCTGGGTCATTTAGTAACTCTATTCTTAATTTTGGGGGGAAGTGCCATACTGGTTTCCATAGTGGCTGTACCAGTTTATATTTTCACTAGCAGTGAAGGAGGGTTCATTATTCTCCACAAACTTGCTTTTATTACCTGTCTTATGATAATAGCCATTCAAACAGTTGTGAGGTGGTATCTCATTGTGGTTTTCATCTGCATTTCCCTAACAGCCAGTCTACTGAAGCTGAACATCATTTCATGTATGTTGACCATTTGTATGTCTTCTTGGGAGAGGTGTCTATTCATGTCCTCTGCTAATTTTTATTTTAAAATTTATTTATTTATTTACTTTTAGAGAGATGTGAAGGTACCGGGCCTACAATCTGAGCATGTGCACTGACTGGGAATCGAACTGGCAACCTTTTGGTTCACAGGCTGGTGCTCAATTGACTGAGCCACACCAGCCAGGGAGACCTCTGCCCAATTTTTAATTGGATTGTTTGTTTGTCTGGTGTTAAGTGCATGAGTTCTTTATATATTTTGGATATTAACCCTATTTTGGATATAAAAACAGTCGGAGCTGTTTTTCGCAAACAGCATCTCCCATTAATTTGGTTGCCTTTTGTTTTACTGTTGGTCTCTTGCTGTACAGAAGCTTTTTATTGATATAATCCCATTTGTTTATTTTTGTCTTTACCTCCCTTGCTTTTCAGGTCAAATTCTTAAAATGTTCTCTAAAACCAAGGTCCATAAGTTTAGTACCTATGTTTTCTTCTGTGTAATTTATTGTCGCAGATTTTAAATTTAGATCTTTGATCCATTTTAAATTAATTTTTGTAAATAGGACAAACTGTAATCTAGTTTTATTCATTTGCCTGTGGCTTTCCAATTTTCTCAGGACTGTGTATGGAAGAGGCTTTCTTTTCTCCATTGTTTGCTTTTGGCTCCTTCGTCAAAAATTATTTGCTCATATATGTGTGGTTTTATTTCTGGGTTCACACTTCTGTTCCATTGGTTTGTGTGTCTAGTTTTCTGCAAATACGATATTGTTTTGGTTACCATAGCTCTAGAGTATAATTTGAAGTCAGCTAGTGCGATATCTTCGGCTTCATTCTCTTTTTCTGAGGATTACTTTGGCTATTCATGGTCTTTTATAGTCCATAGAAATCTGATGATTTTTTTGTTCTATTTCTTAAAAAAATGACATTGGGTATTTGATGGGGATTGCATTAAATCTGTATATTGCTTTGGGTAATATGGTCATTTTAATTATGTTGATTCTCGCAATCCATAAATATGGAGTATCTTTCCATTTCATTGTTTCTTTTTCAAGCTCTTAATAATGCTTGTAGTTTTTAGTATTAGGTCCTTCACATCCTTGGTTAAGTTTATTCCTGTATATTTTATTCTTTCTATTGCAATAGCAAAGGGAATTGTTGTTGTTTTTAATTTCTGTTTCTGAAGTTTCATTGTTAGTATTTAAGGAAGTGGTGGATTTTTGTAATTTTTTTTTACCATAATATGAAGTAAGCAAAGCTGTGATAGTCTCACTAGATTTACATGGATCTCCCACAATGGCAGTAAATATTTGTAAAGGATGATTGCAAACAACCACCCAAGTAACCTTTCATTAAGACTCATTAAAGAGAAAATCAGTCTGTGTGAACCTTTTATTTTGCAAATAATACACTTTTTCCCCCAATAATTTTGGAGGAATTCAGAGTTCATACATTATTTGATAGCATCATTATAACATTTTCAGGTCACGTTATATTACACATGTTTTTAATTGTACCAATAACACTAAAGTTTGCCCTGCCTTTACTTATCAGATGATAAGGGATAGGTTTGAATTCTTGTAATTTTCTCATATCATGTTTACTATTCTGATTGAAGGGGAATTATATATTGCTTATATGAAGTATAGGTACCACACTGATGATATTACTTAGGAGCTACGTAAATTTCTTTCTGGAGAAAATTTAATCACATAGAAGACTGTGTATTACACCATCTTATTTATGTGCTCTTGGCACAGAATCAAGATATAACCAAGAAAATTAGGCAGTTTTGGAAGTAAACTAGAGTTTCATTCATTTGAATGAACATCTTATCAGTTAAAACAGATAAGACCTTTACCCTAAGAATCTTCTAGTCTTCTAAAAAGATCTAAAATAAATAATAATATAAATAAATATGATTACAAATATCTGCAGTAAAGGAAATTGAAGGATATAATGAAGGTCAGGAGTATGTGATTTAGATTTGGGCAAGTGGCTAAGACTTTGCTGAAGAAATTTATTTAAACTTAAACCTTAAAGGTAATTAAGAGCCAGAGAAAAATGGGAACAAGCTGTCCAGGCAGCAGAACTGTCAGCTTAAAAGCTCTAATGTGGAAAATAGCTAAAAAGTGAATTCCTGAGTTACATTTACACTTTTTCCTTACACTAAAAATCTATACTTATATTCTTTTTATTTTCTTTTTGGGTTTTTGGTGTATGTACACTCCTATACTATTGTATAATTTATATACAATATCTGAGTAAATTGGATACCTAGGTATATGAAAATTATGATCAGTATATATACACAGACATAGATATATACTGATTATATATATATATATTCACACACACAGTAGGCATAGCTAACTTTACTGTTAAGAGGAGTTCATTAAATCTCTATTCCTTAAGAAAACAATGAGTCCTACTGACCTGTTGTGATGTATCATAATTAAAAGGATCTCAGGAACAAGACTATTCTTAGAGGTCTCTTGGAGAGCATTACCCAGGACTTCTTGTCTTTGTTGGTGGTTTTTGTCTGCTATTTACTTTTATTTTTGACTCTATTCACTGGAGGAAACTAATCATTCAGTAGAATGTAAAGAAATGCCCAACCCTCTATTACCTCACTATAGTAATGGCCTCAGCAACATTTTTTTAGTCCATAAAACTTGAACTATATAAGGCTAGATACATTTCCAAGACAGCAAACCACCATACCTGAATCTTAGGGGTGGCACACTCAAAATTTCATAGAAAGAGATGATGCTTAATGACCAGCCCATTCCTTTCCACCTCAAAAAAAAAAAAGAAAAAGAAAGAAAAAGAAAAAAGAAAGAAAGAAAAGAAAAAGTCAAAATGCAAACCAGAGCTAGTTATCTGAAGTTTTTTACACATTAAGCAAAAGCACTCAAAGTAAGGGCAAGACCTATGTCCTGGTCTTATTTTCACCTGTTGTTACAGCTTAATTTTTAATGAAGCCCACTTGACTTTCAAAACTTTATCCCAGTTTAAGGTAATGAATTAAATTGTTACTCTCCCTAAGACAGTAGTGAGTCAAAGGATGACCCGCCAACAACAGCAGGCTGTACCAAAATCTCCAAACCATTTTTAGAAGTTTCCTGGTACCAGTCAGTATTATTAGCTGCAAACCATGGAAACTCTCTATAGAAAACCTGAGCAAAAAATGAATTTCTTGGAGATACGTGAAGAGAAAATTGAAGAGGCAGAGTCCCAGAGCACACAAAGTAGACCAGTTCCTGGAGGCTAGGTAACAGAAACTAATGAATAGTCTTGTTAGGATGCTACAAATTGGGATGTTTTGCCTCAGAATTTTATTGTTTGTAGCACTCTGCTAAGTTCCAAGGACAGGGCCTGTTTCATCTTGGATCATGTGCCCTTCATAGCAAGGAAAGGTCAGTGCATCCTCATTGGCACTTCTGCTAAGTCACCTACATGGAAGAAAGTGAGACTGGAGTGAAGTAAAAGGAAAGGATGCTGGGAAGGAAAACCACAAATGTCCACATGTACCACGGGGCACTGTTGGGGAGTCATCTCAGGAGTGTTTCAACAGTGAGAAACCCTTTTTTACAGCCTTGAATTCAGTCTTAAGACTGATGAAGGTATTTATACCATTGTTTTTAACCAGTTGTTTAAAATTTTTCCCTCAATTTGATTTTTCAAAATATTTTCTCTGGTCAGAGAAAAAGGTGTGTAACAAATAAAAGCTATTGTCAGATAAACAAGTTCATCACTTTTTAATTAATCCAAAACTAAGTTTGTATTTTGATTTATAAATGTACTGACTCAGGAGCCCAGTGAAAATATTTCTACAGTGTTGAAGATCTATACTTCTCGATCTCAGTCTGGCATTTAATATCCTCCACAACCAAAACCAATCTTATTTTTACTGTTGTATCACACATATTCAAACGTTCTGGGAAATACATCTACTTGCCAATTCCAAACATGTACAGCATTTGCTTGATCTTTTGTCTTTGTTCAAACCACTCTTCTTATTATATTCAGCTTTGACATATCCTTCAGTAGCTAGCTGAACTTATACTTACTGTAAACAATTTTATCTTATTATTTCATGTCAGAGATATTTATCTTTTTATAACTCTACCTGGCAATTGTACTGTCTTGCATAAATTAAATTTCATGTGAAATGTCTTATGCTTTCCACAATATTGTTAACTTCTAAAAAGGCCAAAATTACTTCTGATAACATTTCTACTCTATAGCAGTGTGCCTTGATATTTGCTGAATAAATACTAGTCTTGGTTTTAAGTAGCAATAACTGACACCTACAGATTAACCTAAATAACTGCTCTGCTCTCCAACTTTTAAATATATATGCAAAATAATTTTTCTATCATTTGTAATAGTTTATTTAAGAAAGTACCCATGCCTTTTAAATATTGTTGGGATCTTAGCCAGTTAGGCCAATTAGCTCATTATCTCTTTACAGATTCAGAATGAGTGAATTCCTCTTGCATGACTCCAGTTGATGTAACTCAATGTCCTTTAAAGACCTGAAAATCAAAGTGATGGTAATTTAAAAAATTACTGGTCCTGTGAGTCATGCATTTGAATTATTCAATTAATTTCAATGTTTGCATTGTACACAATGCAAAAGAATGCATTTCTCTATACTAGACAAGCTTTGTATACCACTCCTAAATGTCCTAGAGTATACAGTTGCTGACAAACCATCAAGCTTTTGGCTGGTTTTATATAAATCATTGAGGGAGCTTGGCAAAAATCCAAAAGCAACATATAATTATCTTATTAAAAACATCTATTTTTGTCCAAAATTTATTCATATAACTAGTCATGGTATCTTCACATTCTAGAATTTTTTGCTAAAAGATGTTACTGTAATTGATATTTACAGATTCCTTTCTGTCACTTGTAATGCAGTTGTCTGGGCCTGAAACTATTTTATTCTATATACACACACATAGCTCAAAGATTTAATTAAGCTGACCTCTTTTTTTATATAGCTCAAACTTGTCCTCTGCATTTAACTGGTGATTCTAAACCTTAGTGTAGTAACTTTAAAATGATATTGAAAATCTATAATTTCTTTGCCACTAGTATTTGTTTATCTAATGTTATTCCCATACTTTCAAGAAGTTTTCAGTTGAAGTTTTGAAGTCTATATTTTTTCTGTCTAAATTAAGATCTACAGAATCTTTGACGCTTTATATACTTATTTGAACATCCAGTCTAAGCAATCACTTCACATAAGTATAGTTCTTTGTGATTTGACAGGTACACATGAAACTGTTTAAAGTCGTGGCATTGTCACATCAGGAGTGCTCCCAGTTCTCTAATTTTAAGTGACAATGTAGTTATCAGAAAGCATAGTGTTCATGGAGTCTTCTATAAACGTAAACACATATGCTTTAAAACTCCAAAGCAGTGTAATATACAGAAATGTGGCCAGGATCACATTGTAAATACTTCACTATTTATTAAGTTTAAATATCAACATACCATATTATGGAAAGCTCCTACATCCACAAAAGTGCTACATATTCTGTGTTTATTTTATTTTCATATCAACTTTTTAAGTATAATGTCTTGCTTTTAAGGGAAAATACATTATAATGTCAAAAGTAAATATGACTCTCTAAATATAACAGCATTTTTACTAACTCACCTAGATGGTATCCAAATAGCATTTGTACCCCTTTCATTAAATGCCTCTGCACACATCTGTGTCCAAGCATGGATGTCCAGAGTATTTATTGGGGTATCATTATAGGCATTATTGATTGAATCATTGTCCACATAACTGAACTCAGGCTGTAGATTCTTCTCCTTCCTGGGGTCAAAGACCCAATACTCTAATCACATGGTCGGTCTTTGGGCCTAGATAGCCACTATTCAGAGTCATCTTGCTAGCTTATACCATGCAGGGGCTGAATGAGCATAAGTTATCAGAGCTCATCATGTAAACAAAGATATTCCTCTCACTCAGAAAATTCCAAGGATTTAGGGACTACCATCCAGGAACCAGGGACCAATGTCAGTAAAATCCCTATTATATAAGTCAAAAATCACTATTATCTCTTGCCCAGACTATTGCTACTTAAACTGGTATTCCTCTTATTTTACTTTTTCACAAACCATTTTCCACATATCGGCTAAAGAGTTCCTTTCAAACCTTCAATTCAATCATGTAATTCCTTTGCCCTCAAACTTCTAGTGGCTACTCAGTTTACTCAGAGTACAATCTAAGGTTGTACTCTGGTAAATGAGTCTCATACGAGTCTCATATGGCCTGACCCATGGCTACCTATCTGACCACGTTTCCTCTCAATCTCCTCACTCTTCATTCATTTCTAGCCATTACACTTTCCTACTTACTTTTCAAATTTACTGTATAGTCTTATGATAACAAAGTGTTATAGTTATTCCCATGGCCTTCTCCCTTACTTCATCTTTAGCATATTTCTCACCTTTGGCATAGTTGCAGTCATTTGCATGTTGCTCGGTAAAACTCCATTGGGTAATGCAGTGCTTCAACTGAGATTATAAAGTATAACAAATTAAAATAATTTAAAATTTTAGACTCAAATGTTTTAATAAATGGACTTATGGGATATTTTGGCTTTCCAACTGAGACATCTACTATTTTCTTTGACATTATTGAATGTGTCAGAATAAGAAAAAACAGTCTGAAAATATTTTCATCAATTAATGAATATTTTAATGGCTAAGAACTCACTTATTGACTACAATAATGAATTATTAAATGTAGTTAGTAATTCATCTTTGAAATAAAGTTGTTTCACTCTTCCTTATACCAACTTCTGGATTGCAGTTACACATTAGTGTCATGGGAAGGTGAAGTAAAGCATTTAAAATGAGGGTTGGCAAACTTTTTCTTTAAAAGTGCATATAGTGCCCTGGCTAGCATAGCTCAGTGGATTGAGCACAGGCTGCAAACCAAAGGGTCGCCAGTTCATTCCCAGTCAGGGCACATGCCTGGGTTGCAGGCCAGGTCCCCAGTGGGGGCCACGTGAGATGCAACCACACATTGATATTTCTCTCTCTTTCTTTCTCCCTCCCTTCCCCTCTCTAAAAATAAATGAAATCTTTAAAAAATAAAAAAATAAAGGTGCATATAGTAAATATTTTCAGTGGTGTGCATTAAAGAGTTTCTGTCACAGCTACTTGACTCTGTCACTGTACTGCAAAAGTAGCCACAGACAATGTGTTAATAAATAAATGTGACTATGATCTGATACAACTTTGCCTATCAAAACAGGCAGTGGGTGAGATGTGGCCTCTGAATAAGGGGAAATAAGAAAGGATATTATGGTAACTGCTATGTGTGTCAAGCAAAGTTTTCTCAATACAATGCTAAAACAAACTACTAAAATAAATGGGATGCTGACAGTCAGACAAGACTTCTATCAAATAGTCTCACTATTGTAATAAAATTTTTAATAAAGGTAATAAATTTGAATATGAAAATAAATTTATTTTTGCAATTCCATTCCAAGGAAAATAGAGTAGTTGTATTATTTTCATATTTCTCCCACTAATTACAACAAAAACTCTTGGACATTGTATATAAAACAAAAATAATAAGACTCAAAGGTGAAGAAAAGAAGGAAGACCACTAGAGGTCTTAGGACCAGAGGGGGAAAAAAACATGATGTTAAATTCTCTTGTTTTACTTTTCCTCTATCCCAGACTGGATGATGGAAAAGTAGTAACCTGGAGATACAAATAGGAGCAGACAAACATAACCCCAACAATGGACTTCTGGCCAAGATGGAGGCATAGGTAGATACCCTGTGCCTCCTGGCACAACCAAAACAAGGACAACCAATTAAAAAAAAACTAACCAGAACTATCAGAAAATCAAACTGTATGGAAGTCCAACAACCAAGGAGTTAAAGAAGAAACATTCATCCAGACTGGTGGTGGAGATGGGCAGTTAGAGCAGAAAGGACACTTGGCAAATCAGTACCTGGTGGACCAGGTGGTCCCACATTTGCATGCAGGTAACTGGGAGGAAAAACTGGGCAGCAAGACAGGCCACGCAACCCAGGGTTCCAGCGCTGGGAAATAAAGCCTCAGGACTTCTGGGATTATGGTGGCAGGAGAAACTCCTAGCCTCACAGGAGAGTTTATTGGAGAGACCCAAATGGTTCTAGAATGTACACAAACCTACCCTTCCTGGAATCAGCACCAGAAGGGCTCAATTGGCTTGTGTATGGGGGTGGGGAGAGTGACTGAAAGCCTGCTGAGAGCCAAGCAAGCAGCATTGTTCCTTCTCAGACCCCTACCCTGCATACTGCACCACAACACAGTGACATGGGCTGCCCCACCCTGACAAATACCTAAGGCTTCACCCCTTACAATGTAACAGCTGTGCCTAGACAAAAAAAAATATGGCCATAAGGAAAGAATGGATCAAACCGCCAAAATAGAACTAAGTGGTGAAGAGATAGCCAAACTATCAGATGTAGAGTTCAAAACACTGGTAATTAGGATGCTCACAGAAATGTTTGAGTATGGTTGCAAAATGGAGGAAAAAGTGAAGACTTTGCAAAGTGAAATGAAGAGAAATATACATGGAACCATCAGTGAAGGCAAGGAAATGGACTCAAATCAATGATTTGGAGCAGAAGGAAGAAATAAACATTCAACTAGAGAAGAATGAAGAAACAAGCATTTGAAAAAATGAAGAGAGGTTTTGGAACCTCTCCAGAACAACTTTAAATGTTCCAACATCCAAATCATAGGGATACCAGAAGGAGAAGAGGAAGAGCAAGAAATTGAAAACTTATTTGAAAATATAATGAAGGAGAGCTCCCCCAATCTTGCAAAAGAAATACACTTCCAGGAACTCCAAGAAGCTCAGAGTCCCAAAGATGTTGGATCTAAGGAAGCACACACCAAGGAACATCATAATTGCATTACCCAAAATTAAAGATAGGGAGATAATCTTAAAAGCAGCAAGAGAAAAGGAGACAGTTACCTACAAAGGAGTTCCTATAAGACTATCAGCTGATTTCTCAAAAGAAACCTTGCAGGCAAGATGGGTCTGGAAAGTATTCAATGTCATGAAATGCAAGGACCTACACCCAAGATTACTCTATCCAGCAAAGCTATCATTTAGAATGGAAGGACAGTTAGTACTTCCCAGACAAAGTAAGCTAAAGGAGTTCGTCATCACCAAGCCATTTTATATGAAATGTTAAAGGGACTTATCTAAGAAAAAGAAGATGATCAAAACCAGTAACAATGAAATGGCAACAAATTCACAACTATCAACAATGAAACCTAAAAATAAACAAAAACAAACTAAGCCAACGACTAGAATAAGAACAGAATCACAGAAATGGAGATCACAGGTAGAGTTATCAGTGGGGATGGGGAGGGGTGAGAATGGGGGAAAAGGTATAGGGAATAAGTAACATAAATGATAGGTACAAAATAGACAGGGGGTATTAAGAATAGTATAGGAAATAAAGAAGCCAAAGAACTTATATGGACATGAACTAAGTGGGGGGAATGTGGGCAGGAGGGGGCTGCAGGGCAGAGAGGAATAAAGGGTGGAATGGGACAACTGTAATAGCATAATCAATAAAATATATTCTAAAAATGACCCCAACAAAAGCTCATTCTTTCTAGGCAAATGACAAAGATAAGGATAGCTTAAGCATATAAACACATTTTAAACAACAACTAACTGCACTACTTCAGCCAAAAGCCATAGAAAAACAGTGCCTCCAACTCTGCCCTCACATCAGAAAAGACTAAAGATAATTGTCTCCAGGGTAGAAAAAGTTCTCCCAACCCACCTTCTAAAGTGGTGCCAGAGAAGGTCAAGTCAGGAACTGAGATTTTCATTTCTACTGGACAGTGCCCCGTTGAGCAGAGACCTTGAAGGGAAAGTTGTATTTCACTACTACTTGTAGTGACTAGGCACCACTTTTTCCCCAATGGGGTCATATCAGAGGAAGACTAAGGAAGAATCAAGATTTCCCCTCAACACCCAGTGACAATGAGAAGTCACACATACATCTCTGATGTCACTGGAGGCCAGAACTCTTCCCCCACAAATCAGTAGGAAAAAAACAGCCCTAACCCTACACCAGCTAGGGCAATATCAGCAAAAATCTAGAGAGAAGCTGGAGTTTCACCACTTCCTGGTCTCAACTGAGCATGAATGGGAACTTGAACTTCTACCCCTATCAGGCAGTGACAAGGTGGAATTCCTTCCTACCATTATGTAGCACTGTCAGAGAGAACTCACTTAGAAAAGGTTTATACGAAATCTAGAGTCTCATAACTCAATATGCAAAATGTACAGGTTTTGATTTTAAAATAACATATTATACAGAGTACAGGAAAAACACAATTTGAATTTTAAAAGACAATGAATACAAACATTGTGAACAAATGTTGGAAATAGCTGACAAAGATTTGAAAGCAGGAATTTTTTAAAAAAATCAATTAGTATTACAAATACTCTTGAAACTAATGAAAAAATATGAAAAGTTTCATGGGGAAAAAGTCTTGGCAAAGAAATAGCAGGGAAAGGGACCAAATAGAAATTTTACAACTGAAGTATTCAATAACTGTAATAAAATCTCAATGGGTAGACTAACAGTAGAACAGAAATGATAGAGGAAAGACTCAGTGAACTACTAGATAAGATAGAAAAACAGAAATTACCCATGGGAACAACAGAGAGAAAATAAACCAAAATTTTTTTTGTTTGAGTTTTTTAAGTATTTTATAAATTTGGGCTATTAATCCATTATCACATGTATCATTGAGTGTATTCTCCCATTCTGTGAGTTGCCTTTTTATTTTGTTGATGATTTCCTTCTCTGTGCAAAAACTTTTTATTTTGATGTAGTCCCATTTGTTTGCTTTTTATTTTATTTCTCTCACCTGGAGAGATTTTTTTCCAATTAAAAACTGCTGTAAACAATGTCCAAAATTTGCCACTTGTGTTTTCTTCTAGGATTTTTATGATTTCAGGATTAACATTTAAGTCTTTGACCCATTTTGAATTTATTCTTATGTGTGGTATAAGAAGGTGATCTAGTTTCATTTTTCTGCATGTATCTGTCCAATTTTCCCAACACCATTTATTGAATAAACTAGCTTTAACACATTAAATGTGCTTGCTTCCTCTGTTGAATATTAATTGACTACAAAGGTGTGGGTTTATTTCTGGGCTGTCTATTCTGTTCCATTGATCTATGTGTCTGTTTTTATGCCAGTACTATGCAACCCAATTAAAAAACGGGCAAAGGACTTGAATAGGCACTTCTCCAGAGAGGACATACAGATGGCCAACAGACATATGAAAAGATATTCAACATCACTAATCATCAGAGAAATGCAAATTAAAACCACAGTGAGATACCATCTCACACCTTTCAGAATGGCTATCATCAATAAATCAACAAACAAGTGCTGGCCAGGATGTGGAGAAAGGGGAACCATTTTGCAGTATTGGTGGGGATGCAGATTGGTGCAGCCACTGTGGAAAGCAGTATGGAGATACCTCAAAAAATTAAAAATGGATCTGCCTTTTGACCCACTGATCCCACTTCTGGAAATATAACTTAAGGAACCCAAAACACTAATTTGAAAGAACATAAGCATCTGTATGTTCACTGCAGTGTTATTTACAGTTGCCAAGCTATGGAATCAGCCCATGTCCATCAATAGATGAATGGATAAAACAACTATGGGACATCTACACAATGGAATACTACTCTTCTGTAAAAAAGAAGAAAATTTCACCCTTTGTGACAGCATGGGTGTACCTGGAGAACTGTATGCTAAGTAAAATAAGCCAGTCAGAGAAAGAAAATACCATATGATTTTACTCATATGTGGAATCTAATGAACAAACTGAACTAACAAGGAAAATGGGGACACTCATAGATGGAGAGCAGTATGGTCCCTAGATTGGGCAGGGACAGGGGTGGAGGTTAGAGGGTGGAGGGATTGAGAAAAAAGGGAAAAGGACTCATGGACATGGACGAGAACGCGGTGATTGCTGGGGCGAGTGGTGTAGAAGAGGACTAATGGGTAATGGCAAAAATACAATAAAGATTATATTAAGAAATAAATAAGAATTTACAGAGCATCAGGGACTGCCTGGACAATAGCAAGATTTAATATTCCTATTATTCCAGGAGACCTAGAAGGAGAGTTGAGAGGGGGCAGGACTGAAAAGGTGATAAGACATAATGACTGAAGAGTAGTAGAAAATTAAATCAGTCAGAAAATGGACAATACACATGAAGGTTAAATACTTTTTTGAGGTTATGTTTTTTTTTCTTTTTTGCTCAAACCCTCCACACCACCACCCAGCCCTTTCCCCGCAACCTGACAACTGTAAGCCTGCTGTCTATCTATGAGCCTGTCCCCATTTTCCTTGTCAGTTTACTTTTTTCATTAGATTTCAGATATGAGTGAAATCATGTGGGACTTGTCTTTCTCTGACTGACTTACTTGACACAGTGTAATGCTCTCCAGGTCCATCCATGCTGTCACAAATGGTAAGATTTCCTTATTTTTACAGTCAAATGTTATTCCATTGAGCAAATGTGTCACAGCTTTTTTACCCACTCATCTAGTGATGGGCAATTGGGATGGTTCCAAATCTTAGTTATGAGCACAGAGGTGCATATATTCTTTCAAATTAGTGTTTCAGGTTGCTGGATCATAAGGCAGTTCCATTTTTAATTTATTGAAGTAATGCCAGAATGTTTTTTACAGTGGCTATACCAATCTGCATTCCCGGCTACAGTGCATAAGGGTTCCCATTTCTCCACATCCTCACCAATAATTGTTTGTTGATTTATTGATAGCCATTCTGACAGGTGAGGTGATATGTCATTGTGGTTTTAATTTGCATTTCTCTGATTAGTGATGTTGGGCATCTTTTCACATGTTTATTGGCTATCTGTATGTTCTCTTTTGAGAGGTATTTATTCAGGTCCTTAACCTATTATTAATTGGATTGTTTGCTTTATTGATTAAGTTTTATAAGTTCTTTATACATTCTGGATATTAACCCCTTATCAGATATATCACTGGCAAATATGTTCTCCCATTCAGTGAGTTGCCTATGCATTTTGTTGATGGTCTGCTTTCTTAAGCAAAAACGTTTTAGTTTGATGTAGTCCCATTTGTTTATTTTTTCTTTTATGTCCAAGATTTTACTGCTTATGTTTTCTACTCAGATTTCTATAATTTCAAGTCTAACATTTAAGTCTTTAATCCATTTTGAGTTTATTCTTATGTATGATATAAGGAGGTGGTCTACTTTTATTTTTTTGCATGTATCTGTCCAATTTTCCCAACACCATTTATTGAATAGACTATATATACCCCATTGTATGTTTCTGCCTCCTTTGTCAAATATTAATCAATCATAAAGCTGTGAGTTTATTGTCAGACTCTCTATTTTTTCAGTTGATCTATATGTCTGTTTTTATGCCAGTTCCATGCTCTTTTCATTACTATGAAATTACTTGTAGTATAGTATGATATCAGGTAGCATTATTCCTTCGACTTTGTTCTTCTTTCTCAAGATCATTGTTGCTGTTGGAGTCTTTTGTGGTTCCATGTAAATTTTGAGAATATTTTTTCTATTTCTGTGAAATATGCCATTGGTGTCTTGATATGAATTGTGTTGAATTTATAAATTGCTTTAGATAGTATGGACATTTTAATGATGTTAATTCTTCCTATCCCTGAACACAGTATGTGTTTCCACTTATTTTTATCTTCTTCAATTTCTTTCTTCAGTGTATTATATTTTTCTGAGTATGGGTCTTTTACATCCTTGGTTAAATGTATTTGTAGTTTATTATTTTTTAAGCCATTGTGAATTTTTTTTAAGTTTCCCTTACTGATAGTTTGTTATTGGTGTATATAGAAATGCATCTGATTTCTGGATATTTATTTTGTATCCTGCTATTTTTCTGAATTCATTTATCAGTTCTAGTAGATTTTTGGTAGAATCTTTAGGATTCTCTATATACAGTATCATGTCATCAGAAAACAATGAGTTTTACTGCTCCTTTCCAATTTGGGTGTCTTTTATTATTATTTCTTCTTCTTCTTTCTTCTCCTTCTTCTCCTTCTCCTCCTCCTCCTCCTCCTCCTCCTCCTCCTTCTTCTTCTTCTTCTTCTTCTTCTTCTTCTTCTTCTTCTTCTTATTCTTATTCTTATTCTTATTCTTTTCTTCTTTCTTCTTTATTCTTCTCCTTCTTCTTTCTTCTTCTCCCTCCTCCTCCTCTTCCTCTTGCTTTTCCTCTTCCTTCTTCTTGTTTTGTGTATGATTGCTGTGGCTAGAACTTCTAGTACTCTGTTGAATAAGAGTGGTGAAAACAGATATCCCTGACTTGTTCCTGACTTTAAGGAAAATACTTGCAATTTCTGCCATTTTAGTGTGGTGTAGGCTCTGGGTTTGTCATGTGGCCTTTATGTTGAGGTACATTTCCTCTATTCCCACTTTGCTGAGAGTTTTTATCATAAATGGGTGCTGAATTTTATGAAATGATTTTTGTGCATCTATTAATATGATCATGTGGATTTTATCCTTCATATTGTTTATGTGTGGTATCACATTTATTGATTTATGGATATAGTACCAATCTTGCATCCCCAGAATAAATCCCACTCGATCATGGCATAATTCTGGATCTGTCTTGTTAATATTCCATTGAGGATTTTTGCATCTATGTTCAGCAGTAATATTGGCCTATAATTTTCTTTCTTTGCAGTTTCTTTTTCTGAGTTTGGAATTAGGATAATTCTGTTCTCATCAAATGACTTTGGGAGCCTTCCCTCTTCTTGACATTTTTGAAATAGTTTGAGAAACATAGGTGTTATTTCTTCTTGGAATGTTTGGTAAAATTCACCTGTGAAACCATCTAGTCCAGGACTTTTGGGTAGGAGTTGTTTTTTTTTTACTGTCTCATTTCAATCTGTTGCAATCTGTTTATGCAGTTTCTCTGATTCTTCCTGATTTCATTTTGGATGATTGTATGTTTTTAAGAATTTATCAATTAAAAAAAGATTTTATCAATTTTGTCCAGAATGTCTAATTTGTCAGCATATAGATTTTCCCAATATTTTCTAACAATCTCTTATATTTTTTCTGTCAGTTTTTACTTCTCCACTTTCATTTCTAATTTTATATAGGTCATTTCTCCTTCTTTTCTTGATGAGGCTGGTTAATGGCTTATCAATGTTTTTTATCTTTTCAAAGAACCTGCTCTTGGTTTCATTGATCTTTTGTATTGTTTTTTAGACTCTACTTTGTTTATTTCTGCTCTGATCTTTATTATGTCTTTATTTCTACTCACTTTGGGCTTTATAGTTCTTTTTGAAGTTTCTTTAAGTGTAAATTTAGATTGTTTATTTTAGATTTTTCTCATTTCTTGAGATAGGCTGGTACTGCTATAAATTTCCCCATTAGGATTGATTTTGCTTTGTCCCAAAGATACGGTGTTGTTGTGTTTTCATTTTCATTTGTTTCAAGGTATCTTTTGATTTCTTTCTTGATCTCTTATTAGTTCATTCATTGTTTGGTAGAATGTTAGTAAGCTCCATATCTTTGTTTTTCAGGGTTTTTTTGTGATTAATTTCTAGTTTTATACCCTTGTGTTCAGAAAAGATGCTTGATATGATTTCAATCTTCTTAAATGTATTGAGACTTGTTTTGTGGCCTAACATATGATCTATCTTAGAAAATTTTTATGTGAACTTGAAAAGAATATATATTCTGGGCATTGTGGTAAAATTCTCTGATGATATCAATTAAATCCATCTGCTCTAGTGTTTCATTTAATGCCACTATTTCCATGTGGATTTTCTGCCTGAAAGATCTATCCATTAATGTTGATGGGTTTAAAATCTCCCACCATGAGTGTATCACTGTCAGTATCTCCCCTTTTTCCATCATGATTTGCTTTACATATCTAAGTGCTCCTATGTTGGGTGCATAAATGTTCAAAAGGGTTATATCTGTTATGTCCTCCAGTTGGATTGCTCTCTGTATTATTATGTAGTGTCATTCCTTGTCTCTCATGGTAGCCTTTCTTTCAAAACCTATTTTGCCAAATGTAAGTATTAGTACCCCAGATTTTTTTCCTTTCTATTTGTATAAAATATTTTTCTCCAACCCTTTACTTTTAGACTGAGGTGGGTCTGCTATCGACAGCATATACAGTGGAACTCGGTTCTTAATTTAACTCATTCTGGAAAACTGTTTGAGACCTTTTTTTTAAACCAAATCTTTTGTTTGTCACTTAAGAGATATGTGACTAATCATACAGATAGCAGCATGAAAGGAATATTGGGCAGAGAATTGAGACCCGAAGTTTTGTTAGACAATCGAGACATTTTTTTTCTATGAACAACTTGTTCAAGAACCAAATTGTTTGAGAATCAAGATGTTCAAGAACCAGGGTTTGACTGTATATGCATCTTGTTTTCTTATTCATCCAGCTCCCTATGTCTTTTGATAAAAGTATTTAAGTCATTTACATTTAAATTAATTATTAATACATGTGTATTTATTGCCATTTTATTCTTTTAACTATGGCCCCTTGTAAGTAACTAACTGTATTCTGGTTATTGCCTCTCAAGTGGCCCCCACTGGGGACCTGGCCTACAACTCAGGCATGTGCCCTGACTGGGAATCAAACCTGTGACCCTTTGGTTCACAGCCCATGCTCAATCCACTGAGCTACACAAGCCAGGGCTGCTTGTTGCTTTTAAGATGATTTCTTTGTCTTTAAGCTTTACTATTTTAATTATGATGTATCTTGGTGTGGGTCTCTTTGGTATTATTTTGTTCGGGACTCTCTGCACTTCCTGGACCTGTGTGTTTTTTTCTTCACCAGGTTAGAGAAGTTTTCAGCCATTACTTTTTCCAACTGATTCTCAATACCTTGCTCTTTCTCATCTTCTTCTGGTACCCCTATGATGTAAATGTTATGCTTCATGTTGTTCCATAAATGAATTATTGACACAGAAAACAACATAAAAATTTGAAATAATTATGTTAAGTTGTAAAAGTCAGACATCAAAAGTATATGTTATATACAATTCTAGAAATTGCAAGTCTACAGAAACAGAAAATGTATTTCTTTTGCTTGGGTTGAGGATCATAGAGGGATCATAAATGACATATAGGAAACTTTGAAGTTGAGAAATTAATTTATGATTTGTTTATGGTGATGGTGTCATAATTGTGTCATATGTTGAAACTTATCAATTTATACATTTACATAGGTCCAATTTATGTAAATTATACATTAGACCTGTTAAAAATCTAGGAAAAAGTCTGAGATGGTAGATTTATTTATAAAATTCCACAGGATTCTAATTAATTTTTGTTTTTTTTAAATATCTTATTCTTTTTTTTAGTTTGAAGTTCTTGAGTTGACTATGTAGTATACTTTTTATTCTTAATTAGCAATGACACTTCATAAAAAGAATTTGCTTGTGAGTATAACTTTGACCTCTCAGTCTATAATTTTAGTTTTGTATTTTGCATTGACTTGGTAGTTATTTAGAAAAGTTATTTTAGAATTTAGAGATGGAATGTTTAGTATTAACAATTATTTTGCATTTCAGATAGTTAATTTTGCCTACAATGTCTGATATTAATTGGTTCAGAATTTTGTTTGGTCCCGGTTGTTGATGCACCCAATTGTCCTTTACCAGGCCAGTACACCGAAATCTTAGCTCTGAGTGTTGGCCACTAGGAGTGCAAAGTTGCTCTTTCCTCAAGCTAACAGGGGCTACCTTATCTAAGAGGTTAAGTCTCCCCCATCCAGGGAATCCTAATCAATTCAGTGATTAACTGATGAAGAAGTCCAAAAGTCCAGCCTCTTTATTTCAAGGTGAAAGAAATTACAGGCACAGTTATGTTCCAGGGGTCTGTTTCCCTGTCATGCTGAATCTAAGATGCTAAGTATACTAAGACTATTTCCTTTCTCAGCTTCTTCCCCACTCCTATCATCCTTTACATGGTTGAGGTTTTCCCCCCTGAAAGCACTCGCTTGATAAATCACAGGCATCTAAGTCTATGTCTCATGCTCTATTTATGGAGTTCCCAAACAACTATACCATTTTATAATAAAATTTTATAAGTGCTGCATAAATGCTTTAAATATACCTATATATTTATACATACACGTGATAGTGATCATATTTGGAAGTAGTAACAGAGCTTTCTTTGCCCAAAGTGTGATTATTTCCATTTCTTCCCTCAACCATCAAAGAGCAGCAGTAGTTTTCTATATGCATTGCCATTGGGAAAAGATGGATATAGTTTAGAATTAGGAATTAAATCATGATTATGTTTTCCCAAATAGACACTTGCAGCTCATTAGCAGAGAAAATAATCTTGTTTACTTGAAAGACCCACCCTATTCTTCTCCCTCTTGATAAATGCCAGCACTACTGACTAGGTTGCTAAAATAAAAATCTCAGCTCTACACTTGCTCCCACTCTTCCTTTCACTTTGAACATCCATCTTCAAGCCAGTCCTGTTTAGTCTGCCTTCAAAATATAACCCAAATCCAAAATTTTCTCAGCACATCCACTACCGTACCCAGATTCTCTGATTACTGTCATCACCTCCTCATCTATCTCCTGATTCCACTTTTGCCTTTGCCCTTAACAATAGCCTAATCCTTTTTAAAATGTAAATGGTCATGCCACTCCCTGGTCTGGAACTCTCCGCGAATACTCATCCTATGTAGAAGAATATGAAACAATTTTACATGATCTGGTACCCCTACTTTCCTCCAGTCGTTTGCCTCTTCACACTTCCTCTCACTCCCTCTACTCCAGCCACATCCTGAATCAGGACCTTTACGTGCTCGAACTTGTTTTTCACTGTAGATCTTTATGACTCTCTACCTACTTAACTCATGTCTGTGCTAAAATGTCACTTTCTCAAGGATGCATTTCCTGGCCATCATTTTTAAAAGTGCATTCTTTATCAGTCTACATTCTCCAACTGTGCTTTAGTTATCTGCAATGTGCCTATAACATTATATTATCTATCTCTTATTTGCTTATTGTTCATCTCCTCTACTTAATGAAAGCTTAGAAAAGACATATCTGTTTCAGTTGGGTGTTTTTTCCACATTATCTAGCCATGCCTGATACATAATAATGACTCATTGTTAAATAAATGAATATGTAGGAACAAATAAATGATTCAAACATGCCACATTTAATTAGTTTTATATTTGTATCATGAATGCTTTGTACAGTTTAGTTGTTAGTCTGTTTTTTCTTGGAGTTTCTGACACTCCTTTTTTGTGGGGTGGGGAGTAGCATTTGATTAAGTCACATTATCCCTAGCATCTTTAATTAATCACTCCATTTATTCCTTAATTTTATTTTTCTTGAAGTCCACAGATTTTGGGCTCTAATTTGGATTAATGTCTGCATATTTAACTATTCATTCTTGTACAGATATTTAATTAACCTTGAAACTTCAAAGGGCCATTTTTATTCCTTTTGGCTGTTAAAATGAAAAATTCTGGACTTATACTTGACCCTGCTATTCCTTTCACATTGAATATGAATTCTGTCAAATCCTTCCTGAACCTTTAAAATATAACCAAAATGCAATATTTTCTCATTTCTCCCACTACCATGCTTATCTCTCCCCTAGATACTCCTATTACCTATATATATCCTCAACTTGTCTAGATTTGCAGCTACATTGTTTTTGAAGTTTTTACCCTGAAGTTACCCTCCAGGAGCTTTCCATCCCCCGGCCCATTGCTACAGATTGCTCTCCAGGTTTGCTGTGTGGCTGTCACCTTATGACTTGTCTTTATTTCCATTATGGGCTAATTTCGCCCTTTTCTGGATCCAGTGTCTTAATCATTCTTAGTTAACTCATTATTTTGCCAAATTATATCTTCAAATCAATTTTTTTTTGCTCTTGCACTCTACAGCCAGCTCATGCTCTCAATGTCTAGTATCTTAGCTTTATCCTGAGATCTTTTTTTGATTCATCAGAATCAGCCCACCATAGGACTGTTCTGTCTGAACATTTGATTGTCCCTTTTGCATTTTTATTTGATAATTTCTCTTATTCTCACACATTCCTCTTTTTCTAATCTCTGTCTCAGCTACATTTAGTCAGATATCAGGAGCTTTAGAATAATTTTTATCTCTGAGATTTTAAATATATTCTCACTCTATATTCTGGAAGATTTTTTTAACTCTATTTTCCAAATTTAATGTGGGATTTATGTCTGTCCATTGCACATTTTATTTTCAGTAAGTTATTTCTATTTTTTACTTGCTACTTTCACATATAATTTTATTCATGGGAGCAATATATTAGTGAATGTCTTTTATTTTTCACCAGAATCCTATTGAGTTATTAAGAGGCCTATATGCTGTTTGAGGTTTTATTGGGTAAATGCCAGTAGCAGGCTGTTCTCTTTGTGGGAGCTTGGGAAGGGGATGTCTGTATTGCTTATAGGTATTGCCTGTATGTATCTCAATTGCCTGTCATGTATTGTTCAATAACACATGATATTTCCATGTTCAAATCTGGATTCCCTCCTTTTCCTTTCCTCTGTCAGAATTATACAGTGGGTTCACACAACCTACTTTATCTGTTGACATCCTTTAATCTACTTACTGCCTTCAAGATATTTGATGAAATCCCTTGTCTGCTGATACCCTGCCTTCCCTCCTGTTTTCTTTTTTTAGAATTTATTTATTTATTTAAAAGATTTTATTTATTTTTAGAAAGAGGAAAAGGGAGGGACATAGAGAGGGAGAGAAACATCAATGTGTGGTTACCTCTTGTGTGCCCCCTACAGGGGACCAGGCAACCCAGGCATGTGCCCTGATTGGGAATTGGACCAGTGACCCTTTGGTTGGCAGGCCAGTACTCAATCCACTGAGCCACACCAGCCAGGGTCCTTCCAGTTTTCTTTGTTGGTATACTAGCATACAATTTAAAGAAATTTATTATTATCATTATAATGTGATTTGGAGAGAGAAAGAAGATAAGCTTAAGTTTTCAATCTACCTTGTTGATCCCAAATCATTAATGTATTGTTGCTGCTTGCTTTTTAAAAAAATGTTTGATTCAAGTGTTTTTTCCCTCTAATTAAAAATGAAAGTCCATTGAAAGATCTCTGTCCTAATGTCATTCCTGATCCTCACAGGAGATCTTGGCCAGTGAACTTCTGTGGACCTCAAAAGCAATGCCTATAAAATTTAGTAGTTCAGATATAGGGATTTCTAAATTTCTTTGCCTCTAAAATTATGATTGTAATACTATTGTAAAATTATAAATATGTTTAAAAATACTATTCTGGTTATCATAGAATGCTTTCTGACAGTATATTTTGAAAAGACAAAGCAAGAATTCAAAGACAGTGTTATTGAAAGAAAAAGAATCTTTTTCTTCCAAAAAATCCTCTTTTTATTATAAATTGTATTCTGAGGGGGGAAACCAGCTGGTATTAAAACAGTAAGAATTTATTTATAGGAAAAAAGAATGACAGCTCAATTCACTTTAAGGCGAAGTCACACCAAAAGCTCCTAAGAAGAGATCCTCTCTTTTGTAAATGCTCATATTGCTCTCTGAATCTTTTTCCCAATGATGAGACCCCGAGCACATCTAGTGTGCAGCGAGACATTTGTTTTTGTTCACAGCATGTTTACAACTGTGTTATGGATTTTGGGTCAATAGGCTGAAAATGAGATCTTGGTTCCTTATTCTTGAAAAATTTGTTTTAGTTCTATATAAATAGAGGACACAGAAAGGCAGCTGCAGTATTTTTTTAAGAACAAAATTGTACCATCAGTTGTAACTGTTTACCTGCATTGTTTCTTACTTGGGGCCCCCGGACTAACCTGACTTAGAAGCCTGCTGTTTCACATGTCTGTAAATTTGACATTATTTGAAACGTTAATAAAGCACATATCCCCTTTTGAGATAAGGTGCTGTTGAGGAATGAAGCAATATTTGGAATACATGTTAGCAAATTTTGACAAATGAAATTTTATTCCATGGGCACATAGGAAAATGGTAAGGAGGCACAAACACATCACAAAACAGAACTGACTGTGTTATAATTGGACCCGGGAGAAAAACTACCCTTCCACAGACTGCGGTTTTTCTCCCAGGGGTAGGGAAACAATGGCTCCTTTCTTACCAATTTCATTCCTATACATCTTCAGCATCAACTTAATCTGCGGAGATGGCAGTACTAAAATATTTATTAAGGAAAAAAGTTAACTTCATTTAAATAGTATCTTTCATAAATCTGATATTATGTTATGAAGTTCTGTACATTTGGGCAAATTTGTTTTCATTTTATGGTGTCATTTAACCTATGTTTATATTATGTGTATTTTAAGCCTACAGGAAGAAAAATAAAATAATTTCCAATCATAAAATGTTAAAATTATTTACAGAATTGTGCAAGTCTAATGGGAATCACACGATTGAAAGAATTTATACTTTTTGTGAGAATTTGTTGCTGTCTTTTAGTGACACAATATTTCTAGTTCTGTTATTACTGAAGTAGGACATTTAAAAGATTGCTTTAAATATCAATTCTCATATTCATTATAGGAATAATAAACAAGGTTTTTCTACTTGGGACAAATAAATTTGTGTCATCATTTTGTTTTGAATAATCTTTGTTGGCAAATTCAGTCTCTTTTTAATTGCTCTTTCTTCTTTAGTCCTGAATCCCTTTGTTCCTCAGCCTAACACAGGCCTCATTACATTTGTTTGCTTGTGTGTGTTTTGCATGTGGCATTTTTCTTACTCGTGTGAGATTTCAGTAACAGAGATCATATTTTATTAGTGTCTGTTATTCTAGTGCTTAGATTAGTAATTGTTAAGGGCTGGATAGATAGTTGCTGAATTTGTTATTGCGTAATCTAGATTTTTTAAAAAAGAAAACTAGTTCTTTTTGGTCATTTTCTTTTTCCTTTAAATATGTACAGGACTATAAAAACAATGAGAGAATATTGCTCTCTGACCAAGTGGCTGAAGAGTAAGAAACAAAGTGAAACAATGAGTAAACTCTTAATGAGTAAATATGTTACTCAATGAGTAAATGAGTTGAATTAAACTAGATTTTGACAAATCTAAGCAATAGCAATAACTAAAGCTTTTAATATCTATAAAAATACATTTTATTTTTAAGAGAATCTTTATAAACAAATGATCTTTTCAAAGCACTTTAAACACAAAAATGACATTATTCTAGGTAAATGTATTGTTTGTAAACTAGATTATTAAATGTGAAAATCTCAAAATGTCTGAAGTAAGGACCTGCACCATGTCCTAATGAACACATTCATCATTTCCTTAAACAATTCTCTTACTTTCTTAACATATTCTTACTCTTATCTTTCTTCCTATTTGCAGGGGTTGGGGGGCACTTCCATAAAGAAAGAAATTTCTGAGATGCAGCCATTTAAAACTAATAATTATCAGAACAAGACTATAAAAATAATTATTTAGTCAATCCCTATTTTAAAAACCAGCTGAACATCTGTCTGCTCACACTTCCTCCTACCTTCCTACCTCTTCCTCTCTTTGTCCACAGTCTTTGGCTTCTGCTAAAGAGCCTATTCTTATACTGTTTGAACCTTGTCTTTCACCCACGTACATCCTTGCTGCTTTGCAGGTAACCATGACAATATTTCATAGTACTGAGATTATGTGCCATATAAAATGCAGCCATGCTGTCTTAAATATATTAGCAAACACATCATCCTCTAAATAATGCATACATACACATGCACACATACTCACACATGAATAACATATTAAAACTTCATGACATTTGGGAACTCTTAAAAGACCAAATGTGCAATCAGATGATTTAATGAGTGGGCAGAGATCATGATTTTTTGTTAGAAACAAATAAAAGCATATGAATCATTGCTAACATAAAAGTAGTATCTTAATTTTTTTCTAAATCATTTTTCCAAATACTTTTACTTCTTTAGTACCTGCTTCTTTAAGATTCACATAATTAGAAACATTCCTAATTAGTATTCATAGCAAGGTTGGAGGTAGCTATAGTTTTTGATTAAAAATTTTTAATAATTACTAGTTTCTTAATGTTTTTAATCAGACAACAGTGGTACAGTATAAAGACTGGTGAAGAAGTGAGAAAACTGAGATTCAGATTCTGGGTAAACACAGAAATCACTAGATCATCCATTCACAGCTTTTCAACATAGAGACTGTTTCCTAAGATTTTGTTGATTCATACTTAAGGATTTAGTCATCACCTGTTTGCTGGTAATTCAAATACCTCTCACTCCAGCTTCTCTACAGTGTTCCAGTTCATTACTGAGTTGAAGTCATCACACAATCCACCAATAATCAATCAATATATATTTATTTATTTTATTGTTTATCTCCATTACCATTAATCCCAATATACCCTCTTCCACCTCCACACTGTTCTACCTGCACACTGTTGTCCATTTCCATTAGTCCTTTTTCCTTTTTGCTCAATCCCTCTACCTCCTAACCCCTTCTTCAAGCTGTGAGTCTGCTCTCTATAATAAGTATTTTTGATCATTAATGGAAACACTGACCTAGACACTGAGATTAAAAGATGTTAAATATTAAACCAGAACTGGGGGATTTATAATTAAGTTGGGGACATAAGTCATGTCTTATTGAGTCTTTTTTTCTAAATGGTTTCTTTCCTTATTAAACTAACGCATATTCACTGATCAGTACTGCTACACACTTTCTTAGCTTGCCCAAGAAGTAAGACACCATGCTGGCCCTCTGGGTATTCATTCTCTACCTGTTCCATTCTCTCTCCTACTGCACTTCCTTACTTCATGCTCTTATATCAATACTAGAGCCAGTGTGTTTTCCTTAAGCTTTTTATGTTGTCAGTTAATTATGTTTCAGGTTAAACTCTTGAAAACAAAGTTCCCAAAATATCACCAACTATAAAACTTTCAAACAGAAAAATGTTTGCCATTGAAGGGCTTTCAAAACCTGGTACTCAGTAAACTTGTGTTATTGCATTACCATATTTGCCAATATTTTTCTTTCTTTCTGCCCTTACCATTGTTTATAGCTTATCAACATTTCAATGCCAATTTGGTTAAAAAAACAACAGCAATTTATTAATATTTTATTAATATTAATAAAACATCTTAAAGATGTTTTATTTTTTATTGTTTAAGTATTTATCAGTTAGAAGTACTATGAACGCCAAACTGCGAGAAAATCAAAGTATTGGCAGGGCTGTTTACCTTTCTGGTGGTCTTGAGAGAGATTCCTTTTCTTGCCACTCCCAGCTTTTCGAGGCCATCAACATTCCCTGGCTCAGGGCTCTCCTCCTCCATCTTTGAAATTAGCGATGTTGCATCTCTCTTCCCATTTCCTCCACAGGCACATCTCCCTCTGACCACAGGAAGGAAAGGGTTTCTACTTTTAAGGATCCAAGTAATTAGATTGGGCCCGCTCAGATCATCCAGAATAATTTTCCCATCTCAAGGCCCTTAACTTAATCATATCTGAAAAGTCTTTCTAGCCATGTAACATATCTATTCACAGATTTTTTGGCATTAGGGAATGAAATCTTTGGGAGGTGTTGGTGAGGGAGGACCACTATTGTGCCTAAATCAATGGTATTGTGGCTATTTAGGAAATTATTTTTATTCTTAGGAAAAACATAACTATATAAGTATGTCTACAATTCAAATACATACATATATATATATACACACACATATATAATATACCACAGACACATATTACCAAATGTAGCAAAATATTAACAACTGATAAATCTAGATGGGGTGTTATGGCTATTTTTGATCTGTTTTTTCAACTCTTCTGTAGCTTTAAATATTTTAAAAGAGAAAAGAGAGGTGCCACTGAATATCCTTAGTCCGCAGACAATCCAAGACCCATCTGATTTGGAAGTAATTTCAGAAAACAGAAAGTGGGGATAATTTTAAGATTGGGTAGCTCAATAAATATCCATAGAGAAAGCAAACTAGAACAAGAATAAAGCTGTAATTGGTTTAAAAAAAAGCAACAGTTCTGGCCAGGTAGCTCATTTGGCTAGAGTATTGTCCTGCTACACCAAGGTTGCTGGTTCAATCCTTGCTCAGAACACATATAAGAACCAACAAATGAATGCAACTCTCTCTCTCTCTCTCTTCCTCTCTCTTCCTCTCTCTCTCTCTCTTTCCCACACCACCCCCTCTCCCTAAAAATCAATAAATTAAAAAATATTTAAAAAGCAACACACTTATTTTCTGGGAGAGGTGTTTGGTAGTTTGTAGATGAGACAGACAGCTTGCTTTTGTCTGTTTAAATCAAATTATAAAGTGGCCTTGTTTTGTCTCAGAGTGCACTTGTCTGATGTTGACATGCTATAAGAATGTTCATGTCCGACAGAACAACAGCGTGGCCTGCCTGTGAGCAGCAGGCCAGCTTCTGACAACCCTGAGTCCCAGCTGTCGGTGTCAGACCAGTTTTAGGCGGCCTTACTGCTTTTTCAATTGCTTTTTAAAGTCAAGGCTCAAAACATAGTAATGAGTGAGTTAATTTTAACTCCAGTGGTAAATTTGTAGAATATATTATTAAAAATGGTAACTGAACATAGGATAAATATTTGAGGGGGAGTGGATATTATTCATCCCCATGCATTCATTTGACAAATATATTTAATGTCTAGTATATAGAGAGTACTCTGAGTGACCCTAAGGGGAACATAAAGATGAGTAAGGGATAGTAATTGTCTTCAAAAAACTGACACTTTGCTCATATATATGATAGATATTTCCAAGCTAGACCATTTATTGTAAATAACAAAAAACTATCAGCATATTTATCACCTAAAGCTTTGTTTACAGCTGAATTCTAAATAATCACATATGGTAACTTAATATTGTCAGAAAGGCTTTATGAAATTATTCAAATTGGTATATATATATTGTGAAATTCAAATATTTATCACCCATAGCCTCTTATCAAGGCTGCTATTCATTGAGCTGTCAGTAGAAATAAATATATGGCTGAATTTAACCCAAGAAATGAGTGTTAAATAGTATGTTACTAATACCTGCTCCCCATAAGGATTACCCAGCCACGTAGTCTTTAGCAATGCTTTACATTCACACTGATAGGTGGATGACATAAAACCAGATTTGTGCCATGTAGTTTTGGATATTTATGTACAAAATAAATATTAGTAAATTTTCCCCATTAAGTAATAGTGAAGTGTGATGGTAGGAAGCACTGTTCATATTGCTATTGTCTTTGACATTTTACGGTCAATAAATAACAAAGTTCTGAAAGGAAACCTCTCCCAGGAAAGAGTACATCACTTAAAAGTATGTGTTTTTTTACAAAATTTGTTCTTTTTCTGAAGTTCTGTCCTGTTTGTTCATTTGCGACATTTCTTTGTCTTCTCACTTTTGGTTCCTCCTGGTGTGTGTTTCTATGTATCAGATAGAGCTGCTACATCTCTTAGCCTTGGCAGGGTGGCCTTGTGTAGCAGGTGTCTTGTGGGGTCCAGTAGTTCATTCTTCTTAGTCACCTCAGCCAGGTGCTCCAGGGGTGTCACTTGTGTAAGCTGTATATGTCCTTCTGTTGTATTAGAGCCTTGATTGCTGTTGGCACATCAATGGGTAAAACTTCAGAGCTATTACAAAGAAAACTGCTAAGATTGGGGACAAGGCAAAGATGTCTAAAATAACCATTTTTTAAAAAATTGGACATCTCCAGTTTATTATAAGGTAAACATTTAAGATTTTGTAAATATACCAGAAACATATAATACATTATATACCAGGAATATATAATGCATTATCTAATTTAATATTTCTAAAACCTTTACAGATGTTTAGAGTAAGTAACTATTTAAAATTTTCAGGATATATTATTTTATATATGCTCATTTTTGGATCTCTATGAGAACCCTGATTTCAACAATTCTAGTCAACACTAGGCAGAAGGTTCCTCAGGGTAGGTCTTGATTGCCCCTCCAGAATAGTAAATATAATGTCTTCCTCCAGGGCAAAAGTTGGTCAGGCTTGTTAGTAGTCACCTAATAAGATTGGGGGAGCTCCTAAACTCAGGATACTTCTTGTAACGTATCCCTGTTGTGTGTACAGGTAACACTTAGCCCACATATCTATGTTACCTTGTGAGGACTGACACTAGAAAA
>CM052549.1:35991961-36026881 GCA_028533065.1 Trachops cirrhosus | reverse complement strand
AGACTCAGAGTAGGCAGTTCCCCTTCCTATAAAGTTGCCTTGGAACAAGAAACTTCTAATCTAACTTTAGCTATCCTCTTCAAAAAGGTATTCTAAACTCAGAAATGGTAGCCAGCAGTCACTTTGCAGTCTAAAAGAAAAGTGAAGAAATGAAGTGAAATAGATGAGAAATATATGCAGCAGTGGTTTTTGGTTGGAATCCCACAGAGTATCAATTTTGTTTTTTCAAATTCTCAGAAGACCTGTTTCCTTACGATGGTATCAGAGACGCTAATATTACTCCTCCTGACTTGTGGAACAAACCACATAACCGAGGCAGGGCCGATCATCGCATTCCATCTTCTGGACATAAAAATGGCCTTGTGAGCGTAATATTTGGCCTTAGCAACTTTTGAATTTTAAAAGGTACTTGCTCTTTCCTGAAGGAATGAGGATGCAGATAGTTTTGAGATCTACTGGCTGCCTTATTGCAATCAGGCTTAAAATAGAGCTAGTACCGAGAAAGGCAGAGGGAGAGACAAAAAAACTTGGTCCTTGTTAATATATTTCAGAGATCATTGTTGGCTTTATACAAAGCTTCATCTGCCTCTGGAATTCTCAGTTACATGAGCCAACAGTGCATCTTTATTTCATTTATTTTTTTGAGAGCTAACTAGAGGCATTTTTATTTTGCAATTATAAAAATGTACTAACACATTTTTTTGTCTTTCAAAGATTTGCTGGGAGGAAACAACAATTCCCAGAGCTCTGAAAGTAGCCTAATGTGAGAGTATTTTCAGTTCTGGCAGTATTTTCACATTTCTCTTATTTACAGAGCTTCTTATAGTGTAGCAGATAAGTTAGGCCTCTAATTAGACTAACCACCCACAGCGGAGATACCTTTATTCTCATATGATTGTTAACCTAAAAAAAGACTTAATTCTTTCCTTGGCTTGGCTAATACAATTTGAATTCATGTCCACATTACAAATAAGACAGCTTTTTCTGTATTTCTATGTTTTTTCTCCTCACATTTTTAATTAAAATCTTCAAATCCACAGAAATGTTAAAAGAATATTACAAAGAACACTCATAAATACTTTACCTAGATTGGCCAATTGGTAATATTTTCCACATTGGGCATCTCTCTCCTTCCTCCTCCTCCTCCTCAGTGCTTGCATGTAGATACACTCATATATCTATAGACACACAGATTCTGTCTCAATCATCTATTGCTGGAATTTGTCCATCCCCAAACTTAGTGACTTAAAGCACACTTGATTTTTACCTTTCATGGTTCTGTGGGTTGACCTGATGTACCTGAACATTTTTTGCTTGGTGTCTGTCATGTGATATACTATATTACATAGTGGCTGTGGCTGAAGTCAGCTGAAGATTTTAGTGACCTAAATGTTCAGGGTGGCCGAGTTGTATGGCTATTATCCATTGGCCAGAGTGGTATCCTGTTTTAAACTGTATTTTCTTATTTTCTGTATTCTATTTTTTTATTATAGTACAACATAATAATTTGACATTTATGTGTCTTATGATATAATCATGATAAAACTAGCAAGCAAACATACAAAGTTATTAGAATATTATTGACTATATTCCCTGTGCTATATTTTATATTCTAATGACTTACTTATTTAATAACTGAAAGTTTGTACCTCTTATTCCTCTTCACCTTTTTTCACCATCTCCCCATCCACCTCTAATTTGGTAACTATCAGTTTGTTCTCTGTATCTATGGGTCTGTTTCTATTTTGGTTTATTTGTTCATTTGTTTTGCTTTTTTAGATTATACACACAAGTAAAATCATATAGAATCTGTTATTTTGGGCCTGCCATTTTACCTAGCATAATAACCTCTAGGTCCATCTACCTTGTCACAAGTGGCAAGATTTTATTCTTTTTTACTGCTGAATATTTTACTGTGTATGCATGTATGTGTACACACGTACATACCACATCTTCTTTATCTCCTCATTGACTGCTGAAAACCTAGATTACTTCATACCTTGTCTATAGTAAATATTGCTGCAGTGAATGTAGCAGTGCATATATATCTTTTTGAATTCATGTTTTTGTTTTCTTTAGATAAATACCCAGAAGAGGAATTGCTATATTCTTGATACCCTGGCATCTGAAGCCTAGCTGACTAGGGAGGGACTGCCACTCTCAGGGTTAGCCAGCTCTTAGAGATCGCAAATAACTTGCCTGGAGGCTGCCTTTTGTACACACACTAAACATTCAAAAGCCCATACTCTTTTCTTTCCCTTCAATCAGGCTATAGTCCTCTGGCCTAACCATCCCAGGGATGAGTAAAGACAGCTGCTAGACCCTAGAGCCTGTTGAAATAATTCAAACTAGCCACTCCTAAAATGCTTACCCCCTTTGCTTTTCCTATGGAGACAACAATAATGACACTTCCTTCATGCTCTCTCCTCATTTCTTCTGCCTCCTGACTATCCTGGTGATTCCATGTGTGGCCCTGTGAGGTATGTGTAGTGTACCCTCTCCCCTTGGGAATTGTGAGCAACAAATTCTCTTTTCAATGGTACTTTTTTTTCTTGATCTGTTGGCCTCACCATAGCTAAATAATAATAAAACCTACATTTTTACACACCTCTCTATGAGGCTTAAGCTTTAGACAGCATGGTGAGTTTCCACAGAAGTGGAATCTTCTAGTCATTCTATGCTTATGCCCCAAAACTAGCACAACACTAAGTCTATCACAGTCCATTGGCCAAAACAGGGACAGAGTCTGCCCATATTTGAGCGAAGAGCACAAGAACTCCATCTGTTACTAGAATGAACATTAAAGAATGTGTGGGCATCCTTAGGGTGCCATAGTCTAGCTTAAGTCCACAAATTATTTATATACGTCTAATATGCAAAATGCACTTACCACCACCCCCTATCAAGAACTTAAAGTCTTATAAAAGCTAAGCATTGGTCTAGGATCTCATTGAAAGAGAGGGGATAATGGGAAACTGAGTCATAGTAGTCACTGGCCATTAGTAGTTCTGAAATCCAGGTGAGGACTTAATTAATTTTGGTCTAGTTTTATTCCCTGGGAATAGTTCTTTGGAACTCTTGGATTTACCATATGAATTCTGATTCTGCTAAGTAATCCTACCATTTGGTAAGAATTAGCTTGTATTGCAACTGAAATGATTTTTGTGTCTCTTCCTGCCCTTGAAAGTCTCCAGAACCAAAGGCCTCTTTTCACTTTGTACTGTCTATCGTATAATGTCCTGTGAATCATGATGGGATATATTCTATTATCTAAAAGTATTCCAACAGATTTCTTCAAACAAGACTTTCTCTACCTAGTACCCGGTGCTCTTAAGGTTCTTACAAGTCTATTATGTAGTAAAAAGGGACTACAGGATAACTTCTGATCCTTGGAAAGTGTTTTGCTGAACTGAAACAATTAGATCTTTCTATCTCACAGACACAAAAGGTCCTACAAGTGCACCCTTAATTATCCTTTGTCCTGAGGCCATGTCTTATTTTGTGATTTTTTAATGGTAAAGGCTGGGGATATAAAACAATTTTATTTTAAAATCTAGAAAGTCTAGTCCTTTACATTATTTTATAAATTCTCAAAAACCATACATACTCTTCGTTATGTACTCATGTCTTTCTTCTTGTATTTTATCTTAGACAGTAAACTAGTTTCCTAGAACGGTCATAACAAATTGCCACCAACTGGGTGATTTAAAACAACAGAAATTTATTCTCTCACAGTTTTGGAGGGTAGAATTTAAAAATTAAGTGTTGATTGGGCCATGGTGTTGTTAATGGTAGATAGTCTGCCTGGAGCGCTGGGGAGTCTCCTGCACTGGCCAAGATGGCGGCAGGGGCAGGTTCTTAATGCTGAGTGCACAGAAAGCTAGACGTATCAATGGAAAAGGTCTGTGTGAAAAGCTAGTAAGATAAATGGATAAAGAAAGGGCCTTTCCACCCTTACCAAACTAGCTGTAGGATCAGGGGAAGGCAGGCACATGTGTCATGAAAGTCAAAATGACACAGGGGGAGGTCTTGGACCAAAGAGGCCTGTCAGTCTAGCTGGGGGGAAGGAAAGGATTGGTTGGGATGTGGACCCACCCAAAGTGCAGGGAAGTTTGGGAAGTTGATTGGTCATTTTGAGAAAGCACCTGGCCTGTCCCTCATCTGAGCTAATATAATCCCAGGGGAAGAAAAGAAAGAGGCTTGCTTTCAGTGGTTCATGGCTCTCTCTTGCTTGTGACCTGGACTTGCACAGTGTACTCATCTGTTCTCTCCCTGGGTGAACTTAGCAGTCACATGGCCCATGGCCTTGAGGAAAGAGCCTCTTGGTCTCTCTTGCCTACCTGGTGATGCACTTCCAGTGCATTCATGGGCTCTCTCACCGGGGAGCAAAGGCCATGCAGCCCCAGTACCCTGATGGCCGTGGGCCCTGTGGTTTCCACATGCAGGCTCCAGGAGGGAGTCTAAAATGGAGAGCAGCCAGGGACAAGCTAAGCTGCCTGGATGGGGACTATGACCACTTAGCAGCTGCCTGTGGGCTCTAAAGGACTGTACTTTAAAATAGAGCAGGAATTCCGGATACTGGCCTTTGTCTTGGCCTCACTGAGGATGGCTGGATGTTTTCCATGGCAGAAAGAAGAGTTTGGCTTTTGTGGTGACAGGCAGCTGAACCTCTGCTTTTGTTCCATTACAGTGTTTCTGAAGATTCTAGGGGAGAATCTGTTTTATTTCTTTGTCTTTGCTGTGGACGTTGCCATCAATACTCAGTGTTCCTTGGTCAAAAGACACATCACTCCAATCTGCCTCTATTATAACATGACATTTTCCTTGTGTCTATGTCTCTTCTCTTCTTCATAAGATTCACCTAATACTCTAATCTTAACTTGGTTACATTTGCAAACACCCTATGTCCAAATAAGGTCATGTTCACAAGTACTGAGGGTTAGTACCTTTGAAGGGGGAGACATAATTCAACCTACCACAACCAGCTAGAAGAAGCCAGCTGCCACTTTTCTAAATTCTTCCTGGAAATCTTTCCAGCCACATTGATAAACTTATTAGGTATGCTTTCTATATTCTTTTTATTTTAGGTGGCAATATAAACTTTCTTTCACTGTACAACAAAAATTCCTTTCTCTTCATCTTATACTAATATTTTCAAACTCTAACAGTCTCCTCAAGGCTCTCAACTTCAATCGCTAAAATCTAAAGTCAATGTCACGTGCTTGGTGTCTTTTGATTTGCAGTCTCCTTCCCACTCTCACTCCAAATGCACTCTCAGACACACACACACAATTTGTATTTATATATCGAGACTAATTTTCAGACATCATGACACTACACATTAGTGCTCTATACTTTGGCAAATTTTCCTAAGAATTAGGCTGCTTTCTTTGATATCAAAATACCATTACAGATACTCCTTGACTTATGATTGTAAATTGAAAATAATTATGTCAGAATATATTTAATAGGTCTAACCTATAAAACATCAAAGCTTAGTCTACCCTACTTTAATTGCTGTCAAAAAACAATATCCAGAACAACAATGGCAATACAGTATGGTGTGCTGTAGTGTATTAGCTGAATTTTAAGTATGGGTCCTAATGAATACTTGCCACTTTAATGCCTTCATACAGTAAAAAAAAAATTAAGTCAAACTATTGTTAAGTCAGGGACCATCTGTACTTGATTCAAGATACTTAATTTTGATATCCTCTGTCTACTTAATATATATTTCATTGTCAAATTTCCCCAGTTTTCTAATTAGGTTTTAAAAAATCCAGAATCTACCTTGGCTGGTATGGCTTTTTCACTTGGAGCAACATCCCATAAACTGAAAGGCTGTGGGTTCGATTCCCAGTCAGGACAAATGACTAGGTTACGGGTTTAGTCCCCATTTGGGGTGTGTGTGAAAGGTGACTGATTGATGTTTCTTTCTCGCATTGATGTTTCTCTCCCTCCCTTCCCCTTTCTCTAAAACTAAATAAATAACATCTTTTTTAAAACTTTGATTAAATTATCCCACATGCTTTTGTCTTCTGTAGTTTAACATAAAAGTCCACGCCTTAGAGTTGAAAGAAAGTAACTTTTGAAACTATAACCTAAAATGCTGTGTGGAAGTAGCTACTAATGAATTCACTGTGCCTAAAGTTCTCACAAAAAGTTGGGCCAAAAAAGACCTAGCACTATACATTTATTTGTTTCCACTCTTAATTCTTGTTCTATAATGATTTGATACAAAAGTAACTTGAAGAAGAAAATGAATTAAAAAAACACTTCATAGCTTCAAAAAAGGTTGTGTTTTATTATGGTTATTTAGGACTTAAACTTTCTTGTATTAAATGTTACTTGAGTCTATTAATTAACAGTCATAAACATGTTTAGTCTTGCCTTTTTTGAGAGTTTGACAAAATTTTGAAGAAAGAAAATGATGAATATTAACCCTTGAGATACCTCAACAATTATCTTCCTCATCTGGACCCATTAAGTTTTCTTTCAGAAAATTTTCTTAAATGGGATATAACTTATTTTTCTTCATTATGGTAAAATTTGCATAAAATGCTATGTCATGTTTCTAAAGTTGAATGCACACATATATATGATTCAATATTATTTTTATCATCCACTCATTACAAGAAGATAATATGAAATAAGATTACAAACAAAACCATATATGATCTTTGCTAATTTCCTTACAGGAGGTATCTGCAGTGAATAAACCAACATATAGATTAATAGTCCCATTTCAAAGTTATTACATGGAATATTGGAGTTTTGACATGCCAAATAAATATTAAAAGGCGAACAGAAGACAATAAATGACATGCTATTTAGCATTTTAATGAAGTGATGTAATCAACAAATGGTAATCACTTAAGCACTTAGAATTAAAATTATAAAGCTTCTGAAGCCAAATCTAATTCATTCAGAGCACTGATAGATAGGACCACTCTCACTGTAAACTGATAAAGATATCTGTCTGTTACTTTTATAATTTTAGTTTACCAAATCATTATACCATATACTAAAACATATGCAAAAATCCAAACATCTAAAGAACTCTGATGGCATATCTTTTTTGTTGGAAATTCTCATATCAGCTGAATTCCTTAAAAAGAGCAACAAATTTAGAGCTATGCTCCTGTGAAAATACAGTCAATAGAGACAAATTTCATAATTCAAAATTTAGAAAACAACTAACCAGCTACTGAGTTTATCTTTTGTATTTTAGTTCTATTTTCTAAAAAATATGATTTTATAACAGTATTTCAGAACATGATTGGTTTTGTCATAGCCACAGCAAGAAAAAGGGCATATAAGAAGCAACTGAATAACAGTATGTTAAATGTAGAATAGACTTATACAGGCAACTTAATCTTTTTTACAATTAATGCAAATCCATATATTTAAGTAGCATTGATTAGTATTGAGCAAAAATTCATAAAAAATGCATGTTTATTGCTGGTCTGGTTTGAGTGTGACATATATTTAGTGTTAACTACTCTGGCTTTCAAGGAAGCTAAAAATAGGACATTTTCTGAGTAATGACATCAGAAATTCTTGTTCTCATTGTTACATAATTGAAGATAAATAATTTTGTAATGGGGTAACTTGACCAGTGTTTTAATAATGTTAAAGCCTGTGCCCATGCTTGGAGCCAGGGAGATGGGCATGAGTCTAACCCGTATGTCATGTAGCTGGAGAGGCTTCCTGCATAGTGGAGAGCAGCTTGGAGGCAGCTGCTGCACCAGGGGGCCACACTTGACTGGACTAACTATGGCAGCCAAGAAAGGCAGAAGAAACTAGACTACTGGCAGATGCAACCCAGTGTAGGAGGAGTCAGAAATGGGGTTATGGAGGAAGATATGCACCAGGATTTAAACCCAGGTGCAGCAGCCCTGCTGGGGCTAAACCCTCGGTTTAGGAGTGGACAGGGGGCTCTCTTGACCAGCAATTTAGAAAATTGGAAAGCAAGATGTAGCAGCAGTTCAGAGCTCTCTCTCTTAGTGGTTTGAAAGCATGCAGAACGACTCCCACGGGCCCACCATGAGGAAGTGCCACATGGTTTTGAATTAAGAACGGGAACCAAGCTGAGCTATGGACTTCTATTTCTTTCCTTGAGATACGGTACCCCCGACTAGCCTGATTTGGCAAGGGGAGGCAGGACTGTATGTGTGTGTTTGTGGGTGTTTTAAAGGGACTTTGGGATTTAACATGGAAGAGGGCAAAACAACTGAGGGGAACAAAACAGCCCCCAGCGGCAGGGCAGGTGTTTATGTAAGAATTTCTCAAATTATCTTAAGACATTGTAGCTTTATAGTCGGCACTTCCTTTCTTAAATTCAATTCAAATATGTTTGATTTATGAAATAATTAAATTTATATTAATATTTTCTTATACAGTATATTAAAATAGGAACATTATTAAAGTACAACTTAAGGGTATACTGAAGTGTTTTGGAGGTGGAAGAAATTTTTGTAGTAATTGTAGTAATATAATGCATGTATGTTATATATTAATATAGGAGATTGGTAATTCTAATCACCATTTCTGTTATTCTACTTTAAATTCAGAAGGATCAAAGACTATAGATATTACAGAATATGTATAAACTTAAATAAATATGGCACGGAAATCTTTTAGACTGTTGAAGGGACAATAAAACCACCAAGTATTAGGCAATAAATGGATGTTAACTATTAACCAATACCACTCCATCAGAAACAAAATACTAATGCAGACTCCATAACCACTCAGTAGCCACTTAGGGACACAAACCATGTAAGAGCCACTCCTTTTTTCTTTTGATCAATATGCCCCTGATTTTTATTAAAAATATTTTCTACTGGATTTTTTTATTAAGTAAATGTGTAAAATTCATGAAATTATTTTTTTAAGATTTTATTTATTTATTTTTAGAGAGAGGGGAAGGGAGAGAAACATCAATGTGTGAGAGATACATTGATCAGTTGCCTCTCGCATGTCCCCAACTAGGGACCCAGCCCACAACACAGGCATGTGCCCTGACTGGGAATTGAACTGCTGACTTTTGGTTCACAAGCCGGCACTCAATCCACTGAGCCACACCAGCCAGGGCAAATGAAATTATTAATAGGACTATAAAAATCATCCGTACTCCCAGCCTACTGAGATAAACATCTAATAGTTTGTTGTATTTTCTTTGAATATTTTAACCATATAACACTTATTTTATGGATTATACTGGATATTAAGTTGCATAGCTGATCTTTTTTCTTACTATTTAACTGTGTTTTACTAAGTATATTAGTTTTCTATAGCTGTGCAACAAACTTCACAGACTTGCCAGCTTAAAATATTCATTATCATATGGTTTCTGTAGGTGAGGGGTCAAAGCATGATGTAACTGGGTTCTCTGCTCAGGCCCCATGAGCCTGCAGGATGTGAACATACGGTTGGGCTGTGTTTCCATCTGGAGGCCTGAAAAGAGAAGAATATGTGTATTTTCCCCAACTCCTTCAGGATTTGGTAAGAATTTATTTCCTTGTAGCTGTAAGACTGAGGGCCCCAGCTTCTCCCATCTGTCTGCTAAGGCTACCTTGGGGTCCTAGAGGCCACTTGCAGTTTCAAACAACTACCTGCCATGCCTTTCTCTTTTTTTAGTGAATGTTTCTTTTTAACATTTTTATTGTTGTTCAAGTACAGTTTTCTGCCTTTTCCCCCCCACCCCTCCCCATCACCCCAGCCCTCCCCACCTCCCTCCCCTGTTTCCAGCCCTCCTTGTTTTTGTACATGTGTCCTTTATAATTGTTCCTATAAGCCCTTCACCCTTTCCCCCCATTATTCCCTCCCCTCTCCCCTCTGGACACTGTCAGCCTGTTCTCAATTCAATGTCTTTGGCTATACTTTGCTTGCTTGTTCATTTTGTTGATTAGGTTCCTGTTAAAGGTGAGATCATACGGTATTTGTCCCTCACCGCCTGCCTTATTTTACTTAGCATGATACTCTCCAGTTCCATCCATGCTGTCGCAAAGGGTAGCAATCCAAAAGAACCTATGTACCCCATTCCTTTCATTATGGGCTTCAACATGATCACTTACTTCATCAAGTATGTGGAGTATCTAGCTTCAGCACGATCCCAGGCCCTGTTTTAATGGTTTCCCCTCCCCTGCCTCACCCCCAGTTCAGCCTGACCCTGACAGAACAATCTCCTTTTTGATGAATTCAAAACCAAATGATTTAGGACCTTCACTATAGCTGCAAAATCCCTTTCCATTTGCCGCATACTAATAATGGTTAGTAACGAATTACAGTTCCTACTCAAAATCCAGGGAGGCGATTATACTCAGTGCGTGCCTCAGGGTCAAAGATCATGGGGCCACACTCAGGTTCGCCTAACATGCAAAGTCATTTAATTTCTTCAAAATGATAATTTTGAAGGCAATCATTTGTATAACATTGAATGCTTTTATTTGTCATATCAAAATTATCAAATTAATTTATAATATGAATAGATAGGTTTAGGAAGAAGAAAATAAAGTTTACTATTAAACATTGAAGGAATTTAAAAATCACCATTTTCTAACAACCATTATGACAATTGAAACAAGAAAGGGTTATCAATGGGTTTCTAAACCAGTTAATAAAGGGGTTTGGAGACTATGGTAGTCAGGAAATTTCAGAGTATCACTTCTGAGATGATTAATTACAAAGTAAAATGGCAAATTTCCAATAAAAACTTTGGTAGATATTAATCTTAACCAATTATTAAATTTGACAAAACCAGTAATGATGGAACTGACATCATTTGTCTCCCAATCATGAGGAGCCTTGCTGAAGACATATCTCTAGTTTAGTATGTTGAATTATATGAAGTTTCATTTTTACAGATCGAAAGTGACCAAACATCAGCAATTTTTCTATGGTTCAACAACTGACCTGGACTCTTCCAAAATGATGATATTATGAAAGAAAAAAAATAGAAAATTATTATTAATTAAAGTAAACTAAAGTGACATCATTCATTGCAATGTGAAATCATTAAATAATAATGGATTTTTAAAAAATTCTCACTGGAGAACATGCTTTCTGATTTTTAGAGAGGGGGGAAGGGAAAGAGTGAGAGGAAGAGAAACACTGATGTGAGAAATGTGCCTCTGGAATGCACCCTGACTGGGGACCAAACCCGCACCCCAGGCATGTGCCCCCACTGGGAATCAAAATGGTGACCTTTAGCTTTGCAGAATAATTCCCAACCAACTGAGCCACATCTGTCGGGTCTAAATTGAATTTGTAATATTCCTAAAGAAATGTGTTGGTTGACAATATCTAATTATTACTCTACTGTGTGTGAAACTAAGCAGGAACAATACTGCACGGTGTTCACCGTTCAATGCTCACAGCAGTGCATCTGCATGAATTTATTTAGCCCAGTCACTTGCATTATTTTGACACATTAGAAAAAAATTGTTCCAATTGTCCTTGAAACACCCACTTCCACCACGATGTTGTGTTGTTAATCTGTTATTTCACATGATATGAGCCTTGTGGCCTAGTGTAAACAAAGCCTAGTTTCAGACCTGCTAATAAAGTTTCATTGTGCCATCCACATATTCCCTTTAACCATTCCCCTCTCCTTTTGCAGTGATTGTAAAAGGATACATCTTCAAAGGAAATAAAGAAAGACACTAAATCTACAGTAGCACTCTCCATATAAACCCATAGGGAAGTGGGATAGCACTGTCTGGACAGCTGACACGGGTTTGAAGGCTGAAATGAGAAGCTCAGGAACTCAGCAGCATGAGGAAACCAAATACCTTTTGCTCTTCGTTTTATTACCTGCAAGTCGCATTAGTAGAGTAGTCGCATTAGCCTACCACTGGGAGTTGTTCACTACCCAGATTCTATCAAAAGTCAAGGTAAGTTAAATTGATTTCACAGGAAAATAATCTAAGAAACATAACCACATCACAAACCTTCATTTATACATAAACAGATGATTTTATCGAGCTATTTGGAAGAAAGGTCCACTTTTCCTTTCAAACTCTTTTGGTCTCTCCCTGGTTCCTTAGTTTTACTTACTATCCAGCCTCATATTTGATTTGTGAAATGAAAAGCAGTATTTTAGGGATTTTGAAGGCCTCCCACTAAGAACCTACCTCCATCTGCACACAGTTGGCCTGTCTTCTCTAGGGGGAACCTCCCTCTTTTATCACAGGTGAACTCTAACATATCTGTTTGAATTCTGAATGCCATCCTCTCCCACCTTAGAAACTGTACCTATAATTATTCTCTTCCCTACATCATCAGTTTCTTCCTAACCATTGGGTTGTTTTCATCAGCATGACACATGTCTTCGTGCTGTTTAAAACAAACCCCTCTGTCCCACAGCCTTTCCAAATGCCTCACATTACTCCTATCCACAACAAAACATCTTGAAGGAGATGTCTGGGACTACTGTCTCCACCCTATTTATCAACATTTGGCATCTTGCTGTACTTGCTGCTAATACTACTACATTTTTCTCTGATGTATTTCAAAACAAATCTCAGACATTATATATTTTTGCTCATAAATACTTCAACATGTATCTCTTGGATAAAGTTATTTCTACAATATTATCAACAATAAAAATAATAAAAAAAGAATACTGACTTGCAGTAAAAAAATAACTACAATATGAATGTCATACCTAAAAATAATAGTATTCCTGAATGATCTAATACTTGGCCAATACTCAGATTTTTTAAATTGTTTTAAGAATATAGTCTTCTCTTATCCTTTAAAGTGCCATTTCATTTATTGGTTGAAGCAAATTGATTACATGTACCATGGAATTCAGCTGATTACATTTTCTTGATAGCAAACATTTCCCTCTATATTTCCTGTGAGATGATAAGACTGAGAGGTTAAATTTTGATTTGATTTTTTTTGGTTGAGATGTTAATATTGATTATGCCACTGCTCAGGATGGTTACTTTAAAAAAATAAAACCAGTTCTTTCCCCCAATCTCCACTTTCATAAAATTTATCCTTTTAATCTAAGAGTATCCCCTCTCCCCATCTGCTACTTTGTGTTCAACAGATAACTTCTCCAGCAGCTTTCAACGTGAAAGCCACTAGAAGGAAAACCTCCCAACATCCTGCCAATGAATTAGTAAACATATCCATATAAACATTTGCACTGGTTTTTGTTAAAAATGGAAGATGATACTGTTTTTTCTACCCGATTCATTCACCCCTTCTCCAAAAAGTTGCTACATTTATTTCACTCTTCTAGTTCAACCTATTTTTTATCTGCCTTTATTTCACTAGCACTTTAACAGGCTCTCATTTTAAAAATAATGAAAGAACTTTCTTTGAGTCCCTCAACCCTCCCCAACTATCTTTATCTTCTTAGTTCATAACAAAACACTTTGAAGGAGTTTTCTAGACTCATCATGAATTCTCACCTCCCGCTCACTTATCTGCCCATTGCAATCTGGCTTCTTCCTACCAACAATTTCATTGAAATTGCAGTTGCCAAGGAAATTAGCAATTTCCACATCATTAAATCAAATGAACATTTCTTAGTTCTTATCTTGGTTTAGTGCCTAGAAATACTTGACAATATTGATGATTCCTCCTTTCTTGAAAACTACTTTGTTAAAAGAGAAATTGCTCTTGGCATACCTAGAAGGAAAAAAACCTACCACTCCTAGCTAGTTAAGAGACACCCCCAAATAAACGATTTTTTACCAATTGTGACTGTTGGTGGGACACAATTACCATTTGAAGATCTCTAAATTTATCATTCTACAATATAGTGTGTTCATAGCACCAAGACTTGTTTTGTCTTTATCTTTTATAATTTTTTCTCTTTTTTGTTTGTGAGTCTATGGGTATTTTATTCTGTGCTTAATCCCTTCAACTTTCTCACACAGTCCTTAAACCCCTCTCCCCTCTGACGGCTGTCAGTTTGTTTTCTGTATCTATGAGTCTGCCTTTATTTTGTTTGTTAGTTTCATTTGCTCCTTAGAATCCACATAGGAGTGAAATCATATTGTATCTATTCTTCTCTGACTGACTTATTTCATTCAGCATAATGCTCTCCAGGTCCCTCCATGCCATTGCAAAAAATATGATTTCCTTTTTCATTATATGGCCAAGTAGTATTCCATTTTATAAATATGCCACAGCTTTTTTATCCACTTATATACTAATGGACATCAGGGCTGCTTCCAAATCTTGGTTATTGTATACAAATAACACTGAAATGAACACAGGGGTGCATATATTCTTTCAAATCAGTGTTTTAGGTTTCTTCGGATATATTTTCAGAGTGGAATTGCTGAGTCATAAGGCAGTTCCATTTTTTATTTTTTGAGGAAACTTCATTATGTTTTCCACAGTGGCTGCTCCACAGGGTGGGGCTGCAGGGGTTCCAAAACATGGGGCTACTGCATTTCTCCAGACTAATGTGTATGGAAGGGCAAGATTCACCCAAGAATGATGGATGGTGTCTATGGTATGGGAGAAGAACTCAGCTCAGGGGTCCTGGTGGCTGTCCCTTCAGCTTTCTCCTCAGAGTCACAAATGCCAGTATCTCCTAATGTGACTCTAGTCTGCTCTGCTCTCCCTTCACTGGAGCCCAAGGTGAGTAGCTGTGAATGAGATTTTGCATGTTGGCCTTTGAGATGATGCCTGTGTCTCTAGTATCCTCTTGTCTGTCCCTGGCAGACAGAATGTTAACTGATTTTCCCAGCCAGGTGTTATGTGGGCACCTCTTCCTGGCTCTAGTGTTCTAGATTGGGAGCCTGGGTTGGGGTTAAGACTCTACAATTCTCACGGGGAACTTCTACAGCTGAGATATCCCCCTGGAATCTCAGCCACCACCCACAGGAGTAAGATCAGTCCTCTTCGGGTTTCTATCATCTTCGGTAACTCTTTGGTTATAAGACTTCTTTTCAGTTAGTCTTCAGTTGGTTATTCAGGTTGATTATTCTATATTTTAGTTGTATTCCAGTTTGGCCCTGGGAGGAGTTGAGTATAGTAGCATCCACTTACTCCCACCATCTTTGAATTCTCTTTTATAATTTCAGTGTTAGTTAAACAGAACCATACCTAAGTCTAACCCTAATTTCCTTCATACAAACAGTTTTAATCAGATAGTTAACTACTTAGGAGGATAGTCAGTTTTAAAAGAAGTATACTCTTTTTATTTATTTTACTCTGGGAATAAAATATTTTACCTTTGATTTTATTTCTTTAAAACCCGCTAGTTAAAATGAATGAATGGAGTCTGGAAATAGAATTCCTGACCACCATTATTAAGGAATCTTTATGCAGTTGATAAAGCAGTATTTTTTTAAAATGTTTTATCCGTGAGGAATTAATTAAAATTAAATTAGAGTAGTAAATATGGGGGTTAGAAAGATCTTATTGGGTGAGCTATTTTTATGTTGTAATAATTAGTTACATTCTCATAATTCTATTATATATTACAGCATCCTGATTCTCATTGCTCATTTCTAAGTAGAACATTTTCTAGTCAAATAAAGCCATTAGTTTAAAAATCTTAATAAATAAATATTTTCAATAAAATATATTATGATTTCTCTTTTATAAAAGTGCTCTGAAGAAATAGCAAATACTACCAAGAAAAGACTAACACAATCACAATTGGATTTTTTTTATCCTTATCGGAGGATATATTGATTTGAGACAGAGACAGACAGAGAAAGAGTGAGAGAGACAGAGAAATACCAACATGAGAGAAACATCAATCCGTTGTGTCCCATATATGCCCTGACTGGGAATTGAACCTGTAACCTACATGTGCCCTGAGCAGAAATTGAATCCATAACTTTTTGGTTCACAGGATAACATTCCAACAAACTGAGCCACACAGCCAAGATCACAATTGCATTTTTGATATTGATTTGCCATTCTTATTAGTTGTTGGATGAACAATTTTGTTTTAACTTAGTACAAAGAATTTTACCATCATAATAAATGTAAATATTACTGTCCAGATTTTTTGTCATGTATGACCTGATGTCATACATGATAATACATTGATCTCAGAGAAAAGACTAATTATTTCATCAATAATTATTTCCTAAGTTGGAAAAATATTATCATTACATAGTAAATTATGTAGGTGGTATGGTATTAACTTCTTTGAAGTAAACTCAAATATATTTATGCCATTATGTAAAGCTACAAAAGATGTAGTGACTTTCTGACTTCTGGTCAGGATGGAGTCATAGGTAGACACACTTTGCCTCCTTGCATGACTATAGAAAGTATTACAACCAGATCTCAAAATTAATAACACCTTGAACTGTCAGAAAATTGAGCTGTATGGAAGTCTGACAACCAAGTATTTAAAGAAGTCACATTCATGGAGATGGGTAGGAGGGGTGGAGTCACGGAGATGTGTGGGGAAGTGGCGGCAGTGAAACAGATGGTCTCATATTCATGTTTGGTGGATGAAAATCGGGAGGGATACCTGATCATCCCCTGGGGATGAGCAATCCCAGCCTCCAACCAGATCACACAGGCAAGGCTTCCAGCACTGGGAAGGTCAATTCCCATTACCTGTGGCTGTAAAAACCAGTTGAGGTTGGGATGACAGAAAAAGCTGCTGGACTTTCACCACTTAAGGAGCCTACACAGTCTTAGAACGTACACAAACCCACCCACTCTGGGACTCACCACTGGGGCAGCAGCTGAAAGGGTACCAATTGCACATGGGAAGCAGGTGAAGTGACTGGAAATGGGGCAAGTGCCAGGTGAACCCCAGAAGCCAGGTGGCATCATTGTCCCCTCACTGAGCTCCCCCTCACAGCCACAAAGTGATGAAATGGTTTGCCCCCACTGGCAATTACCTAAGGCTTCACCCTACACAACTTACAGGTACCTTTTCTACATAGGCCACACTACTAAGACAGAGTGAAAGCAGCTCTACATTATACACAGACACAAACACAGGGAGGCAGCCAAACCAAGGGGCCAAAGAAATGTGGCCTAAATGAAAGAACAGAACCAAGCCCCAGAAAAAGAACTAAGCAATACGAGATAGCCAACTTGCAAGATGCAGAGTTCAAAACACTAGTGATCAGGGCACTCAGAGAAATGATTTGGTATGGCCACAAAATAAAGGAAGAAATGAAGGTTACATTAAATGAAATAAAGAGAAATCCACAAGGAACCAACAGAAAAGGAAGGATGTTGGGATTCAAACCAATGATTTGGAACATAAGGAAGAAATAAACATTGAACCAGAACAGAAAGAAGAAACGAGAATGCAAAAAAAAAAATGAGTATACTATAAGAAGACTCTAGGGCAGCTTAAAACATGCCAACATATGAATCATAGGGATGCCAGAAGAAGTGAAAGATCAAGAAATTGAAAGCTTACTTGAAAAATAATGAAAGAAAACTTCCCCAATTTCATGAAGGAAATAGACATATAAGTCCAGGAAACACAGAGAGTCCTAAACCAGTTGGACCAAAGAGGATCACATGAAGACACATTGTAATTAAAATGTAAAAGTTTAAAAATAAAGATAGAATCTTAAAAGTTGCAAGAGAAAAGTAGAGTTACCTACAAAGGAGTCCCCATAAGAGTATCAGCTGATTTCTCAAAAGAAACTTTGCAGGCAAGAAGGGACTGGCAAGAATTATTCAAAGTGATGAAAAGCAAGAACCTACCACCTAGATTACTCTATCCAGCAAAGCTTTCATTTAGAATGGAAGGGCAAGATAAAGTGCTTCCCAGACAAGGTAAAGCTAAAGCTAAAGCTAAAGAAGTTCATCATCACCATGCCATTGTTACATAAAATGTTAAAGAGACTTATAAGAAAAAGATCAAAACCATGAACATTAAAAAGGTAATAAATTCACAACTATCAACAAGTGAATCTAAAAAAAAAAAAAAACCAAGGCAAGAACCGGAATACGAATAGTTTATAGGTATGGAGATCATTTAGAGAGCTATCAGTTGGGATGGGGAAGAGGGAGAATGGGGGAAAAGATGTGGATTTTAAGAAGCATAATTGATAGCAACAAATAGACAGGGGAATGTTAAGAATAGCATAGGAAATGTAGAAGCCAAAGAAATTACATGTACGACTCAATGGACATGAACTAAGGGGGGCATTGCTGGAGGGAAGGAAGGTACTGGGGTAACACTCTTTCCAGGGTACCACTCTCCAGTGATAAAGGGGAAAAATTGAGGCAACTGTAATAACATAATCAATAAAATATACTTTTAAAAAAGAAAGATTTGGTGATTGTATATGGCATATATAATATATGACCTATAAACTCAGACCAAGGATTTTGGAAGTCCAAAGATCCTGAATATTTCAAAATGTAAAACTGAGCTATATAAAAATGCAAAATGTCAACTTGGCTGTATTGATGCAGAGAAATTAACACTTTATTGTTTATTTTTTTTCAATATGAGAATATCTACTTTTCACAAGACTGTCAAGGTGTGAAATAAAATCATTTTATTTCATATAGGTATATATTCTATCATTTTATTATTTATCTATATGTATAAATATATTAGAAATTTCTAGTTATGGTTGAGTAAATTTTATATGGTTGAGTAAAATTTTCTTCCTCAAATAGTGTTATTAGTATTTGAATTAAGATAAAGATCTTTATTTACTCCAATAGTACATAGATATTTAGGACAGATTCTTAATTTTAGAAAAATTATGAGAATATTCTAGAATTAATAAGGATTATTCTCATAAATAAAAACACAAGGTTCTAATATCAATATATGTTTAAAGTCTTAATGGAGGTATATTGCCAATAAAACACCAAGATTTTCATGCAACAACGTATGATTCCACAACACCTAAGTTTGTTCTTAAGTCCCAGCTATTATCAATTAGAAGCAGGTAGCTAAGTGATGGTTACCAGAAGGGAGGAGCATCCTTAATGCTCATCTCACATATGTCCATAGAAGACAATGGGAAAGGTTATATATTTATTCAAGTGTAATTCAATTACACTACTAGATATTTATCCAAGCGCAATTATATGAATCAATATTCATTCATAAGAAATTCAAGTAAATATTTATGTCCACACAAACACTTGTACATGAGTGTGCATAGTATGTTTATTCATAACAACCTAAAATAGGACAATGCAAATATCATTCAAAAGATGAATGGACAAACTGTGGTACACCCACACAATGAAATACTAATAAAAGGCATAAAGTACTTCATTTTTATTTTTAGATTTATTTACTTTTAGACAGAGGGGAAGGGAGTGACAAAGAGAGGGAGAGAAATATCAATGTGTGGTTACCTCTCAAGTGTCCTCCACCAGGGACCTGGCCTGCAACCCAGGCATGCACCCTGACTAGGAATTAAACATGCAACCCTTTGGTTCACAGCCCGGCACTCAATCCATGGAGCCACACCAGCCAGGGCTGTCATGAAGTGCTCTTATACCAACAATTTGAATCTATCTGAATAACATTAAACTAATTGAAAAAAGACAGACATAAAAAAAGATTATACACTTTGTGATTTTATCAAATGAAATTTTGGAAAAGATAAGAAACATTCCATTGGTCAGAAAGCATTATATTAGTTGCTTGAGGCCTGGTATAGAGAGATTAAAAGTATTCAAGGAAAATGTTGGGTTTAATGGAAAGGCTCTGGATAATATTTTTTATCTTTCAACTTAAATGTTACTTCCTTAGGAAAGCTATTTGTTTCTGTGCTCCTATTGTCTACTTCCCACAATTTTCTTTATTATCCTCTACAATAATTACAAATGCATTCTTACATGTCCACTACAAATATACCTTTCTTGAGACAAGAAAATTACTTAGCTTTGCTTTTCATTGAACTCTATTGTTTAAGCCAATGTTATTCAATGTAAATTTGAGGATGGATATATTCTATTGGGTTGACCAAAAAGTCTATTTAGTTTTTTCCATAAAATAAAAGACACATCTTTCATTTTCACCAATAATTTTATTGATTTGGATATTCTGAGTATGTTGGCTATCTCCTGCACGGTATAATGTTGATTGTTCTCAGTTAATGTCTCAGCTTGATTGTTATCAACTTCAACTGGTCTACCCAATAGTGGAGCATCATCCAGTAAGAAATCTCCAGCATGAAATTTCACAAACCACTTTTCACATGCTCAAACAGTCACAGCACCTTCTCCTGCAGTGCACAAATCATTTTTTGCATTTCAGTTGCATTTTTACCTTTCTTGAAATAATAAAGCATAACATGCTGAAAAGTTATGTATTTTCTTTCATCTTCAATGTTAAAATGGCTACAAAAACTCACCAATTTTGATCTTTTTTAATGCACACTGATATGACAACTGTCACAATACAACCTAACAATATTGTTTTGAATGAAGTCAAAAACAACTAAGCAGTGCTAGAGCCATCTTATGGGAAAAAAAACAAACAAGCTTTTTGGCCAACCCAATATTTCACTGATCTGTTTTCTAGATGTAGAAACTGAAACTCATGTAGGTTAAATAGTTGCTCAATGTTACTTAATGGGCAAACTGGGAATAAACCTCATTTACTTCCCATAGAATCTCTGAATATCTATGAATATACTCATGCATCTTGACATGGACATGGGAATAGATGACATACAAGTAAAACAAATTAACAGGAAGTGAAAGGAAAGGGAAGCCCTGGTGTAAGTGTAATAAAAGGTCCAGTGTTTGAAATTTTAAAGTGAACTCTGTGTCTGATGAGCAAGAAAGTCAGATATTCAAATGGCAGGGACTGGTGCACTTCTGTCCAGAAAGTAAAAGGAACGACATTTAAGTAAATGGAGCTTTGGGTCATGTGTTGCTGTGAATTTTAAGAGCAGCATAAATACCATATTGCATGAATTGCACATGGTTTTACCACACAATAGCACATGGCTTTCTGTTGGTTCTTACATTAGGCACACAGCAACATATGGTGAAATTTTTATATTACCATTTTCTTGTTTACTTACCCTGAGGTCTCTTTACAGTACAGGTTTTCTTTATGGATACATTTCTCTGAGACTTTTGTGTAAATACATTTTACAGCATTGTAAAAAAGACATCCTTTTCAGGTTTCTCTTTGAGACTTGTTTTGTTTGAGGTATTTTTTGCTTTTAAATATCAGGGGAAATACTCAAAATCAATTTTATTCCATTGTAAGACATAAAAGGAAAAAGATATTTTAGCATGATTTGAAAACACAGTGGTTTTCTTCAGTACAGCATAAGGCCATTTTTGAACTGTATGTAGAATTTCAGACTCATTCCATTCACTCAAGTCTATGCATTCTGTAGTCCTAACAGAATGTTCTACTATTAAGTTATCATTTCTTAAGTAAAATTTTGCTAAGCACTGTCAGGTACTGTGCTAATGAGCACTTTCCATACATAATATGAAACGTCACAAGAACTTTGACAGAGGTATTATTACATCATCCTCATTTTACTGTAGAGGAAACAGTAAAATAAAACTTAGGCAAAGCCAGTCAAGTTTACAGGGTCACTGTCAGTAGCAGTTGCAAGGATTCTGGTCTCCACACAATACCAAGTCTGTGCTCTTATACTTGGTGCTATCTATACTGTCTCTTACTCATTTCTACAAACTGCCATGTTATTTAACATCCTTGTTGCTACATGTATTCAACTTCCATTGCTAGAAATGTCCTTATTCTTGTCCATCAGAAAAATTCCTATCCATCCTTCCATCGAAGTCTCATTCAAGCTTCAGTCTTGCTTGTCCTAGTTTGTACCATGACACTTACACAAGCCATTGGAATTGCTTGTTTTCTAATGTGATTTCCCTCAGGCTGTGAGTTCCCTAAGAGCAGGGCTCTGGTGTTTTATACCTTTCACCCTGCAGCCTATCATGGAGCTTATGTCTGCAAAAGGGATACACGACAAACACTCACAAGCACTTGGTATCATTATGTATGTCTCTGACACTGTACTTTATTGTGTAACAAATGACCAGCACACTCTATAAGTAAAATACCTTTTTAGCTCATTGACAACATGATAAATTCCTGAAGAATGTTAAGTCAATTCTTTTTGTTTGTTTTTTCTGTTCTGTTTTTTTTTAACTTCAGGTTAAATTGAATCTACAGTATGGTTGACATTTGAGAGCAGCTTTTCTAAGATATCAGACTGGTCCCTGCTGGTAAGAGGGTCTGCAAAGGGCAGAGAGCTGCATGCTCTAACTGCTTTCTATCTCTTTTGGCTCCTCTGAAATTCCTTATCCTATAAATCCCCCAAGACACTGCTTTCAGCTTGGTTGGCAATCAATTGCTACTTCATCCTGCTGTGCTCTGGGAAGAGTGGTAGGGAAGTAGTGTCTGTGAGGCTTGGGTCCCTGAGGATGAGTCCTGGAAGAACAGGAGCCCCGTGCTGGTCAGGGCTACTGGTGACATATCAAAATAAAATCATTCCATCCACACTGGAAAGGTTAATCTCTGGTTAACATAGGTTTTATTAATTATGTTAAAAGGATGCCCTTATCTAGCTAATATTTTACACAAGACTCATCTTGGTATTAGTGTTTATGTATGCCAGGCTCCAGAACATGAATGCAGGAGATAAGAAAGGAAATCCCTATACCTGTAAAAAATATCATTGTCCTTTTAGTTCTATTTCTCCAAAGTTTGCCAAATATGCTGAATGTTAGAAGCCATTGGAAGTTTAAATGGGCAAGGATCTTGACCATTTGTGTGTTTCAGAAAGACAGTCTAGCAGTAGGACAGAGTCCATGGAGAAAGTCAAGGACAGAAAGAAAGAGACTTCTAAGAGACATTTACAATTATGTGGTAATAATGATGATGGACAGCAGATGTTAATGAAGGACAGTGATTTGTTTTTCATAAATACATCTGTGGGAAAAGAGAAAAGTGATTAGTTCTTCTGGAATGTGCAACTGGGTGTATGATTGGTAACATTGGTTCTGAGTGTGGAGAAGAAGGCTGAGAGAGAGTTCAGGTTTGGGAATTGTGAGTTTGTGGCACCTTTTAATCCTCCAGGAGAATCTCACCTAGTAGGAAAATAGTCATGTGCAGAGTACTACTTTCTAATACCAAAATGTAATGTCCTTGCAGTTTTCTTCTGATCCCTATCAATCTCCCCATTAGGAAATAACTACTGTTACAGTTTTGAAACCTTTAATGTTAGAGAGATATTTACCTTTTTACTTTCATCACAATCTCTGGTTTATAAGGGGTTAAACGAATGAATGTATACTATACTTTTTAATTAATAATTCAAGAAATCAAGACATAGAGACATAATTGTTAAATATGGGATGGAGGGGGAAATTATAACACACTAGAAAAGATATGAAGTGACAAAGGAGATGATATTTAGTCAGGCTTTGAAGAATGGGTTATAAATGAGCATACTGAAGCAGAAAAATATTAAAGTTTAGGAACTTGTTATCAGAACAATATTTTTACATGTACTTATTGTCCTAGACACAGCTATGCTTCTACTAATGGTCTGTTCAGACTTAAAAAAGAAAAGCAATGTGTGAATATTGTTTCTTCATTCTGTTAAGCCACCAATCTCAATTAAAAGAAATTGTAACTGTTCTGGATTTAAAATGACTTTGAGGTCTCCGAATTACATCCTATAGATGATTCTGTGTATGTGTTATTCAATTAGGAGGAAAAGGATTGAGGAGGGTAAAAAAAGCAAAAAATAAATACTATAAGAATGTATAGTGTAGAAATTGTATAAAACTGGTTGATGTTAGCATCCACAAAAGTAAGCATTTGATTGGTGCAACTTTGTAGAAATAAAATGAATATTAAACCAGAGAAGCACATACAAGATCTTTCTTTGACATTTGCATTGAGAGTAGATATTGTGAAACTTCAGTACATTATGGGCTTGAGGTACCTAGTGATATTAACTACTATTTATACAATGAATACACATGACATCTATGTAAACAATTAAAAGTATAATGTAAATATGGCATGGTCAGGCCATAGATTGTGAAAATAGACACCCATGAGCTGTGTATCTAAGGAAAATTATAAAATGCATTAAACCATGAGAAACACTGATACATTGGCAGGTTTTGTAATACTTTTATCCCAACTTTAATTTTCTTTAAAAATTATTTTAATTTTTATTTTTAGAGAGGGGGGAAGGAAGAAGCGGGGGAGAAACACGGATCAGTTGCTTCTCTCACGCACCCCAACTGGGGACCAAACTCACAACCCAGGCATGTGCCCAGACTGGGAATCGAACCTGCAACTTCTTGCTTTGCAGGACAGGACCTAATTTTAATTCTCAAATATTCTTAATTTAGAATCAGACACACAGGATATTAAAAATTACATTATTATAGTTCTTATATTCCTTAAGGGTGAGCTCCAGTTGATATTGAATCATCATCATTATTTGTATTTTATTTAGTACCTTTACTGAGAACAGGCTTCTGTTGCACAGGTAATTTATATATCACTCAAAGTAAATTTTAGTCTTATTAATAATAAACTACACTGCTCTTGGTGATATAAGAAACATTGAATTCTTAATACAGACCTTTTTTTACTTTAATAGCTGCCATACAAATTAGGAATACTTCAGTTATGGGAGTCCCACTTTAAAGTCTTCACCTCACATATTAAAAACCAATCTGCCATATAATCACAACTGAGACTTTCAAATTGTTTTCCCTTGAAATCCTTATTAGATCTAGTTGTTCTGAAGAGAGAAAAGGGAGCTGGAATGAGCTTCGAAGGTCAGATCACAGTTGACATGTATATAAGTATTGTCAAGACTCCTCCTGGGTTTTAAATGAAATTTCAGTGGCTGGTATTAATTCTTGACAGTTTTATTTCTAGTATCATCTGGATGACAGAAAATGAAGAAAGGAATAGAAAACTGGAAGAGAAAACCAGTGTATATAAGAGTAAAATCTAATGTACGTAAAATAGTGATTAATTTTATTTGAAAGAATAAAAAGCAACTTGATTTTTGAAAATATTAATTTTCCAAATTCCCAATTAATGGGAAGTACATATTTTAAACTCTTCCCACCCCACCCCCATTGCACATAAAAATGCAGTATTGTCTTGTTAGAAGCTCTTTTGTTTATGAAACATTTTATTTTCAGCATATTTCATTACATAAAGTGATGCACCTGACAAATTGGTTTCAGTTTCTCTGACATGCAAATACATACAATCTATGTGTTTTTTGCCCCAACACTTTTTGCTAAGTCATTAAGAGTAAGATGGAGAGGACAGATAAACCTTTGCTTTGCAATGAATTGTCAATGAAACAATACGGGTAGGTCGTTTAATATAGTTGTAATCGATTGCTGCTGTTGCCTTTCCAGCCATGCTGTTGTGCAGGAACAGATTTTTAATTAAATAAATAGCTGGGTTGGCAGGCAGGTGTGCCTGGGCAAGCAACCTGCCCTGGGATTTGGTTTGCAGCAGTTGCTTGGCAACACAACACAGCCAGTCCCTGAACAACAGCTGCACCCTTGGTTAGCAACTCGCAGATGCTCACACCTCAGAGAATGGCATCGGAAATAATGATTTGCAAGCTCTCTAGTAAATAGTTTGTGGAGCTCTCTAATAAACAGAAAAAAATAATTGGAGTGATAAAGGTCTAAGATACTTCAGACAGTTAATAGTGAATATGAATTTGGACCCAGTGAAATTATCAGAAGACAATGAAGTTAAAAATATTACTGTGTGTTGTAGTTAAAAAAAATGAAACGTCTATTACATGTGAAGTAAAGAGAAAAATGTTTTCATATACATTATTTAATTATCTTAATGACCATCTAAGGTAGTATTACTGGATTTCAGCAGAGACACAATTTCAGAGTCATTAAATCACTTATAAATATAAATATATTACTATTATTTTAGTACACTGATTTAAAATTGTGTGGGAAGTAGGAACCAAAGACAGAATGTGTAACATAGTTCAAGAAAAAACACGTGCAATATAATAACTGTTACCACTAGCAACTGGCAGCCATGTCAATTTCTAACCACGTTCTCTATGCTGTGTCTATAGAATCACGTGTGAATTTAATATAACCAAAGGTTTGAGTAACTTGATTTGTTGCAGCTAATTACAATTTATTGTAAAACATAGAACTGGAAATTCTTAATCTCTGCACTCCTAAGTACATATAATTAAATTGTGACAAACCAGAAACCCTACTATTTTATTCTGATGTGATTATCCCATGCCAGGACCATATGGCCCTAATTTTAATGTTCCTTTTGGTACAAATTTAGTTGAATAAAATCATGAGGTATTGTTTATTAGCACTTTGTGAAATAAAAAAGCTGTTCTAATATTTATATTAAAATTTACAATATGTGTATTTTACATGAAGAGCTAACAGTTTTTAAGACCTTTTATGAACAATTTCTTCCAGTCCAATATTCTAGCTATGCATGGGTTAAGGGGGTCAGAGTGCAGATGCAGACTATATAATCACACTAGGACTCTGTCTCCTTCCACAGCCACAGATGCATGCACAATGTACCCTTATTTTTCCTTAACTTACAAAAAAATGGACATTGAGTAATAATGGTGCAGCTATGCAACAAAACTATATGAAGTAAAAGTTTTCATTTTGAATACCTTTAAGTTAATGAAGTACATATTTTTCCAAAGCTATGTTTAAATAAAAACACATCTCCACAAAGATTTTTTATTCATCATCATATCTCTCTCTGAATCTTTGAATTGAAAATAATGATTCACTTTTCATTTTAAAACCATAAAAACTTAATTTACCTAAACAGCATTTTGTGTTATCATATTTTTTGAATGACTAGCCACAATATTTTAGAAGGAAAAAAACCCACAAACTTCACCCCAATAAGTGAATATATAAATAATTTCATAATAAAGCATTAAGAATAATTTAATGTAATGTAGCTACACTAAATTAATTCTTGTTGGGTCAACAAATAAGCTTCAGGTAACCTATAGGGGTCTGACAGAAGTAAGTCCTGAGTGTGGTTGATAGGGTAATAATATCAGTGTAATAATTTATAGTTTTAATTTGAACATTTCACCTAAAATGTCATATGGTGTGCTTGAGTGTGATACTGTTATGTTACAGATCTACATGCTTATGATTTTGTAATAAAAGATTTTGTAATACATAGGGTTGTTATTTGTGCCATAAAGTATAGATGGTGTTTCTTTCCAAATCGTTTCCAAGATTTAAGAAAAATCCAATGAATGAGACATTATACACATATATATTGAATAATTGGGTACCCTAAAAGGTAGAACTTTCAAAAGTAAATCCTTAAGGGAAGAATAGTACTTTCTTTGAAAAGTGCAATGTTTACTTATTAGACACATTATTAAATCTAGCAAAAACCTTCATTCTCCTTAGCCTATAAGACAGACCTAAACACTCAATACATTTTTGAATGATACTCAAAACCATTTCACTTCATTGACTCATTGGTGTCATGCTTGTATTGAGGGCAAGGTGTAGGAGGCCCCCTCTCCAGTTGCTGGTCAGGCCAAATTTTTAGTTAAAATAGATCATGTAAGGAGTTTTTTTAACATCAATACTGGCCATTTTAGTTTATTCAGTAAATTTAATTTGTAAGTGGATTAACTATCCTCATAGTCAGTCTCCTGACAGGGGTGTCAAATTCATTTTCACCAGGGGCCACATCAGCCTTGTGGTTGCTTTCAAAGGGCCGCATGTAATTTCAACTCCTTAACTGTTAAAGAATAGTTACATTTATACAGTCCTAAAATTATTTCATCCCTTTGAAGGCAACCACGAAGCTGATGGGCCCCGGTGAAAATGAGTTTGACATCCTTGTGCTAGGAGGACAGTAATATGAGGTCTGTCCCGAAAAAGCCCAACTGTTGTTAATATAACGAATGTTTGTGCAACACCAGCGTAACCTGGCAGCCAAGAAGAGTGGACTGGAATGTGCATGCATGAACACTATGGCAGTACTAGTCAGCGGGGATGGTAGATGTCACTGAGTGAGCATGTGTACTGTGTGGACATTACATTCAAAATAGCTGAACGAGCAGAGAAATAAATACACATCAAATTTTGTGTTAAGCTTGAACATTTCATCCACAGAAACTATTTGATGATTCAGAAGGCTGTAGCTGTGGACAACCGGTAATTGTCAGCTTCATCACAACAATGCTCATGCATCATGCCTCCTGCAGAGTTTTTTGGTAAAGCATCAAATCACCCAGGTGACTCAGTCCCCCTACAGCCCAGATTTGGCACCCTGTGACTTCTGGCATTGCCCAATACTAAAATCACCTTTGAAAGGAAAGAGATTTCAGGCCACTGATGAGATTCAGTAAAATACAGTGGGGCAGTTCATGGCAATTGAGAGAAACTGTATGAGGTCCCATACTGACCCCTTTGAAGGGGACTGAGGCATCAATATCCCTTGTATAATGTTTCTTGTATGTTGTGTCTTCTTCAGTAAATGTCGGTAATTTTCATATTACACATCTGGATACTTTTTGGACAGACCTCGTATATCTGAACATTACAAAACCAACTGAGGGAAGTACATCATAAAGCACTTTATGATATAAAGTTTAAACTCTCTAATATGTGAGTAGGACACTCACTACAAAACATAAAAGTGAAATTTTTGCCATTGTAGTATAATTTTAAAAATTCAATGAAATGATCCTAATATGATATAATAAGCATATTATATCACTTCTATGACATTATTGCTAAAAATACATGGTCCAATTTAATCATGAAAAATCACTTAAACTGAAATTGAGGGATAGTCTACAACATAATATGCCAGTGCTCTTTAAAAATGTCAAGGACTTGAAAGGAAAAGACTGAACAACTATTTCAGAATAAAGGAGAGTGGAGAAATTATAACTTAAATGCAATGTGTGGTCCTTTATTGGACCCTGAGCCAGAAAAAGGACATCACTGGAGCAGCTGACAAAATTTGAATAAGGTCTATGTTTAGACAACAGTATTATACCAATGTTGATTTCCTGGCTTCTTTAATTTTACTGTGGTTATATAAAATGTGGGCACTTGGGGAATTTGTTTGAAAGGTAAACAGAAATTTTTTTAGACTATTTCTGCAAAGTTTTTGTATGTCTGAATAACTTCAAAATTAAAAAAATTTAAAACTCTTTAATATCAAGCTCTTTTAATATGAACATTACTTTCTTTGCAATACTGACTAATAAAGGAAATGCATGCATATACATATAGGTTAAATTAGATTCCTTGAGTAAAATAGGGAGTTTTAAGTATTGGTACAACGGGAGTAAACAGGGATTGGTCAAAGCAAACTGAGGCTATGGTCACGCTCTTTGGAGAAGACCTGTCTAGGATTACCAAGGATCACACTGTAAGAACAGGGACTCATCCATCTTTGTATTGCAAGTACTCAGCACAGTGTCTCGTATATAGTAAAAACTCAGTGCATGCTTACTGAACTACACAGGACCCTGGCAAAGAGGTCAACTTCTTATGAGGAAAAATGGCATATTTTATCTGTTTACAATTTAATGTAAGACTTAGTAAATAAGGTTTGGGAAGATGTATCTCCCACTTCATTGTTGTATTTTTAGAACTTGGTATTTATTACCACATATGTTATACAAATCCAAGACCCAGTGGACCCTGTCAACTCAAAAGTCTCAGAAAGAAAGTAATTGGCTGTTCAGTAGAAATGGTAGGAATTTCTGTGTTTAAGAAAAAAAATGGAGTGTCTTACTTCTTTAGAGGAAGTATAAGCAATGAGTCATTATTGAAAGAGAAACTACTTTGCAGAAGGCAATCTAATTGTTGAACGTATCCCCCACTGTGGTATAAACCAGAAAATCATTGCTCGCCCCTCCCAAATTCTCTCATCACATACAAACAAAAGCCTCAACAATCAATCAAACAATTTGTTCGGGATCCAATCCTGTGCCAAGAGGATTGCTAAATGTTACTTGTTATACGGCGTTATCCTTCAGTAAGTAAGAATATAGTTTTTTCTATGTTATCTCTTAATAAAAAGCACATTCTAATATATAACTGCTATCTTTCCCTGGTCAAAAATACCAACAAAGCTTTGGATTGCTTTAGACTACATGAGGACACCTCAGTTTGTTCCCCCTGACAGGTCGGCAGTCTCAAGAATTAATTCTATGTTTACCTACTACTAATCTAAGGAAGTGGATGCTACTTTACCCTCCCTGACTAATACCCTCCCTCTCAAATTAAGGAATAATTAACACAGCGTACAGATTCTTGCTAACTTTAAACAATGAGAACATAGAAATATTTTGTTTTCTATGTTTATCAATTTAATGACTCAATGTTCTTCTGAGTGTTAAAATGTAATTTTTTAAAAGACAAGATGATTTATGGAAAGCCTAAGGAGCAGTGAAAATGGGGTGTCATTAGGATTTGGTGAGCTTAGTAAAACTTTTATAAGAATTTTCAAAATTTTATTTAGAAAAAAGCTACATAAATACAATAGGAGTGAAATACTGAGACACTAGGATTATGTTTATCTGAAAATAACCATAGTTGCTGATCATAAATTATTATTTAGAAAATTTCAATGGCACTTTTGTGTTTTAAGAAAATCGCTTCTCCTTTTCCCCAAGAAAAGAGAAATTAGAAATCAAACAAGCTTCAGTATTTATTGCAGAGAACGTGCAGATCTCTGAATTACATTGAACTGGCTGTTAATATTTACAGAAATTCTGAAAGTGGAAATGAAGGGAGAACTAGAGACTATTAATTATGCTATATATATAGTACAAAAAATGAAGTACATTCAGGAGCAATGCAACTGGAGATTATTTTAAGCAAAATATTTTCTACATTATTTTTAAAATTTTTCTACATTATTTTTGCAACCTTACTCCTACCTCTTACCCATATATTTCTCTGAAGGCATTACAGGTCTGTGGTGCCTAAGAACTTCACAAAAGTTGAGGGGCTGGGCGTGGTGAGAAGGGCGTAGAGAGTGGAAGAGTTAGACAGTACTGTTTTCTTCATTGTGGAGTCCAGACACAAAGGAGAGAATCAAGTTTAAAATGGTGTGTATTCCTCAGAGACAAACAAGATGTAAATGAACAGTATTTTGCTGCCATTAAGTTTATCTGGGCATGGTGCAAGTCATGTATAAAAAATGTCCATTTTAATTTAACATGAATAAAAACACAAAATTGGGTCATTTGTAGTTATTCAAATTTAAGTACATTTGCTTTTGCTACCGTCCCTTACACACACTAGGCTTGTTCACCTTCCATGAGCATAGTCCTACCTCTAGTCTTAGCAAATTTCATTGGTAACCTAAATGGATATCAGAATGGATTATCTTAATACATTTTTTAAAGTATTAATTGCTTTTTAGTGAGCATAAAATAGAAGCCAATGAGGATTTGGAGCAAGTTCCCTCTTAGATACTCAGAACCTGGGGATGATAATTGTTGATCTTTTATGTAAATAGGTGGTTTTCAATAGGAATTGCAAATTAGAATTACCTATAAAGCTTTTATGAAATACTAATGGTCCAGCCACAATCCAGACCAATTAAACAGAGCTCTGGGTTGAGACCTGGGAAATTATATTTTTTATTAAACTCCCCATGAGATTGCTACACTAATTAAACAGTTAATATTTATAAAGTAGTTAGGATAGTGGTAATGACTGTGTAAATGTATGTTAAATAATATAAAAAAATAAATGAGGTCTTGGGGACAAAGGGGCAGAAAGTCTGGGTAGCCAGAGAGTCTGTGCAGCAGCCTGGAGTCCTGAGGGCTCTCCCTGCACCTGGGACATTGTCACAGGCTTAGTTAGCTCCAGCTTGATCAAGAAGTCCAAATAAATAGACAGAAATTCTTGGAATACTTTGATGTTTTACTTAGCTGTATTCAACTAAAACTGACTAAAAAGCATTGGTGTGCATAACTGAAAAGACCAGTGACTCCAACAGAAGTAAATTTGGGAAATACTTTGTCGTCATTCTTTACTCCACTTCTTTTCCACGCTTCACTTTGAGGCATGCTCCTCCTCTTCAGAGCAAGTACTTCCATTTTACATGTGGTCCCCTCAGCAACTCCAGAAAAGAAAGACTTTCCTTCCCCAGTTAGGTCCAGACAATGTCTCAAGATTTGAGGTTCATTGGATCTGGCTGGCCCTGCCCAGAATGATCATAATGAGCCTTTGTTTCCCTGATAAAAGTGCCTCTTGGCTTGCTTAAAACCAGACTAATGACTGAGTCCAGGGAAATCTGATGCTCAGATTAAACTTAAATCATATGTTCATTTTGGTAGCCAAATTTGGGGTTAACCCTACACAAACTGCAGAGATAGAATAAGGGATTAACAACCCCTAAAAGAAAAATTGGGTGCTGTTACTAAAAAAGAGAAAATGGATCAGGGCCAGCTAACAACAAGAGATGTCATCATGGTTAAAAAAAAATAAGTCTATGCCTCTCTGAGACTTAACCTGTGGGCTCATATGTTCAACTAGATTTGGCATCCATGGGATAGAACCTTCAGAGACTCTGGGAAGGATCTTCCCTCATCATACAAAGTCTCCTGCTTGTTTTGTTAATTCCTGAAATTCTTTTAAGGGTGGCTGAAACATTTATGCTTCAAAACACAAAATAATACTGGGCTGGAGAACTCATTTATCTAAACTAAAATTAATATATAATTGACTGACATGACATCCTCTCTGGAGGAAAGTTTTTGATGGGATGGGGGAGAGAGAGGCCAAGGAAGAAGTAAATGTGCACAGAAAGATGAAGCCTGGGGCACTCTGGGCAGACAGCCTACTCACGTGGCTGCCAAGGCTGGCCGTGTCCCTTGTCAGAGCTCTAAAAAATGAGCTTCTCCACACATTACATTCTGGTGTCTTAGAGCGCTCAATGTAGTTCACAATTTTACAATCGGCCTGAAGTACCTTTGATTCAAAATCAATTATTTGGGTGGTTATTGACAGGATGGATTGTGGATGCCAAATCGATCCCCCATGTCAGTGAAGGGCTTGATTTTTTTGACATTATGTGGATTAAATATTGTAGTTATTGATTAATTTCTTTTGCATTTAAAGATGTTTCCAGGACAGCATGCAGAAAAGCCAATTTTAGCTCAAGCAACTGAATGCCAGAAATGGCACCTTAAGACTCAAACACTTTTTTATCTTGGAAACCTGACCATTAGAAAACTGATAGATTTTGCTTTCCTGGTACTGCTTTAGGGTGCTGTGTCTGCCCCCCTCTTTATGCGGTTTGTGGCTTCTGCTCTCCATCTTCTTTTACTTCTGATTCACAAGTGTCAGGTACATGACTACTACATATCTTGCCAGGGCTCCGTGCAGGCTAATAGAGTGGTTTTTTAAAAATCAGCTTTTTTTTTGTGACTTCAGAGGTGTAAAATCTTTCTTTTTAAATTTACTTTCCATTTTTTCTATGAATCTGAAATGGATTCATAGAAAAAATACTTTCCATTTTTTCTATGAATCTGAAATGGATTCATAGAAAAAATGGATTGTTGATTTTATCCTCCCCTGTCTTTTGTTCTTTTCTTGTTTTGTTTTTTCTTTCCCCTCCCTTCCCTTCCTTCTCTCCCCCTCTCTCTCTGTTTCTCTCTCTCTCTCTCTCTTTCTTTCTTTTTTTCTTTCTGACACAGGAGAAGAGAGGAAGAAAGAGAGGGAGAGAAACATCAATGTGAAAGAGAAATATTGATCAGCTGCCTTCTGTAAGTGCTCCAGCTGGGGACTGAACCTGCAACCCAGGCATGGGTCCTGACCAGGACTCAAACTGGCCACCTTTTGTTTACAGGATGATGCCCAACCAACTTAGCCACACTGGCCAGGGCTCTAGCCATGTCTAAGTTCTTTTCCTGTTTCTTCACTTTGCTTGCCCCAGTTATATTACTGTGTCTTTGCTTCCATGCCATCAGAGTCCTCGGGTTCCCCTGTTTCTTTCTGTTGGCTTCTCCTACATGTTTCTCATCCCTTAAATATGTTATTTTGACTAAATTTCTTTATCCTTCTAAGCTGGGTTAAATGTTCCTTCTGTGTGTTCCCATAATATCCTATTAAAGAATTAAGACCATTTCACTATAATGAGTTGTTTGCATGTTGGCACCCTTACTAGAAAAAAAAATACTGAATATAATCATGTTTTTAACTCTTCTACCCATCCCAGTACCCGCAATAGTAAATGCATTCTTTGCCACTGAAAGTATATGTCTAAGACACATTGTTTGAAGGAATCACATAAAAGAACACCGGGCCACTCCAGGCATACATTACAGTGGTATTAGATACAGGGGAGTCCAATCTGCAGCCCATAGGCTGCATGCAACCCAGGATGGTTATGAATGCAGCCCAACACAAAAATCATAAATTTACTTAAAGCGCTATGAGATTTTTTTGTGATTACGTGTCACAATGTATTTAATGTGTGGCCCAAGACAACTCTTCTTCCAGTGTGACCCAGAAATGCCAAAAGGTTGGACACCCCTGAAGAAGATCCAATGCTTTGTGGCAGCTATTTCCAAAATTAGAAAATTAAGATGCTCTTCTACTCCAGCTCTATGGAATCGGATACTTTGTCAATCACCTGATAGTTGTGATGACTTGCCAATGCCCTATACTTGTAGTTATACACTTATATCTTAACTCAGAGTTGGGACAGTACCTTTTGCCACTTAATTCAAAAGAATGTTAAATCTCCTCCAAGGAGGACACGCAGAGGATCCAGAAACACATGAAAAAATGCTCAATATCACTAGCTATCAGAGAGATGCAAATTAAAACCACAATGAGGTATCACTTCACACCAGTCAGAATGGCCATCATAAATAAAACAACAGACAACAAGTGTTGGAGAGGTTGTGGAGAAAAAGGGACCCTAGTGCATTGTTGGTGGGATTG
>CM052549.1:35968876-35991461 GCA_028533065.1 Trachops cirrhosus | reverse complement strand
AATTCAATCTGACAGGCAGTGTCATCAGAAGAGATTATGAGAGAGAGACCAGGGTCCCACATGCACAGACAGACAACTATGTGGAGAGGTAGCAAGAGGCCTACCATCATTAAGACAAGGAGAAAAGCCTCAGAGGAAACCAGCTCTGTCTGCACCTCAGACTTTTCAGACTCCAGAGCTGTGAGAAAATCAGTTCCTGTTGTTCAACCACCAAGTCTGTGGCATCTTGTGACAACAGCCCCAGTAAACTAGTAAAATCACATACATTGTTCTTCTTGCCTCCCCGCTGCACTGTTTTTTTAGACAGACTATATTCTCTAGATGTTTTTTGAAAATGAGTGAGTAGAAGACAATTTGGGTGGTGAGGGACAGATTTCAGCATAACTGAAAATACCTGTATTTAAGTTTCAGATTTGTATGATAAGTTTTCTGGGTATAGAATTCTAGGTCTTTTATGTCCTATCATCCTATTTATCCCCTTTCTTACTGTGATTGTTTTATACGCTGTCTATTTTTTAGTAGCTACCTACATACAAAAAATTCCATTTGAAGATAACTAAACAGTTAATTCCTGTTTTACCTCTCAGAGTAAAACACAGATTCCATTCAAAAGTCATTGGCTACAGAAAGCTACATGACCACTATCTAATTCATGGGATCAAATAGTATAATTCTATGTGCTCAGAGGAGAGCTAGAGATACTTGGTAAACAGCATTAATTAAAACTATAAAAAGAAATATAAGGAAACCAGTGCAAAAACTAAGAAGAATTTTGTGTTGAGTTTGAGGTGAATAAACACTGATGAAAAATTTTCTTTGGCTAAATAAATTTTTGATAAGCTGTTGATTGAAAAATATTCAAACAGGAATAATAAACTTCTATATTCTCCTCTTAACCTATTTTATTCATTATGGATCATAGTGAATCAAAACTGAACTTTTTGTAAGAAATACAATAGAACATTTTCAATATTAGGACAATGTATTTTGAATAAGGAAACAGACCTTAAAATGACCGCCTTCCCATATACCGTGCACAATCTAGACCAGAGGGAATCTGTTTTATCCTAGTTTGGACACATGACACAAGGATAACCCCAAGATATAACACTAAGTATTTCTACATTGAGTCTATCAGGTTCATTGACTAGAAGATACCTGAAAATACAGAAACAACAAAGGATTTTTTATATATGTTCACTGATTTTAGAGAGGACATAGAGAGAGAGAAACTTCAATGCAAGAGAGAAACATCAATTTGTTGCCTCTGATATACACAGGACTGGGAAATGAACCTACAGCCTAGGGATGTGCCCCAATAATGAACCAAACCCCCAAATTTTGGTGTATGGGATGATGCTCCAACCAACTGAGCCACACTGGCCAGGGTACAAAGGATTTTTAAATATGTCATGAAGTGAGTGGTGATGTAGAGATTATTACTATTAACATGTATAGTTTTGGGATTTGTATACTAGCATCTTTTCTCACAGATCTAGAGAGGTTTACTGATATTCATGAGTCTCAAGGACTCCCTTTTCTCCATATCCTCGCCAGCACTTGTTTGTTGATTTAGTGATAGTAGCCATTCTGGCAGGGATAGTGAGATGGTATCTCATTGTGGTTTTAATTTGCATTTCTCTGATGATTAGTGATGTTGAACATTTTTTAAGATGGCCATATATCGGTCATCTATATGTCCTCTTTGGAGAAGTGTCTATTCAGGTCCTATGCTCATTTTTTAATTGGATTGTTTGTCTTCCTGGTGTTGAGTTGTATAAGTTTTTCTATTTTTTGGTAATTAAACTCTTATCATATGTCAGTGGTAAATATGTTCTCCCATATAGTGGATTCCCTTTTCATTTTGTCGATGGTTTCTTTATGCAGAAGCTTTTTAGCTTCTATTTTGTTTAGCTTCTAAACAAAAGGTAGTCCCATTTGTTTATTTATTCCTTTGTTTCCCTTGCCCTAGGAGATATATTAGCAAAAATGTTGCTGTGTGAGAGGTCTAAAATTTATTACTTATGTTTTCTTCTAGGATTTCTATGGTTTTGTGACTTAAGTCTTTTATCCATTTTGAATTTATTCTTGTGTATGGTATAGTTGTTGGTGGTCTAGTTTCATTTTTTTTGCATGTCTCTGTCCAATTTTCCAACACCATTTATTGGATACTCTGTCTTTACCCCATTGTGTGCTCTTGCTGCCTTTGTCAAACATTAATCGACCATAAAGGCTTAGGTTTATTTCTGGGCTCTCTGTTCTGTTCCATTGATCTATGTGTCTGTTCTTATGCCAGTATCAGACTGTTTTGATTACAGTGGCCTTGTAAGTATAGTTTGATATAAGGTTTTGTAATACCTCCAACTTTACCCCTAGTGCACTCTTGGTGGGAATGCAGACTGACTGGAACAGCCATTGTGAAAAATGGTATAGAGTTTCCTCAAAAATTAAAAATGGAACTGCCTTTTAACTCAGCAGTAATATATTCTAAGAAATTGGAGACCCCAATTTGAAAGAATATATGCACCCCTATGTTCAGCATTGTTTACAATCACTGAGATCTGGAAACAGCCCAAGTTCCATTAGTACATGAGTGGATAAAAAAGCTGTAGTACATCTATACAATGGAATATTACACAGCAGTAAAAAGCAAGGAACTGTTATGGTTTGTGGATGACCTGGAGAGGATTATGCTAAGTGAAATAAGCCAGTCAGTGAAAGAAAAATACCATATGATCTCACTTATATGTGAAACCTAATGAAAAAAATAGACTTGACAAACAGAATAGAAACAGAGGCATTGATGTATGGAACAGACTCACGGCTGTCAGGGACGGGAATAGGAGACTGGATGAAAGAAGGTGAAAGGATTAGCCAAGGAACATATATGCATAACCCATAAAAACAGACAACAGTGTGGTGATGCCCTGAGGAAGGAGGATGAAGGCTGAGTGGAGGTGGGCAAAGGGGGAATAAATGCGGGCATCTATAATACTGTAAATAATAAAGTGTTTTTTAATAAAAAATTTCCAAGGACAGAGTATCAGTGTAACTGTAATAATCCATTTGTACACTAAGGGGCGCCAGGTCCATGTGTTTTACACCAAACTTCTAGATATGTAGACCCTCATCATCAAACCTATCAGAATCATTTCCCAACAGAAGCCCCCTTCATTGTGACATGAAATGGGGCCATCATTATTTAGTAAATATTCTCCCAAATCAACATGGCCATCGGAGCTCCAGCTGAACCACACTAAAGAAATTAACGTCTTTTTAAATGTCGTTAAAATTATTAACATTATTAAAGAGCTTTACATAAACTCACATAGCAATATCTTATTAAACGTCAGTAGATAAAAATCTTAGTCTAAACTTTGAAATGCCTAAATGAGGTAATAATGAAATATTAATATGTTCAAGGCTTTATCTGGATTGATGTATGTATTAGGTCAAATAGTCCCACATGTCTTTTCTCCTTTGCTTAATAGTTCTACACATGAAGAGTCAGGTTTGCATTAACATCAGGGATTTTTTTTTAACGAGACAGAACGCACGGCTATGGCCTGAGAGCTGTGCAGTGCTGTCACGCTCCTCCTCTTCTAATACAACCTGGGGTCCCCACTCTTTCCAGATATGAGAGGTGCTTCTGAAAACGCCAGGTTTGAGCGTCATCACAGTTCACTGTGCTTCAAGAAAAGGCCTAAATATCATGCTGTTACTCTGAGCAGGAAATAAGAGCCCTGCAGAATCATATAACACAGCCATACAGACACCATTTCATAGTAACTTCCGTAGATTGACCAGGGCTGGTAATGTTCACTGTCCTTTTAAAAGTTATCACATATAGTCCTCACAATAACTCTAAGAGGCAGGTGTTATTACTCCCATTTTAAATATAAGGAAATAAAAGCTTCTAGAGATTGGGTAAGCTTGGCATGAGTCTCAGAGTCAGTAGGTTTTAGAGCCAGGATTTTAATTAAAATCTGTCTGATTCCAAAGCTGTTCTTATGATATGTAATTAGTACATTAATTTTTGCAAAACTGACATACCAAAAAGAATTTTTTCTAATAATATCTTTATTTATTGTAGTGATAATACTACCAAATCAATTTTCCTTCAGAGATGGTGCAAAAGTACATTTCTGCAGAGAAAACATTACATGGTATAGTTTTTATATTAAACATTCTAAAAGTTAGATTTATTCTGAATTCATGTGATTCATTTATAATGGAAATAAACACATTTTTGAAGTGGAATATTCTTCATAGGACCTGACCTCCAGCTGTCATTTAATTACTCAAAATTTATTAATTTCATCTACTGTGTTGTTTCTAGGGGCCCAAAGAGGTAAGACATTTACTATGAGAAGGATTTTCAAACAAACTGGGACCTTCTTTTCTAAGGGCTTGTCACATCACTGGTCTGTTTTATAATATAAGTCAATGAGGAGTATACTACGGTATGTACATGTCAGTACACAATATTTTATCTTTCCATCAAGCACTTATTAAATGCTTTAGTAGGACAAAGTAAGTATATGAAATCAAAACATGGACTTTATTTGAGCTTGTAGACAAAGGAAGGAAGCAAAAGAAAAAGTGATTTAATCTAATATGACATTAATCATTTTCATATCAATAAGACATTTATTGGATAGAAAGAAAATGTTGTGTACTTAGGTTTCTTTAATTGCTAAAGCTAAAACTAGATCAAAGCAAAATTCTTGTTACTAGTCAGCTGATGGCCAAACAAGCATTTACTGCTTATTAGGCAGTAAATGTCCTAAAGGCATGGATTTTTTAAAAAATGTAAATGAGAATTTGACCTTGTTATCAGAGTAGGAGAAAGTTGTGGTGGTAGACACAGTGACATACTGAAAGTACGGGGTGACAATGTAACATATTACATTGAAACAAATGGAGTGAACAACATGAACCCATGGCCACAGGGATAAGTTAGGAGCTTACGGAACGGAAGTCCCAACTGTGCTGTTACTAGAAGTGGCGCAGCAGCTGAATTTTCTGTCCTTCCTCTGACTGCAGACCCTCCAGAGCAATGCCGCTGCCCACTTGTGGCTCTGCCCTGTTCTCAGTCCTGTAAGGAATCTGTGCTGCTTGGAGAGTGACTGGCGTGAGGTGCAGGGCAGAAACCGTCCTGGTGGTACCGATTATCCTCTTGAAGATTCTTCAGAAAGTTCAGGGGCAATGCTGAAAAGAAGCAATATTCAACTTCAACTAGCTTTTAGCGATCAAATTTGATAATTTGAGCAATGAAGTAATACTAAAAATGATAATGTGGATTATGATGGTGATGAAGATGACAACAGAAACATATTGACTCTATTAAAGCATATGAACACACAATTTTGAAAAGAGAAAAGTTATTTTAAAGTCTGTGGAAAGAATGCTTTTATAAAGTTAGGGTGACTATAATAGGATAAGACTAGTTCCTTTATTCACTTTAATATGTACTAAAGTGAAGTGTTCATTTTTATATCTATATTGTTTTTATATGTCAGTTTTAGAAGCATAGGTAAACATGTTTATCTGTTTAATGGAAAAGAATAAAGAAAAATGAGTAAGCCAAATTAATGCAGGTGACAGACACTAATTGAAAACAGGAATGACTAATCCACTTCAACGGTCACAAAAAATAACCAAACTTAAAGAGAGTAAACAAAGTAATGGTGATAGAAAGGTATTGTTTATTAATGATAATGTAATGAGTGCTTTATATATACTAACTCATTCAGTCCTTCTAATAGCTTTGTGTATTAGGTACCAGTATCATCCCCATTTCACAGATGGAAATTGAGAGACAGAGGGTGTGAAATGTGCTCACAGTCACACAACTGACAAGGTACAGAGTTGCAATTTAGCTCTAGGTAGTTACACCCTGGGAAGTTGAGCTTAACTTCAACACTATCAGATATTTCACAGGGACCCTTTGAGTTTAACTACTCAGAATGCTTCCTGACTTCACAGAAAGCAAAACCTTTAGTGCTCCTATTAATTAAAATTATTTTGAGTTTTAATTACATGCCATACAGTAACCAAATAAGACTTTTAATATCATTTTGTGGGGGGAGACACCAGGCTAAAATTTATAAAACTTGCAGAAGGTATGGGCTCAAAATTCCACCTTTGTGGCACAAGAAATTTAGCTGTTGGAGGAAGTTCAGCGTGATGGCCAGTGCCCTGATTTGGAATCTCTGTGGAGAAGCAAACAAGAATTTTTTAACTCTCCCCCTTTTCTTTAAGATTTTAATTATTTATTTTCAAAGAGAGGGGAAGGGAGGGAAAAAGAGAGGGAGAGAAACATTGATGTGTGAGAGAAACATCCGTTGGTTTCCTCTTGCACTCCCCCAACCAGGGACACCGGCTGACAACCCAGGCATGTGCCCTCACTGGGAGGTGAACTGGCGACCTTTAGGTTCACAGGCCAGCGCTCAATCCACTAAGCCATACCAACCAGGGCTCAATTGACCCTTAAAAATAGTTATATTGAGATATAATTTATTTAAAATATATGATTCAATGGGTTTTATTATATTCAGGCTTGTACAGATATCACTGCAATCTAATGTTTGCCACTTCAAACAAAATTCCTTTAGCCACTAGAATCAGTTGATCTTTTACCGAATATCTAAATACTCAGCAGGTTTAAGGTAGAGAGGGATGGGGCTCTGATAACCATCACTGATCCCTCAGAAGCAATGAAAACAATATCACTGAATCCCTAAGAGTTTATCACAATAACAATGACAATAACATAAGAAATACTTTTTAAATGGGTGCAGGAAAAAAAAATATATTAAGCCCATGGTGCTGAATTTTAAAGAAGGCATATATCCATAAACTTAATGAGTTTTCTAGTCATAATTTGCATATCCTCGAGGGGGTGGGATTGGGGGTCAAAAATGTGTCCTTTTTTCCCAAGATAATACTTTCAAGGCTTGGTTTGACGGTGAGATGATTTACTAAATAAACTGGAAGACCCAGCACAGAAGACTCTTCCAATACCTTAAACACAAAGCTTGTAATAGGAGATACTTACAGGGAAGAAGAAAGTCTGCGACGCCTTGGCTGGTGTGGCTCAGTGGATTGAGTGTCAACCTGTGAACCAAAGTGTCATTGGTCCAGTTCCCAGTAAGGGCACAAGCCTGAGTTACTGGGCCAGGTCCCCAGTAGAGGGCATGAGAGAGGCAACCACACATTGATGTTTTGTTCCCCCTCTTCCTCTCTCCCTTCCCCTCTGTTTAAAAATAAATAAGTAAAATCTTTAAAAAAAAAGGACAGAAAGTCTGTGTCTACTGGTTCTGGAAAGTTATGGGAGGAGGAAGCAACAAAAGATTGCCAGACTAAAGGAGGAAGCTGTAGATGTGTTTTGAATTCTTATATCTGGATTCCAACTGGGGTAAGTCAGTAGATAAGGTGAGAGAAATACAAAGGGCAAGGGGATTTTGCCACCTGCTTAAACTACAAGAAGATAGTTTTTTATGTTAATTTTACTTACAGTAATGTGGAGCAGAGAAAGAAAGATTAAGGCAAACAGCATTTTTCAATGACTTATATGAGATTAGCACTTCTTCCTGACTGAGAAGTTCCTGAGTATGACCTCTGTCCAGGAGGCCTGAAGGGACAGCGAAGAGTCCACGCTGCAGACGTGAAGTGACCCTCCTTTCAATGGTCAAGTCCATGCTAATGAAACATGAGTCCTTTGAGGAAGCCCCAGCTCTTTATCAGGATCCCACGTATCACTGTCATTGTTCAAAAACCAACAGGCTTCATTATTATAACTCTCAGAGTACTGTGGCCTTCCCGATCAGACTGCTATATAAAATTGTCAGCAACTCCTACCCAGGGCCCATTTCACTTCCCACAGTGGTGCCCTGCACTAGGCAACTCCGCTGGTGGAGGCTGAAATGCTGAGAAGCTGAGCAGTGCTTCTGACTGACTCACAGGGCAGGGGAGGTAAAAATGGAGTGCAGGCCTTGCTGAGGCTCTGTTCATAACCAAAAAGGCCACCTAGTCCTTTGGTACAACTGGCATGAAAATAGACCAGCCCTCACAAGGCTTATAATTAGAACCTCCAATTGCTTCTATAATTTTTCATATGCAATCTGACATTCAATCCAAAATAATCATGCATATTAGAAGGTAGGACAGAAAACCAAGAGAAAAAAATACAAAATAGAAGCAAAATCCCCTTCTCAGTAAGCATACCTCCTATCACCTTCCCTTGCTTTATGTTTTTTTTCATCTTTTAGTATACTATAGAATTATGCATTTATTTTGTTTATGGTCTGTCTCACTACAATAAAATGTAAGCTTCCTTAAGGCATGGATTTGTGTCTCTTTTATTCTGTGTTAGCTGACACATGATAGGTGTTTATGAAATCTTGTGGAATAAAAGAGGTCAATAAAAGAGGTAAATTTACATACCCAATGATTGTTGTGACATTTTAGAAATGCAAACTATTACTTTAGATTTGTTGATAAAAGAAAAACTTTATGAAGGATATTGATGAAAAGCAGGAGTGTCTTAGGTGAAAACATGTAATAAAGAAGAGAAGGATGTGTGAAGGAGGAGAAAGAGCGAGTACATAATATCCAGATCACAGGGAAAGTGAATGTTTGTCTCTAATGTGAGTTAGTGTAGCCAAGTGAAAAACAGGTCATACATTAGGAAAAATTAAAAAATGTAGAGAGTGAAGAATCATGAATTCCAAGGAAATAGTATAATATTATATCCTGTTTCATGATTGTTATCAATATTCATAAATGTGATAAATTATTGTAAAACAGTATAATGATAATAATGAACATGAGTTTTTATATATCTCAATGAGTTTAACTGAATCCAAGTCAACAGTATTGTATGTTATTACTTAAAGGGAATTAAAATGTATGAACGAATTTATGCAATAGTGATGAAATGAGTTATAATGTCTCATACTTGGAATTAATTGAACTCATACTGAACTTGATTTTGATTTCTTACCTAAGGAAGAATTTGAAGCCTTAAATGGTTTAAAAAGTTCCAAATCAAAGAGAAATTTTTGAAAAGTGAGACCTGAAAGGAAATACTTAAAAAAACATATTTATTTGAGAAAGGAGAATTTTGTTAAGGTATAGAATATGCTGTAAATAAAACTACTCTTAAGGTACAAATGATGAATATTTAAGGTTTCTAAGGAAAGTTGTTAAATCAACTATCATGTTTCAGAGTGTGGAGTAGCCATAAATACAGTTTTTTGCTTATCTCAATTTTGGTTCTAATTCTTAGATTCCATTATTTGTATAATCATTTAAGTACATGTTGTTTCTAGTATAGAAATTCTTAAAATATTCCTATTAAATAAAGATTTAAAGTTTTATAAGAGCAGCCCTGACTGGTGTGGCTCAGTGAATTGAGTACCACCCTGTGAACCCAAGGGTTGCTGGTTAGATTTCCAGTCATGGCACATGCCTGGGTTGCAGACCAGGTCCCCAGTAGGGGGTGCAAGAGAGGCAACCACATAATGATGTTTCTCTCCCTCTCTTTCTTCCCCTTTTCTCTCTCTAAAAATAAATAAAGTAAAATAAAATTTTATAAGAGCAGATAATAGCTACATACTTTAGCTGCCTCTTTTTAAATTTTTTTGAAGGCTGTAAGTGTAAAAATTAAAATAACCCTTCCCTTCCTCATTTTTAGAAATAAGGAATATTTCTAGAACAACCCAGAAGGAACAGTGGCGGAGAAATTAAGGGCATAACAGGGATTTTCACTGTAAATTTTTAAGAACCTATTCTAAATTTTCATCATGTTCATATATTTTAAAACACTTAAAAATATGCTGAAGAAAGGCACACAGAGATCACAAAATAGATTGTAAAAATGAAAAAGATCTGGCTACTAATCCTTTCTCTTTTCTTTACCCAAAGAGAATTTGCCCAGAGCATTAAATTTTATATTTGGAATGTTTTTTAAAAATTCAGAAACACAAAGGGCTGAGATTGAACTAGTGTCTTAAAATCTCAAGCTTAAATAGGTTTGACTTGTGAGCTCCACCAAATATCAACAGAGCTGAAATTTAAATGCATCCTTTTTTATAAGCAAGCACAACCTTCTCAAACACAAGATCAAACAGCAAGGCTAAAGAACAATCTAGAAAGTTCTAGTTCTGTCAACTTCTAGGTCCAGCATAATTCGTTTTACAAAGCTGTGTGGAATTTCTGCCTTTTGTTTCCAAATTTAATGTAGCCATGCCATATTCATTTCTCAAATGGAAACTTATTTTTATCTCCTTTGTTTTGAAGGATTCTTGCTGGTCCTGACCCCCAAAGGCTGGCAGAGGGATTTAGGACTCGGCTTGCATCCAGGCCTGAAGCTTAGATTTTCCAGTTTTTATGAACTAATATGTCATGGGTGTTAAGTTGTTGCTGAGTCATAAGGAAAACTAGTCCAACTATAATAAGAATTTCCTGGGGTATTACTGAAGTGTTAAAAGGGATAGTGTAACAAGGAGACTGTATCAGGAATTGTACCTTGACAGCTGGTTTTTAATAAAAAATCTCATATGGATATAGACAACCTTAAAATTGCAAGGAAAACATAATATGTACTAAATCACTTTAGTACATTTTACAAATAAAAAGTTTCATTCTAGGGAGATTTCTACAGTCGTCAATGACCATGAAAAACTGACATGGACTCTAATTAATTATGCATCAGGAATTATCCCTGGGAGAAATGAACAAAAATCAAACTGCAAACACGTGGAAGAAAATGGTCTGAAGCCAACCATATGCTTATTCTATCAGACTGTTTGACTTTCTCCTAGGAGATAAAATTACACCTGAGAGAGGTGAAGTTTAAAACTCACCACGATAGCATGACTATGGGGGCAGGAAGAGTAGCAGTGGTCATTGTTTTCTGCATTTCTCTGCTTTTTCTGCAATGAAAAGTTATCTTCTATTTTTAAGCAAAATATTTAAAATTGTACTGAATTTAAAGTAAATTTGGAAGAGGATGATGTAATTGATTCTGCTTAGACCTCCCCCCACAAACCTTTTCTTTTCATTACAAGCAATAATTATTTAGAAAAACAAAACAATTTATACGAATCTGGACTTAACGTGTAAAACTCCCTCATACTAGAATCACATGTCTGACTATAATTCGACATTCTAATTACAAACATGTGTAATAGGCATTTCAATCTAAATAATTCAAAAGTGGGTTCCTGATATTCCTCCCAAAGTTACCTTCTCCTCCTACCTTCACCGCCTCACACTTTGGCAATTTCCTCCCTACCAGTTGCTCAGGTGAATCACTTTGGTGTCATTCTTGACTCTTTATTTTCCAAACTCACACAAGTCCATCTGCAAAATCTGGTCACTCTAACTTTAAAATATATCTAGAAAAGACCACTTCTGACCACCAGCTTTACCATCTCTCTGGCCCAACCCACTTAGCTCTCATCTGGTTGATAAAAGCCTTGTTCTCTCATTTCTTACCTCTGCATTCTATTTTCAGCATAGTGGCAGGAATTATCTTGAAGAACTTAAGGCAAGTTTTTCAAAGGCTCCATCACTGTCACCGACAAGGACCTCCACAATCTGTCCCCTTAACCTCTCACACCTTTATTACCTTCTACTTTCTTCCTTGTTCTCTTTGCACCAGCCGCACTGGCCTCCTTACTGGTCCTACAACCTGAAATGAATGTTCTCCGGGTCTTTGCACATCTGCTTTCTCACTTCGCTAGCTCTCTCATAACCTCCAAAAACTACCTTCTCTGTGAGGCATTCTCTGACCACGCATTTAAAATTTCAATTTTTCTGACCTCAGATGTTTTATCTCCCTTCTTTATTTTTTTATTTTTAGCACTTAACATTAACTTACATTTTATATATTTTACTTACTGTCTTGTTTAGTCTCGCCTTCTAGAAGATCCTTGAAGGTAGAGTATTTTTTTATTTTGTTCAATATTATATTTCAGTACCTAGAACAAGGTCTGACACATAGTAGGTGTGCAATACATATTGACTAGATATTGATTAATTCTTTTGGAAACGTTAACACTGATAATTCTTGTCATAGTTGGTGCTTAGTAGACTTTCAGTAGCTCAATTTGAAAATTCCCCACAGCCTGTCCCTTCAGCAGATTCTTGCTCCTCACCTTGTAACTTTGCTCCCCAGACCTAAAAATAACCTGGCAGGTTTAGCAGGAGGAATGATCCTGAAGGAACTGTTAGGAATGGAGTCCCCCAAGGCTGCCTATGTATTGAAAGCCTGTGTAAGTGGAATCCAGGGGAGCTGATGAAACAATAAGTAGGCTGCTTTCTTTAAGCTCAGTTTTGCAGAGAACGGAAAAGCCTAGCAGCGTTAGTCACACAATGTCAGTTTTACTCTCTAGATGCTGAGGAGTTTTCCTTTCACTGTGGTTTGAGTACAATTGTATCCATGTTGCTATTTTCCAAAGGAAAAAAAATACATCAGTTATTAAATATGGTCTTTCTGCAGCAGCCATGTAAGAGCACTGAACAAATGGGAGGATTTAAATTAGTTCTCGTCCTAACAATTCATTAACAGCACCTCTTAATTAGGTTTAGCCTTTTGTGATTAGTATCTAAAATAACTCATGTTTAGCCATTCAGCTCAAAACAGGAGGTATTGTGTCACATTACATCCTCCCATCTCTGAAGTCCTTTGCTCTATGTATCCAGCCTCCCCTTTCACATACTCATTCCTTTAAAGAAATTGTGTCTGTGTGTTAATATTCATCCTCCACCAACACACACATATGCATGCACACAGCTGACTCAATTGTCCACAATGCACAAGAAACTAGGTACATAGCCTATGCATTTAAACACACACATACACACAGGCTGTAATTTTAAGTGTGACCATTTTATTTTTGGAAAACTATATCTTTTGAATAAACACATTATTTGATATCTGATTTATTTACTACTAATTTTATTTTCTGGACTCACAATGAATTGGCAAAAAAAAATGCCCCAATAGTGACATATTTTATGATGTGTTTATGTGGACCTGGGCATTAAGGTGGAATTTCACTCTGGCCTATGAACAGTCATTAGTCAACACAGCCCCTGAAGGATCCATATGCTCCTGACAGTCCCCTGAGATAGATGTGCTCTGTTATTGAAGATTCATGTTATGCCCATGAATCATCACTATATATAATTCAAACACTGGCATTTGCCCTTGTGCTAGAGTATTGATTTTCTCATTCTATCAGTGTCTACATCTCATTTTGATAAGCTATAATTAGTCTTAATAAAATAGGTAATGATATGTGTTTGTCACCCAAATGTTTTTAAGTACTTATCATTTTAATTCATGAAATTAGCAGAAGAAATATTTATTATCTCACTAAAATAATACATGTTTGAATTATTTGGGTTAGATATTTTTGTACGTAGAAAATATTTGGTTTCTAAAGAAGACCAGAAATGTTTGAATTTAGCAGTTGAACTTGAGCAGACAGCTTCTTGGTTTGGATGGGCTGCATGGCCTCCAGGACAACCCAAATTCTGTTCCATGTTCCTTGTCTGCTTCTAAGAATGGAGATGAAGAGTAAGGGCAAAATTGTTGATATCTGACCTGAAGCAAGTTGGTCTTTACACACAATACAAAGTAGGTGAGCGCCTACATAAAGTAACTGGACATTCAGAAAGAGGAATCCTAATCTTCCAAGTACTTGTTGCAGTGCTAAGATTAACCATCAGAGTCACTCCCCAGCTCCCCAGCTTAACGGCTCCCCTATGGCTCTCTAATGCTTAAAGGATGGAATCTCAGTTTTATCCTGTCATGAAGTAGCTCTCAGAATTCATTTTGAACTTCTTCCCCAAATTCACTCTGTCCTCTCCTATACATCAACTTTCTAATTGTTTCCCTGGAAACATCTATGATTTTATAAAATTCTCTTTCCTTAAAATGCTGTTCCCATTTTTCTCTTAAAAAAAAAAACAAAAAAACCTCTTAGATACCAGTCAAGATCATATAAAATATATAATAGCTATGCTTTCCCTATTTTTCCAGAGTAATTGACTTCCTTCGCTACTACCCTTTGAATTTTCTGTTTGTCTCTACTTGAGTTATTATCACATCATATGGTAAACGTATGTTCACAGGTATTCATTGCCCTTTAGACGTTACAGGAAAGCCTAATGAATCTTAGAAGAATTTAAATTCTATGCAGAATTCACAAGCTTGAATGCATGCCAAGGGGCAAGCAGATAATGGAACTGGATTTTTGGAAAAACCATATCACAAGCTATGAGAATAAATGGCAACTCAGCAAGAGACCCGATGGGACGTGGTAGGAACTGTGGATAACTGTGGGCTGAAATATGCAGCTGAGTAATCCCCAAATGCAAGTTAGGCAGTGTCTCTGCACTGCTTCATGTTTCAATGTTTTTCCATTGTTTTATAAGATAAAGATGGAAAAAAACTATACAGCTAATAAATAAAGTCCTACCTGACTTGAAATCTCTTAACCTTTAAATCTTTACTATTTATCACATTGCTTCTCACTCTCTCTGTCCAGACTTTCTGTCCTTACATCTTCAACTTTTCCACCATAAGGCTTTTTACATGCTTTTCTTCTTGCCCTCATTTATTAACCCCCACTCATCTCAGTTCTGCCTCAGGTTCCTCAACCAAACCACCAAATACCTCTTCATGTACTGCTCATCACAATGCAGCACTCTTAAAATGTTTCAGAGGTGATCACGGTCATCTCTCTCCGTAAATAGAGTCTGAGTCCCAGAAAGGCAGGGATCTTTGATGTGTTTACCCTTATTGTCTCCCTAGAAACAAGCATAGTATCAGCTGGGAGGAAAGTAATAAGTATTTTTTGATTAAATGAATAAGTAAATAAGAATAATACTAAAATATACTATTAAATTTTATTTTTTCTTTTTTGTTTTAAATATATACTTTATTTTATTACATTTATTGGGGTGACATTGGATAATAAAATTATATAGGTTTAAGGTATACAATTCTACAATACATCATCTGTATATTTTATTGTGTTTATCACCCCAAGAAAATCTCTTTCCATCACCATTTATTCCCCCTTCACCCTCTTCTAACACCCCCCACCCCATTTTTCCCTTTGGCAATAACCATACTGTTGTCTGTGTCCATGAGTTTTCTTTTTTTCTTTGCTTACCCCCTTCATCATCAACAAAATGAAAAGACAGCCTACTGAATGGGAGAACATATTTCCTGATACATCTGATAAGGGTGTAATATCCAAAGTTTATAAGAAAGTTATAAAACTCATCACCAATAAAGCAAACAATCTTATTTAGAAATGAACAAAGGACCTCAATAGCACTTCTCCAATGATGACATACAGATGGCCAATAGACATATGAAAAGATGATCAGTATCACTAATCATCAGAAAAATCTAAAATAAAACCACAATGAGATATTACCTCACACCTGTCAGAACGGCCATCATCAATAAATCAACAAACAAGTGTTTGCAAGGATGGGGAGAAAAGGGAACCCTCATGCACTGTTAGTGAGAATGCAGGTTGGTGCAGCCACTGTGGAAAGCAGTATAGAGTTATCTCAAAAAATTAAAAATGGAACTGCCTTATGACCCAGTGATTCAACTTCTGGGGTATGAGGTCTGTCTGGAGATATCCAGCCATGTAATATGAAAAATAGACACATTTAGTGAAGAAGATACAAGATGCAAGAAACACTGTACACAGGACAATGATGCCTTAGTCCCCTTCAAAGTAGGCACCTTGGGACCTCACACAGTTCTCCCATTCACCATCAGCAGCCCCATTGTATTTTCCTGAATCTCACTGATGGTCTGAAATCTCTTCCCTTAAAGGTGATTTTAGTTTTGGGAAAAGCCAGAAGTTGTAGGGTGCCAAATCTGGGATGTGGGGGGCTGAGTCACCTGGGTGATTTGATGTTTCACCAAAAAAACTCTGAGACGTGATGCATGAGCAGGTGCATTGTTGTGATAAAGCTGCCAATTACCAGTTGCTCATAGCTACAGCCTTCTGAATCATCCAAATAGTTTCTGTTGAGAAATGTTCAAGATTAACACAAAACTTGATGCAGATTCATTGCTCTACTCGCTCAGTCATTTTTAATGGGATGGCCACACAGTACACATGCTCACTCAGTGGCATCTACCACCCCCACTGACCACTATAGTGAAGTCAATGTTCAGGCATGCACATTCCAGTCCACTCTCCTTGGCTACCAGGTTACATTAATGTTGTGCAAACAATTCTCATTATGTTAACAATGGTTGGGCTTTTTCTGGACAGACCTTGTATATCCAAACAAACCCAAGGCACTAATTTGAAAAATATATGCACTCGTATGTTCATTGCAGCACTATTTACATTTGCCAAAATTTGGAAGCAGCCCAAGTGCCTATCAGTAGATGAGTGGATAAAAATGCCGTGGTACATTTACACGATGGAATACTACTCATACATAAAAAAAAAGGAAATCTTACCTTTCACAACTGCATGGATGTACCTGGAGAGTATTATGGTAAGTGAAATAAGCCAATCAGAGAAAAACAAGCATCATATGATTTCATTTGTATGTGGAATTAAATGAACACAATAAACTAACAAACGAGACAGACTCATGGATACAGAGAACAGAATGACAGCATTCAGAGGGTAGGGGCTGAGGACTGGATGAGAAGGGTAAAGGGATTAAGCAAAGAAAGAAAATAATTTTGAAATAGATGGATGGATGGATGGATGGATGGATGGATGGATGGAAATGGGGAAGCCCTGAACGTTCCATCTAAATACACAATAAGAGGACAGATGTGTGAATGAGGAGACAAAACTAAGACTGTACTGTACTAAGGGTTACTAACGCTTATATAAATAAGTTAATATGAGGAAGATAGAAAGTAGCTTTAAAAAGTTATTTTTCTATTTCTTTTGTGGTGGAGAATAGATAGCTTCGTGAGAACACATAACCTTTAGTTTGCAGGAAGGTGCTTCTGCTCTATTGCTAGAATATTTTCAGCTAAGATTTCACTACATTGTTTTGTTACAGACTGATCTTTCCCCTTTTGTGCTTAACTCTGAAGGGAAATAAAATTTCACCAAGTACAATTTTAACCTGAAAACACAAAAAACCATATATAATAATAATTACCTGCTACAAGGTAACAAATAAAAGTCAGTAAAGATTAGGAATGTATTTAAGTACTAAAGACAAAAGGAGGAATAGAGATACTTACTTTGAAAGTCTGGCAGAAAATTGCACAATAAAACAGTCTAATTGCTTTTAGCATTTAAGTTTGAAATATTTTTGTTTTCCTCAGTAAAATATTTAAATCATGCTAATTCAAGTGCTCCTAGAAACAAGTTCTGCTTTAAATCTTAGATTTTATTACTTTTCAAATATATGTATGGTATATAAATGTTAAGCATATGAGTATGATATATACATATATTATGCAAAATATGAGATATATGTTATGCATATGTGTATAATATAAATATATAGTATATAAAATTATATAATTATATAAAATTATGTATATAACTTTAGAATTTTGGAAATAGGCTTTTTCTTGGAAATTTTTAACCATTTGTCACTTTTAAAAAATAGACATTTTGCTCCAAAATTACCTATTTGCTCCCACTTCATAGCTTGATATTTGATATACAATGAGGATTGTTACGGGGAGTTTAATTAAGAATGATATTTACCTTCTTTCTTTCTGCTGCATAGCATTCCATTGTGTGAACATACCACAGTTTTTTGATGCATTCATCTACTGATGGGCTCTTAGGCTGTTTCCAGGACTTGGCTATTGTAAATAGTGTTGCTATGAACATGAGGGTTCTGGAGAATATTATGCTAACTAAAATAAGTCAGTCAGTGAAAGACAAATACCATATAACCTCACTTATAGGAGGAATCTAATGAACAAAATTAACAAGCAAAATAGAACCAGAGGCATAGAAACATGGAACAGATTGACAGTGGCCAGAGGGGAGGACTGAGGGGGATTATGGTGGAAAAGGGGGGAAGGGACTAGTCAACAAACATGTATGAATGACAAATGGACATAGACAAGAGTGCAGGTATTGACTATGGGTGCAAGGAGTGGTCCGGGTAGAGAAGGGCAAAGGGAAAATTGGGACAACTGTAACAGAATAACAATTTTTAAAAAAGAATGATATTTACCATATTATTGAAACTTGAAAGTGTACTGTGTGATGCTTTCTAGCCCACAGAGGTAACCACTATCCTGAACTTTACATTCATCTTTTAAATGTTTTCCTTTATATTTTCACCATATTTCTCCAGAAAAATTTTTTTCTGGCATTGTGCTTTATGTAACTATTTTTTCCATTATTGGTGATGTGACTTTTTATCAAAATATGTTTTCAATAATCAGCCTCATTAATGTGTGAGATATATTTCAGTCACTTGCACTGGGGCCTGCTATTTCTTATAGGAATATGTAATATTGTATTTATTCATTTTCTTATGGATATTTGTTCTGTTTTCTATATTTATCTCTTAAAAACCAATCTCATGAATAGTGTGGCTCTTTTAGTGCATGTCTGCCAAGTTTCACTTAAGTCTGCATCCAGAACTATTTTTCAAAGTGACTGCACACATGTAAACTCCCACTAGTCGTGAGTGGGAGTTCCCACTGCTCCGTAGTCCCCAGTCTTGGCAGCATTATCAAACATGTTAATTTTGTCAGTCTGGTCAAAATGGTTTCTCATTGTATGTGTTTAAGTATAAAATTCAGTGAATTTCAATATATTCACAGAGCTGTATAACCATGAACACAACCTAACAAAGGAATATTTTCACCACTTCCCAAAGAATCTGGTAGGAATCACTCCCTGTGCCACCCTTGAACCTAGCCCTAGGCAACCAACGATGTATTTTCTATCTGTATAGATTTGCCTACTCTGAATATTTCATATAATATGGATCATCACTGTTCACATGCATCAGTATTTCATGTGCTCACATTGCCAAATATTTTGTTGTGTAGATATTCCACACATTGTTCATCTGTTCCTTGGTTGATGAACACTTCAGTTGTTTGCACATTTTGGCTATTATGAATAATGCTGCTGTGAGCATTCATATACAGGCTTTTATGTGAACATACACCTAGGAGTGAAATTGCTGGATTATAGGTAATTCTGTGTTTATTTAACATTTTGAGAAACTGTGAAACTCTTCCCAAAGTAGCCGCATCATTTTACATTCCCACTAGCAATGTCTGAGGATTCCAGTTTCTCCACAACCTTGTCCCCACTTACTATCTGTGTTGCTATCCTAGAAGGCATGAGGTGGTATCTCATTGTCATTTTCGTATGTATTTCCCTAATGACTTATGTTGAGCATCTTCTCATATACTTGTTTGCTATTTGTAAATCATCTGTGAACAGACGTCTATTCAGATCCTTTACCCAACTTAGGTAGATTATTTTTCTTTTTATTATTGAGTTGTACATTGTTTATGCTTTTGGGATGCAAATCCTATGTCAGACAAATCCTGCACATTAGCTTCAAGTCAGGTCAAAAATGACAACACTCTTTAAACAGGTACTTTCCAAAGAATTGTAAGATAGAAAAAGTAATAACTATTCTCTGAGGATGAGACTTTTTGAGGAATTCCGAACTCAGTCTGCCCTTTGCAGTGGCTGCAAGGCTGCTGGTTTTCACAGCTCCTGTGATTGTGAGGTTGATCGTTTTTAAGGCTACTTTGGAGTTAGGGTGAAGAGGATTTGTATTCAGGGTATATAAATAATCTTCACAATACAATAATAAGGCAAAAACTCAGTTTAAAAATTGACAAAATTTTTAAAATACACTTAGAAAAAGAAGAGATATAAATGACAAATTAGACCATGAAAAAGTAAGATGTTTAACATCATTAGTCATTAGAGCAATAGAAATTAAAATCACAATGAGGTAACACTACGCACCCACTAGAATGAATAAAAATGAGGCTCTTAGTACCAAGTGCTGGTGAAAATGTAAAGTTATTGAACTTCTTTTATTTGCTGGTAGGAATTTAAAAACTTTTTCAAATACTTTGAAAGGTAGTTTTGTAATTTCTTATATGCTCCAGGAATTCTACTCGAGGGATTTACCCAAGAAAAATAAAAACTTCTGTCCATATAGAATTCATTAGTTGATAGTTCACAGTGGCTTTATTTATAATAGCCAAAAAATCTGAAAACAACTCAAATGTCCATCAAAAGGTGAATGGATTAGCAAAGTGCATTACATCCATACAATGTTATACTATCAGAAATAAAAAGAAAAGAACTAGTGAAATGTATGGAAATATAAGTGAATTTTGAATACTTTACACTAAAGAAAAGGCCAGACACAAAAGGCCACTTACTGTATTGTTCTATTTAAATAACATTCTAGAAAATCCAAAGCAAAATCAGCATAAAATAGATCAGAAGTTGCCAGAGAATGCTTATGGGTGAATGGAATTAATTCAAAGAAGCTCAGATATAACTTTCTGGAGTGATGGTAAATTTTTAATAGTTTGATTGTGATGGTTACTATTTGCATTTATCATATCTCATTTTGAACTATGCACTTAAAAATGGTGAATTTTAGAGTATGAAAAATTAACCTGCAATAAACCTGACAGAAAATGTTTTATACAGACGCTGTATTTGACTTTGCATTATTATAAATATTATAAAATATTAATATAGTTGAACACTTACACTTTAATAGAGGAAATAAACAAAATAGTATCATGTAGACAGCAAAAAGATAGTGACAACAAAATGTATATGGTACTTAAGAATAAATTTAACAAAGATATCTGAAGAATTCATGTAGGAAATTTGTAAAACTTTATTGAAATATTTTAGGGAAATTCTATACAGATGGATAGAGCTTCTGGATTTAAGCTGTACTTCTGGATTTAAAAACTGTACTTCTACACTGTACTTCTGTATTTTAAAAAATTGATGTTTTGAAGATCTCAGCTTTCCTCACTTGAGCCATATTAATTCAAGTTAAATTCATTTCCTCAACAAATATTTACTGGGTACCTACCTTTACTTAAGCATCTACTGTTGTAGATGTTTGAGAGATGCAAGTGAATAGATCCAAAAAGAACCCTGCCAATTTTGAGTTTGTAGTCTAGTTGGGAAGGAAATGGGTAGCTGAGACAAAATGAAATAACAATAGGCAAACAATAAATAAATTATATAAATATGTTAGAAGGTGATACTTGACTATTAACTTAAAGTAGAGGCAACTAAATTATTAGAAGTAGTAGACAAGTGATGTGATTGTTTACAATTTTAAATGAAGTTTTCTTTAAAATCAATAAATTTATTTTAAAAAATATATGTACAAAATTAAATGGCTCAAAATAACTAGCTTATTACTGAAAATATATATGTGTTAAAGAGACATACTCTATCAGATATTAAGAGCATTGCAAAGCTATACAAATATGATAGTGTTGTATTGGTGATTAATATACAAAGGAACAGAACAGAGAACCCAGAAATACATCCAAAGATATATAAAAGCCACATAAGTAAGGAAATAATGGATTATTTAATAAATGGTCCTGGAATACAAATTGGATCTACTTCACATATACCATGTATTTTGCTATGTATAATGCACACTTTTCTGCCCAAATTTTTGAGGGAAAAATAAGGACATTATACATGGATAAAATGATTGCATACCATGGGTATAATAATGGCTGTAATGATCCTATGTGTAATGCCCACAAAACATGGGTACGCATTGTACATGACAAAATATGGTACTCAGAAATCACTTCAAATGGATCAAAGACTTAAATACAAAAGAAAAAATATTTAAGATAACAATATAAGGGAATATCTTTATTAAATTGTGGTAGGAAAAAATTTACAAGCGCACTTGTCCACACCATGCTGAGTGTTCATTAGTTTTCGATCGAAAATGTCATGACCCCTATGCCCATGCTCCCTATCCACCTGATCTCATCCTGAGTGACTTTTTTGTTTGTTTGTTTGTTTGTTTGTTTGTTTCTCAGGGAAAAAAGTCCTCAAAGGGAAACATTTTGCTGATGTGGAGGAGGTAAAACAAAAAATGGCAAAATCTCTAAAAGGCATCAAAATTGATGAATTCAAAAACTGTTTTGATTTTTTTAAATATATTTTATTGATTATGCTATTACAGTTGTCCTATTATCCCCCCGTTCATTCCCCTCCAACCTGAACACCCTGTCCCACCCACATTTCCCCCTTTAGTTCATGTCCATGTGTCATAAGTTCTTTAGCTTCTACATTTCCCATACTATTCTTGCCCTCCCCCTGTCTATTTTCTACCTACCATCCATGCTACTTAGTCTTTGTATCTTTTCCCCCTCTCTCCTCCTCCCTTTCCCCTGTTATTAACCCTCCATGTGTTCTCCATTTCTGTGGTTCTGTTCCTGTTCTAGTTATTTGCTTAGTTTCTTCTTGTTTTTGTTTCAGGTGTGGTTGTTAATAATTGTGAGTTTGCTATCATTTTACTACACATGTTTTTTATC
>CM052549.1:35944600-35968376 GCA_028533065.1 Trachops cirrhosus | reverse complement strand
TTCACTGTTGTTAATACTTAACAATATTTACTTAACATAACCCTACAAATGTTACATTAAAAAAATGTTACAGTAAAACTTGGATGTAGTGAGGTATAAACAGAGCGTTTGAACGAATGTTTTAAACAAATTTAAATTTGTTTAAATTAGCTAGGAGCAATTTTATAAACTTGCCAGTTCTAATTTTTTTTTCAAATCCTTGCATAGGTTCAATTTTTCATGGATCCTAAAGACTAAAAAAATTTTTAATGGTTAACTATAATATATTTAGTGCAAGCTATATGTATGATTAGGTAAAGACCAGGAATCATTCAGTAACTTTTTTAAAAATTTATTTTTATTGTATTTTTTCCATTACCATTTATCCTCCTCATACTCTCCCTCCCCACAATCACCACACTGTTGTTAATTTCAATGAGTCCCTTTTCCTTTTGTGCTCAATCCCTCCACTCCCAAAAGCACCCCTCCATAGCTGTCAGATGAAGTTATCTTAGGTGTCTCTGTACCATATTAAATTGTCATTATTACTGCTGCTAAGGTGATTGGGTATTTTTGAGTAAGGAGAAAATGCCTGCCATGTAAGAGCATAAATTGAAATAGATGAATATATACTTCTTATCCAAATATGAAGCAAGTTAGAACCAATTAACTAAGGTTCTAATATTTTTAAAGAAAAGGGTGTTATTCAAAGATTCAAACAAAATCTCTTTCAGGAGCTGTAAGATTTCCAAGAGCACACCTCGTTACTATTATATTTTCTAGCAATATCCTTTCATGACCAACACATACAGCTGCCTGGAAAAATATATGCTTTTACGTTTTGAACACAAGTATGATTCCTTTAGTACCTGTAAACAATTAATGAAAACAAATGTAACTATTTTTCTTCAATTTTTAACTGAGCTAAGTTGGCAAATACAACAAATAAAAAAATAAAATCAAGTGAACTGAAGTATTTATCTGTCTGCCTTGGCAACCTTTGATCCTTTGAGAGTCAGATGTAAAAGACACCAATATTAACATTAAAATGGAAAGTGTAATGGCTTAACCATTATTAATTCATCAGATTTAGAAAAGTACATGCTCTTTCACAGAAGCATTGCACATAAATAAAATTTAGTCAGAAAGAATGTGTACTACATTGTCTTGAAATTATATTTAAACAATTGGTAGAAATCATTCACATAATATGTAATACAGATTTATTTTTTATTTAGTACTTATTAAAGTAATTTTTCCTTTATTTATAAAATATGCACATTCAATGTAAGAAATATGGGGCTGGGCAATACATTAAATTCTATGATCCGGAGAGAAACATGATTTATATTTTTGGTGTATATCATTGTATCATTTTTATACAAATATTCACCTACAAAGTTAAAAGTACAAATGTTTATTTTAAAAAGTTATGACAATGCATTCTGTGTATGTGTACACTCATGCAGCAGACTTGCAAAGTTTTCACAAGCATTCAAGGACAGTGCAGAGGTCATTGCTTTCCAGGGGTTTGGGAGATTGGGTTGAACATGTGGAGCACAGAGATTTTTATGGCGGTGAAAATACTCTGTATGATACTATTCTAATGGATATATTTATTCAAACCCACAGAATGTACAATTTTTAGAGTGAACACTGAAGTAAACTATGGACTTTGGGTTATTATAATGTGTTGATATAGGCTCATCGATTATAATTAGTTTCTCACTCTAGCGGTGGACGTCGGCAATGAGAAAGGCTATGTGTGTGTGGGGCCAGGAACACAGGGGGAGTCCCTGTACTTTTCTTTCTCACTGTAAAAGTTAAACTGTTGTAAAAAAGTAAAGTCTTAATAAAAAAATATAGTAGACTTCTGTAAGAAACCTAATTAACAAAAGAATAAAACTGAATACAATATGAGCCTGGGAAATTTGTCTGAAAGTATCCACGATGGAGTTCCTTAATAGAAGTCTTCCTAATTAGCTTAAGAGAGTGTTGTAAATACAAAATGAACTTTTTGATAGAGTGTTTGAAAACTGAAGAAAATAAGAAATTGTATAGAATTTAGTGACATATAAAATGTTTATTGATATATAAGTTAATACAAAAATGTATTTACAAAAAACAGTTTACTCATTAATCATAAATATGTCTAGAACAGAGGATGAGAAGTCTTCACGTTTAACATCACAGAGAACAACACATTCTCTGGATCCAGGAGCGTCCTCGGGTCATGGGAGGAGAGGCCAACCGTGGGGCAGACTGCTGACATCAGTGGGGTGGATTGCAACCTGCACAGGCACCTGAGGTTGAACTGCTTCACTTGTAAGAAGAGGTTTACTTTGGAAGTTGCTCCAAAACAGATAACTTTTTCAATGTAAATATAAATAATGATTCTAACTTGATGTTTTATAGAGCATATACTTTTCTCTATTATGTTTTGGATTGTTATATTCTAAGGAAGATCCTGAACAAAATCAGTTTTATCATAGGAAATAGAGATACAGAGTTACTTAGCTCACTTTTTGCTTGTCAGAAGGATTCACTTTAGAAAGGTAATAGTTTTAAGGACAAAGATATTGTTTCAGCAGAAGCTCTTTATTAGCAAGAAATGTGGTTTTCATTATATTGCATAAATAGTTAGAGCCCAGGATTTTCAATTTTTTTGTTTTCAAGTGTATGACTTGACAGACGCATACTGAATTTCTATAGTCATTTAATTCTGTTTAGTTCTGTTATAGTCATTGGTGTTCTGTTAAATGAATTGGAAATATTATACCCCTCAAATAGTAAAGAATTTTAAAACTACTAGTTACAGAATATTATAAACTCCCTTCCTTCTCTAATTATAAATCATGTCAGCATTGAAAAACACTGTCATCAAGGAAAATTTATGGATTTAGTATCCTGTAATTAATAAAATAATTGATACTCATGAAAGAATGCACTAATGGAGTAGGGATTATACACAGAGCAAGCTTGATATTGAAAGATCATTTTAGATGACTACCCTGAAGATTTTATCTGGATTTTTACCTGTATAGTTTGAGTTTAATAACAGCTCTAGACATCTCTTAATCACATCATCAAATGATATTGAAAAAAGTGGCTCTCATCAATAACACCCTCGCTTTGATGACTAAGGACTTCATTCATTAAGAGTCTTGAAAATACAATATGTACTGATGCTCAACTGCTCTGTTATTAATCTCACAGAATATACAATGTCTATGATGAGTGTGAATGTAGAGATAGAAGACTATGTACAGATAGTCTTCATGTTGTTGATATGCAGGTAAGAGTGAGTATTCATGTATATAGATGTTCTTTCCAGGTGATATTTCTTTTGTTGATCACTATGATTATTTTCCCATTAGAAATTACCACATATTAAATCCTTAGTTATAGACCAAGAAAAGTTGAAATCTTGAGTGTTACATCTGTTAATGCCAAGGATTTATTCATTTATTTTTTCAACTTTGGATGCTAAAATCAACAGGTACTTTCAATTCAAGAGGATACTAGGGAAATATTTACTTTGTTTTTCTAAAAACCATATTTAAATAAAAAGAGAAATACCAAAATTAATAAACTAATAAAATCCAGGAAATTGTGGAAGTCTTCAACCATAGAAAACTTTTGTTACATTGCTGGAAAGCAGAGAGAGAGAGAGAGAGAGAAGGAAAGGGAATGGAATGGGTGGGGCTTAAAACAAACAGAAAAAATATTTTAGGAAAAACATTCATTTAATAAACTCCAGGGATCACTCAGTATACCCTCACCTCAACTCTGTGTGGATTACAATGAATTGTTGGTAAGCAAGTCAAGAAAAGGGAGTGAGAATGTTCAACCACAGGTTGTCAGCTGTGGCTTATTGTCACTACCACAAATTCCATCCAGTGCTGCCCAACCCTAAGTTCATCTGATATGATTGGAGATTGGTGTTTTAAAAACTGAAATTAGAAGTACGCTCCTGGCAATTATAAATTATTATTAAAATATTTCATTAACTATTACATTTATTATTTAAAATACCTTGCCTTTACAAATTCTGTCTCAACTTGCTTCTTCAAGTCAAATTCTCTCAGAATAACCACTTGCCAACTAATGTTATTTTGCCTCATAAGGACAAGGAAGATGGTATTCTGTATCTCAAAAAGGCCGCCTGTTCATTCATTCCCATTTGACAGAAACATCAAAAGGTGGATTTTTCTGGATTATCCTTATCTGAATTTTCTTTTATTGTCCTGAAACCCTAAGATGAATCATATGTTAATGACATTTTTTCTCTTTGGGGAAAAAAGAATAAAAATAAGTATAATTTATTGTTTTCAAACAAGTTTGACATGTGCTTATCTTTTCAGAGTTCCTATAAAAAAGTCTTTGTCCCAAATTTTTACCAGAAAATTTTTTGTTCAAACAAAAAAAAAAATCAAGAGATTATTCCTTACTGAACTCTCCTCAAATGATATCAAAGAAATATGGTTAACTATCATAAGTATAAATCATTTCTGCTCTAGAGAGGTTAGAGATAGGGCTTATAACATTTCTCCTTTTTTTGAAATAGAATTTGGACCTGAGTAAAATCTTTTGTGTCCCACCAACCTCCAAGGTTCTTGGAGATAAAAGTCCAAATTTGCTCTGACATACTGTAAAGGAAACTCATGAGCAGAGTGCTAAATCTAATTTTGAAATATACAAATTATGTCCAGTGCTATTTAAAATAGAATTTTAACTCAAAATATATATTCAAATATTTTACTGACCTATATGATTCTTGGCTCTGGAACTCCTGCATGTCATAGGAGTGATACATATCATGAATCCCCATGAAGAGAGAAACACTCCAATGAAGAAAGCCAAGGACACATGATCCAAACTAGGTAAGACCATGTGCAGGCAGGATTTTTCAAATCTTTCTTGTCATGCTGAAGCCTCCAGCACCTAGACAATAACACGTTTTCCTTGTCCTGGACACCCAAGGGTAGGTCTCCTCTCTTGGAAATAATATCTAGAGTTACAGTTAGGTGCCAATAATGTATAGTGAAGGGTGGATCCAGCTGGCATAGTCTCAATGATCACACTGTGTTGGTCTTACCTTAATCCAATACATTACTCCAGTATTAATTTGCAATAAATAATGCATTTTCTTTCTACACATGAATGAGATGCTTTTGTAGACATGTTTTAGGAAGACAAAAGAAAGTGGTTTCTAATCCATGTGGAATAACCCACTGGTGAATTTCTGTCAGTATAGGTCTCAGTTTATGTAGAATATAATCTTTACATATTTTGATGCTTCAGACTAGACCAAAAAAACATCTGGACTGCAAGGCTTGATTAGAAATATGGGATGGTGCTATACTGACAATTGGTGGTTCTAGATCTTTTTGCACTAGAACTGAGTATGTTCTATGATCAATGTATGAGTTGAACTACAGACTTCTTATTGCAATGAGTGTGATTGTTATACAACAGGTGCGGCACAGTGCTAAGTACCCTAAAGACTACAAAAAAAAAGAGGGAGAAACTGATAACATATGTTGAATATACTGTAAGGAAACACCACAGTCCACAGCAGAGCTCTGTGATCACACGAGCTGGGTTCAAATCCTGACCAAGCTACTACCAACTGGATGAGCCAAAGAAAGGTCTAAAGTTTTAAGTGTTGTTTTACCAAGTTTCTAAAAAGAAATGAAGAAAGAAATAAACAAAGCAGAAACAGACTCATAGATACAGAGAACAGACTGATGGTTTGGGGGTGAGGGTGCTGTGTGAAAAAGGCGAAGGGATTAAGAACAGATTGGTAGTTACAAAACAGTCACAGGGATGTAAAGTACGACATAGGGAATACAGTCAATAATATTGTAATAACTATGTGTGGGGCCAGATGGGCACTAGAAATACTGGGGGGAACACTTTGTAAAGTACATGACTCTAATCACTGGCTATACACCTGAAACTAATATAAAATAATATTGAATATAAACTAATTGAAAAAAAATAAAAGCTTTATTTTTTTTAAGTGAAAAAAACTCGCTTGCCAGGAAGGGTGATGCAGGGTGAAGCACCCACTCAGGTCAGGGCTCCACGTCCCCCCCTCAGAAACTTTCACATGGGGCTTGTGACACGAGTGGCCAGGGCAGCCATGGAGACAGTGCAACTAGCTGCAGGCCTCACAGAGAAGCTGAGGAGGTTCCCAGCAGAGGTGGGTCACATCCAGGTATGATCCATGTGGCACCAGCACCTGGCTTTGGGCAGACTCTGGCCTCCTGGACCCAGGGAAGGTGCCAGTGGGCCTGCAGAACTGGTGCCCAGGTGGTGTGAGCTCTGACAGTTGGGCCTCTGGGGTCCTGAACAGTCCCCATATGGTGGCCCAGCTGGTGTCAGACACCTGCAACCCACGGCAGAGTCACAAGTGCTAGGGATTTTAGAAGGGGTTAGGCAGCAGTTGAGACCTCACACTTTGCCCCTTACATGCTTTGCCATTCCTTCTTCACAAGTGTCATGACTTGTGGCACCCCACATCCCCCGCCCCCAGCCCCACCTCCCACTTTCTCTATGCATCACAACCTCCTGGCTGAAGTTAGTTCAGTGTGTGCTAGAACTTGACAGACATAGGAAGCTAAGGAAAAACTCTCCTACTTTCTACTGTATTCTCAGGATAGTTTGGCACGCAACTGGCTCTAAATAAGTGATTTGCTTTCTAAGTTTCTTCTGTACTCCCGCCAATGCTGTCCCTTGCCTGGCTGCCATCACCCAGTGCTTCTCCCTGTCTTCTGTGATGATGCTCCACCTGGATGAGGCCACCCTGCTGCTCCCACACCTGCTGTCATCCCTGGCTGTCACCCAGTGGTTTTTCCTATCCACAGTGATGATGAGCCACCTGGCTGGAATCACATTGCTGTGCCAGGCACCTGCCCTTGGCCCTGGTCACCGGCTATACAACTAGGATTGTGTTCCTTTACCATCTGGCTTTGACGTGGAGCCAAGGAGGTGGTATCTTCACCCACAGACTACTGCTCTCCTCTGGTGTCCCTCTCCTTGGTGAACTCAAGGACCTGTAAGTGCAGTTCTGTGCCTGTGGACGTCAGTCCCCGGTAGCCACAAACCAACATAAATAAAGATGCCCAGATGTCTCCTACATGCTCCTCCTCCAATGGCCAGGGGGTCACAAGCTCATACTGCCCTGCAGGAGGTGTCCTGCCTCCTCTGTAGCCTGAGTCAGAAGCAGCAGTGCTCTCTGACCCAACCCCATGCTGCTCCCTGTGGTGTGAAGACCATCGCCCAGCTGTCCAGGTTCACCACCTTTGTGTGAGGAGATGCTCTGCCAACCAAGCAGCAATTCTCCACTGGCCTCCTCCAGCAGGAAGCCCGACAAACAGAAAATGTTCGCATAACTTTTGCCACCACTGCCACCACTGCTGTGGGAGTGTGGTGAGCTGTCCTGTCTTGCCTTGCCTTGCTATCGACAAAAACCTGGCACCTTGGAGAATGCCTTAAATGACAAAAGGAAGGTCAAGGCTGATTGTAGTGCCACTCAACCTGCCCCTTCTTTCTGTCCACCTGGGTTGGCAATGGCAGACACCCTGCCCCTGACCATCACAGCCAGCTCACCAGCAGATTTAACCTCTCAGACAACTGCACAGGATGATGAAATTGAAATGGATGCCACTCCCCTTCCTGTGCTGTCATAACCTCTCCAAATTTCAATAGTTTTGTTGATACCGAGACTATGTACACCACTCTCCTTTCCCAGAGGACTTTTCCCCTTCTGTCCCTGTGTCCAGGGAGGATGACCCTGAGGTTATGGAAGCCACTCCTCCATTCTGACCAGAGGGTTATAGGTGCTTCCATTTTTCCTACCCATTTGCCTCAATAGACACTTATCTTTGCCCCACTATGTATTAAATAGAACCTTAGTGCTGTTAGTCTGCCTCTGCTCCTGCATCTTTACTCTCTCACTCAGCTGTAGAGGAAGAACTGCCATGTGAATGCTGATGTGCTGAGCCGGACTTAACCATGAAAAACTTTGTGTCCCAGTGACTGAAATGTGGAAGTAGCTACAATTTATGACTGCATCTTCTGACTCCTGAAATCTTTGCGTGTAAGGGATGATAATCCAGGGGGAAGTAAGGTCCGGAGGTGGGCTGACTCACTCTTCCCTCTTCCTTCTACGCATCTCTCTCCTCTTCCACCACTCTCACGTCAGTAGAGGCTAGATAATCTCTGATGATTATAGAAAACCACATTTTACAGCTCTAGTTTTTAAAAAATGTTTAAATGTTTGTGTGTGTGTTATTTAATTTAGACTTAATCCAGTGTTACTCACACATTCCCACTTTACCCAGAGAGGCTGAATTTGACATCTAAGTTGTCAAGTCTGGAGAAACAAAGTAAATAAGAACTCATGCCCGCTCTATAATAATTAAAAATTTATATTTATTTAGAATTTACCATGCTGCTTAAAAATACCAGAAAATATCCTCTTTAATAACCATCTGGCTCTAATCTAAACTGCTAAAATATTTAATCATACAAATTTAGATTGTGCCCAGTTCGGGCTGACCCTGTAATTCCTTCCATAGGGTCTCCACTAGACTTAATAAAAGCAAAATTCCTAACTTTGTGGAGTCTACATTCTAGTTGGAGAGGGAGAAAAGGAACAAGTAAATTATTCGTTATCTGCCAGGTTAGCCAGTAACCAATGTTATGGAGAATAAAACAGTATATGGAGGACTGAGATTGTCAGGAGAGAGAAGCAGCATTTTCAGTGTAACCAGTGGACTGTATAAGCCTCACTGGGAAGGTGGGATTCGAATGGTCTAGAAGGAGGCAGCTGAGTAAGACACCTGAGGGAAAAGCATTCCAGATGATGGAAACAGTCCCTGCAAAGGCCCAGGGGAAGAATGCCTCCGTCCTCAGGGAGCAGTCAGTAAACAAAAGTGGCTGGGACAGAGTCAAGTGGGAGAGAGGCGAGGACACGGATGTGTGTTGAATTCCCTGCATCACTATTTATTTGCTGTGTGGTCACAGAGGACTCATCCTCCAAATATCTCAGTGAATTCAGCACTTTTTCTGTGGCCTATTTACCCTGCAAGATTTTTGGAAGGATAAAATAATGTAGGGAAGTGATTTATAAGCAACCTTGTTATTGTTCTATATATAGGGAGAGATATATAGAACATCCAGAAAATATAGACAGATAATACATAGGTAAGTAGATAGGTAGATGGACAGAAGTTAGAGTTCTAACTGAATTTTCCTCCATAAAATAATTCAGATGTCGAAGCCCTAACCCCAATGTGATGGTATTTGGAAATGGGGCCTTAGGGAGGCAATTATGTTCAGAAGGGTTGGGAGAGTGGAGCCGTCATGATGGGATTAGTGCTGTTAAAAGAAGAGAAAATGACACAAGGCTTTCTCCCTCTGCCATGTGAGTACACAGCAAGAAGGTGGCCATCTGAAAGCCAGAAGAAGAAACCTCACTACAAAATGAATCTGCCTTAACCTTGGATTTCTCAGCCTTCAGAACTGTGAGACATGGAAGTCTGTTGTTCAAGTCCCCGGTCTATGATAACTTCTTACAGCAGCCTGAGCAGACTAACCCAAGTAGGTAGGTGGGTAGGTAGGTAGGTAGGTAGGCAGACAGGTAGGCAGACAGGTAGGCAGACAGGTAGCTACATGATAAATACACGGATGCATAGATGATGTTGGAGACAGAGCAGGTACATGCATAGTGTGTATGCTGAACGAGTGCCTGAAGCAGCAGTGCTTTGGTTGCCTTCACTAGGCAATTCAAATAGGAGATCCGCATTTTAAAGGGAACATAAAAGTGTTTGTTTTTATGAAGTAAAAACATGGAAAAATACGTTAACTGTGCCTAAACATGCACAGAGCTATGCCTAGTGCAACACTTATGAGATTAGACCTGTAAAAACAAAAACCACCATCACAGAGACGCTGCGGACTCCTCCAGGGCCCCTGACGCTGATTCATGCACTCCGAGTTGATGATTACAGCCCAGAGGATCAGAGCGCCTGCACTCCGGCTTCAGAGAATGGCCTACCTTTGTAGTCAGAACTGCCTCTCGGAGGAAGGGGTGAAATCCGACTTTGCTTCTAATAGTCCCACACCCTATCTATGCCGTGCCTGGAAATATTACCAGGGACACATCCTTAAAATCCATACTTCTTGCCATGGCTGGGTGGCTCAGTTGGTTGGAGTGATATCCCATACACCAAAGGGTTGAGAGTTTGACTCCCAGTCAAGGCACATATCTAGGTTATGAATTTGATCCTTATTTAGGGCACATATGGGAGGTAGCCGATCAATGTTTCTCATGTCGGTTTCTCTCTCCTGCTCTCTCCCTTCCTCTCTCTCTAAATCAATAAATGTATCCTCAGGTAAGGATTAAAAAAATCCCTACTTTTCTTTTTATTAATTTTTAGAGGGAGAAAGGGAGGGGAAAGGAGGCAGGGGATATGGGGAGGGGAAGAGAAAGAGAACGAGAGACATATTGATTTGTTGTTCCACTTATTAATGCATGCATTGGTTGATTTTTGTATGTGTTCTGACCAAGGATGGGACCCACAGCCTTGGCCTATCCAGAGGGCACTCTAACCAACTGAGCTACCCAGCCAGGGCCAAAGCCCATACTTTTGATTTTTCTTTTTAAAAGGGTTTCAACCTAATAATAATCATCCCAATAAGGCAAATATTTAACAAATACATAAGAGATGCAAAAATGATTTTTAATTTCATGTTTGATGCACTTAAACTGTTGACACTGTTTCTAAATAAATAGAAACAGCTTTTTATTGTTTAATGAAAATAATATATGAACATGATGGCAACTCAAATATACTGAAATTCCACCGTTCTTACCTCAGCTTCCTTCTCCAGAGACAGTTTTCACTGCTGTGATGTTAACAGCGTTTAAGTCTAAACATCATGCTTATCTTGCTGCAGTACGACATATCCACTGTAGACAACATTTTTACCTCACTAGCATGGAAAGGAAGAAAAAATTCCAGTACTTTTCCTCCTCATGTTTCCAATATATAATATCAATTTTATTAATTTGCTCCTTCTCTTTGGTAACTTCATGTAATTTTGCTAGACTATTTATAAGGGAAGTAGCTAGAAACACTGGGTCTGGACACGGACCACCTGGGCTGAAATCCTTGTTCTTTAGCTTATTATCTCCATACCCTGCCTCAGTTTCTTCATACGTGCCTCAGTTCTTCATCTGTAAACCATGGGAAAGGATGATACCTACCTTATGGGGTTGCTTGTGATAATGCAAATAATAATGCATTTGCTGCTCATACATTTAGTGAGGGGTTCATGTCCAAAATTTATAAATAACTCATGAGACTCAACACCAGAAATACAAACAACCCAATCAAAAAGTGGACAGAGGATGTGACTAGACATTTCTCCAGAGAGGACATACAGATGTCCAATATAAAAAGATGCTTAATATCACTAATCCCCAGAGAAATGAAAATCAAAACCACAATGAGATATATCACCTCACACCTGTCCACATCAATAAATCAATAAACAAGACATGCTGGGGAGGATGTGGAGAAAAGACAACCCTCATGCACTATTACTGGGAATGCAGATTGGTACAACCACTGTGGAAAACAGTATGGAAGGTCCTCAAAAAATTCAAAATGGAACTGTCTTATGACCCAGTGATTCCACTTCTGGGTATATGTGAAGAATCCCAAAACACTAATTCAAAAAATATATGCATTCCTATGTTCATGACAGCATTATTTACAATAGACAATCTATGAAATCAGCCTGACTGCCCCTCAGTAGAAGAGTGGATAAAAAAGCTGTGGTACATATATACAATGGAGTATTACCTGGTCATAAAAAAAGAATGAAATCTTATTTGCAAAACTCTACAAGGCACCATCTCTGGGGTAGCTATGCTAGCATCTGATCGGGGAAATTAGGAGCTTAGAAACAGGACAAATATATCATCATTTACCTTAATTTTTTAAAAAAACATATATAAACTCTTTGTAAAATAAGAGGTCTTAGGTTAATAAAACTGTTCAACATCAGCTAGCACAAGTGCACTTTTTCCTTAAGTAAAAAGGATTTTCATATTTTCAGTCATGCAGGCTGAGTCATTTTTGTGAAGCAGTCTATTTTCAAAGAACTGTGGTTTTCAAAAATTGTATGATTGCATTTTTAAATATTAGTTATTGGTAAATCCATTGCCTATGTAATATATAATCTTGCTCAAGTTTTACTTTGAATTAATTAACTTATTACCCAGTACATTGAACCTAGCCATCTTTATAGCATTTATAATTTTGATTTTGATGTGTTCATCTCTAATTTATCTAGTTTACCTAGTAATACTAATAATGTGATAAAATTATATAAAATATAGTGTCTGTGTATGTGTAGACCACTGTCAGTGATGGAAAATAAGAAATCTAAGAACCTGTAAGTGGGGAATTTAATTTGGAATAGTCAAGAACAGGAATTTCCTTACTTAAATTTATGCCTTGAACAAAGTTTATTAAACCTATGTAAGAGTACAAAAAAAGAGGTTTTGTGATAGAACAAAGTTACTGTATATATTTTCCTGAGTGAATATAAAGTCTTACCTGAGAACTTTTTCAAGCCCTACATTGTTCGTGTTATTGTGTATGCATAAATTTGGAGAACTCAAAAAGTTCTCTATTATATACTTAAAAAGTTAATCGTTTGCTTCTCCTGCTTCAGGCACTGTGGTGTTCTTCAGTTCTCTGAAGTTACCGAAACCAAAACCTGTAGGTGTCTTTGCTTTGTCCGGCTGCCTACAGAAGGAATGCTTGTGAGGGAAGCACTATGCTTTCCACTACAAAGGGTGGGTATGTCTCAATGAAATCAATAGAATACCTCCCTAGAATAAATTATCTACAATTCCAGAAGTTTGATAGCATGACTCTTTGCAGTAAGGATCTCTATCTAAAGTTTAGGGAATAAATGGCTTGCTAACTTACGGCACTATTTTACATGTAACAATTTATCAAGAACAAATTCTAAATGACAGTCTCCTGATGCTACCACAACCCCACTACAGTGAGCACGGTACAGCCCAGCCACTGCTATGGCACTGAGATGCCCTCAGCCCTTCCAATATATAAAACCAAGCAGGGAAGATTCACATGTTTTGCCATTTCATAGCAACATTCTTGAGTATTTATATATTGAGTAAAAATAAAAACAGAAACAACTATATGAGAAAAGGTGCCCACTATAGCATTTCTTACACTTAAGTTTTAAGCCAACTTAAATAAAATCACCTATGGAGAGGGTTCCACAATTGTGGTGCCTCGGTGCAATGCAATGTTATGCAGGCATCTAAACATGAAAATATTTTCATTAAAATGAAAATGCTTATTATGCTATTAAGCAAAAGTGCATACAATGGTATTGATCACAACTCATTAAAAAAATTAGGCACTTCTGGGGCTGAAACTTGCGCCTTGCTTTACTTTCAGAGTTTACTTCCTTCAATATACCTGATCTCTCAAAAGAGTTGGTATATTGATCAAAACTTACTCTAAAAAATGTCTTACAAAATGGACACAGAGTAGACAGGTTATTTTGTCTTAAATATATTGTTATAATTTAGTGCCTTGTGAGGGTGGGGTGGTTAATGGTTGAAGACCTGCCCTGGGAAGGAAATACACTCCATTTATTTTGGATGTGCGAACACTGAAGACTAGATGGCTATGCACACTGGTGATGACAAAAAAAGGTGACTATCTTTGCCTTAATACCAGTTTAAATGGGCCAAGTGGTCAAAATGTTCTATAGTTAGCACTTAAAGTAACCTCATTACTGAATGTGCAAATCTAAGTTTCTATTCAGATAAGTTGGGGGCCATGTAAATATATGCTTTATCAAGTAATTGACTTTTTACAAGGAATCTCCATTGGTATTCCTTAAAAAGTAAATTTAACTAATGCAGTTACTATTGCTTCATTGGGAAGACTTGGTTTAAATAATCTCTTGGGTAAACTTTTGTTGCTTATATTAAAATATGCCTATGCTGCAGTTTTTGAGTTAATCTAAATTTTTCAATTAGTCATTTTCTGTTCAAGCTCAGCAAGTTTATCAGTAATTTCTTTAGTATGTTTGTTCTTAGGAACAAATAATGACAAGATAAAAATTCTACGCTATTTAAACAGTTATCGTCAGTGCTTCATTTGTGGTTTACATTTTAGTTTTCATTCTATGCCTTATCTTAAGTATTACTTGCTCTTGAGAAAATGATTCCCTCTGTTTCTACTGGGTCAACATCTCACAATGTCCTCCATTGGAGGAAATGGGGCGAACCACCCTGATGGTCTGGTCTAAGCAACTTTCTCACATCTGAAAGCTTTTTCACCACCCTCCTTCACCAGAGCAGGGTTGCCAGGGCTGCTACAGACTCTGCATGAATGAGACAGTGGAGAAATCCACATTGAACTTTTCAGCTAAAAAATATGGGACTTAGCCTCTTAGCTGCTTAGTTAAGAGGCACAGATGCCTTCCTGAAAGCTTAACAGAAGGTAGGAAATTTTATTTTAAAGATTCATCTGTGCAGAGCAAAAGCACTGAAATGAAATCAAAGTGCAATCCTTTCAAGTTTATTAAACCAATCAGAGTGGTAAAAGGCTGACTTAAAAATCTTAATAGAAATTTGCATTTTATTTACCTATTATTTATAGGTAATTCATTAAATGAAAGGAACACAGGATTATAGATTTAGTAAAGATGGTCTCTAACTCACTAGGTCTAAATTATCCATGGGATATATAATATTTTAGTATCCGTGCTTATATTGAATAAAGTTAATGTTTTGTTACTTTATTTAACTATACCTAGACAATATATACCTCAGTCATTGAACTATAGTCCAAAGGCATGAATATATAAATTTTTTTATTGCTTATTCTAAAACTAATTATTACATATCTCCTAAATAAAGTGCATGATTGTTTACTTTGAAGAAAGTAATATGAAGTTTATTCCCAATGAATAATTATGAAATTTAATTTTAAGTGTAAATATTTATAATATTCTGGCCATATCAACTTTTCTGTTAAGTTTAAAGTTTCAGGAATGATGTATATGGAATGCATAATTGGGAAAGGAGGACATCTGCCTGGCCAGATGGATCAGCTAATCTAATTCTAGCCATAAATAAGTAGAATAAAAGCTATTACAACTGGATCATCTAACTTTTTAACCAGATACTAGATTTCTACAGTGATAACTTATAGGCTGGCATATTTACATACTTACTCTATATATTTTATTGAGTATATATATGGCACACACTGAATAAGATATCAAGACACAAAAAGCTATCAAGATTTTAAAAGAACACATTCCTTTACCTAAGAAGCTTAAAGTCTATTGGGTCTAAGCAGGTCTGCCAACTAATCATGAAAATACAGTGTTGCCTTCAGTGCAATAGAATTAGGTATGGTTTGTCATAGCATTAAAAAGAATAGTCGCTAATGGCTTCAGGTAGGTGAGAAAGCATCTCTGTACCTCCACTGCACGACATTTGTTTTTGGTAATAAAGATGTTTCTGTGTGAACTATAAGGAGAAGGGCATCTCACACAGAGGATACAATTCATGCAAAAGCACAGAGACAGGAAGGACTGCAGGCTGCTGCAGAGCTTAAATGTTCATCATAGCTAGAGTGCAGATCCCCTCGCAAGCCTGGCAAGAGATAAGGCTCTTGTCACACAGGGTAATTCTTTGTCATTGTTGCTCTTGCTTTTTATTTTTTTAATTGAATTTATTGGGGTGACATTGATTAATAAAATTATATAGGTTTCTGTTTTACAGTTCTATATACCATCTGTATATTGTATTTTGTGTTAACCACCTTAAGTCACATCTCCTTCCATCACCATTTATCCCCCCTTTACCCTCTTCTACCTTCCTCCACCCATACACAGGTTAATTATTAAATGGTCTTCTAAACCATGATAAAGACCCTTAGTTCATCTTGTAGGGAAACTTATAAGTATGGAAAATGACATGATGAGATCTTCCTTTGGAAATGGTTTGGAAAATTGATGAAAGAGGTATAAAAGTAGGACTGACTCAGATGTCCTAAGAGTTCATATTTGTCAAAATTCCAACAGATGGCATACTCAGCCCAGGATAAACCACAGAGGGTATGTACACGGATTATTAATTTCAAAGGTATGGGCAGAGAGTAGGGTAATCACAAAGGATAGGGTATGAACTGGGTACTATGAGTGAAAGGATGAAGGGAATGAAAGGTTTTAGGAACCAGGATGAAAGGAGTCATGCAAATGAGTGGCATCAAATGGAGCAGTGACCTTGTATTGCAACATAGCCATCTTTAAAGACCTTGTGGGAGGGAACCAGGAAATTAAATACCCCAACCTTGCTTTATCCTCTCATTCCAATTTGATGCTAAGGCTCTCCATTGTCCAAACTGAATCTGAAACCAGAGGACAGAGCTGCTCAGGACCAGGTGGAGAAGGTAAGTGAGTAGATCTTGAAAGACAAAGATATCCAATACCATAGTGATTATAATTTCATAATAAGACCAACAGAAAAGGTCATTTTAAAAATATGTAAAAAGTACAATAACTACAACATCACGTAACCACACAAAATAAATGTTAAGTATTAGTCAAATATAAATCTAAGATCTCTAGCTTGAGTAACTGAGGAGGTGCAAGTAATGGTGTTGATGATATCTTTCTGCCCATCTTGCTACCTCTGCTAATATGGGTCATTTTATTCCCAATTCTAGATTTATCTTCTATCTCCATACGTAAACTCATCATCTTTCAAAGTTCATACTGGTAATCCTAATGACTTCATCATGCCCATGGTCACTGAACACTGAGGTCCAGCTTGTACTTCTCATCTTTGCTCACTCCTAGGTGATTACAAAATTCATGCTGATTAGACTCATCAACAACTAAATCTAATTTCAGCTATGCTATCTCTGGATGACACCTGAATCTTAATATATCTTGCACTTCTGTACTTTAGAAACATTGTCTTAATTCCATCAAGAAATATTGCACATCAGTGTAAACTCTGACAAGATATTATTTCAGCCCTCTCCATTTATGTTTTATGAATATTGTCTAAATACATGAATTAAATTATGTACAAGTTACACTGGTGGCCCAGAGGAAAGAGGATTTATTTTGTCTTTCAAAATTAGGCTTCCAAAATGTATAAATATGCACATAATTGAATACTGGAAGATTAGTTTGCTAGTTCTGCAAAAGGCAGAAAGACATTCTAAGTAGAGAGAATATTATGCTCAAACATATGAAGGTATAAAATACCATGCATGTTAGAAATTGCAAGTAGCTCATTTCTGGAAAGGATAGTAAAGTAAGGGATGACAGAATCCTCAGGTAGAAAGAATGAGAAAAGTTTATACTAGGTAAATATTTCTTTTTATTATATGGGTTGCTAGAATGGTACATCTGGAAAAAATAATTATCACTATGAATGAATCAATTTAGCAATGGATATTTAATAAGATAATAATATCTTTTCATTAACATATAGGCAGGCACTTATAACAGTCATATATGTATATGAACATGATCTTATCTACTGTATTAGTCAGCTTGGGCTGCCATAACAAAATATCATAGCCTGGGTAGTTTAAAAACACATTTGGTTCTTCACAGTTCTGGAGACTGGAAAGTCTAAGATCAAGGTTCTGGCATGGTTTGACTCCTGGGGAGAGCTTTGTTCCTGCCTTGCAGATAGCTGCTTTGTCCTCACATGGCTTTTCTCCTGCCAGTTCAAAGAGAGTGTGAACTCTCAGGTGTCTCTTTCTATAAGGAGATTAATACTATCAAGTCAGGGCCCTACCCTTACAAAACCCATTTACCTTTATTTTCTTACTCTAAATATTGCCATGATGGAGGTTAGGGCTTCAACATATGAATTTTGGAGGTATGCAAACATTCTGTCTGTAACATCTGACTACGTCTAAGCTACTGAAATAGTGAAGCCAATTATTCTACAAAAACAATCAGTAAGTTAATTGGCTATATCAACCAATACTTTGTATGTTCAATACTAAATGGAAGTATACTCTTGAACATTGTTTATGTTCAAGATATATAGAGTTGATTTTAAAATTTCTTGCATTCATCTTTGCAGCCAGTTGAGTTCTGAATGCTCTGATGCTTTTTTTTAGTCACAAATTTTCCTCAGCAGATGTCCATGACAGCTTGTGTAAAATGAGACCACTGATTGAGCAGAGGACTGCGGCTCTTCCTAGAGAGTTTGCCAGACCAGAACAGTAGCTAAACAAGTCCATTGTGACAGTTTGAACTCCTACAGTGCTGAACCACCACCTTGGAATTTACAGCTTACTGTCTCACAAATATCTAAAGTTGCATAAAATGCCAGAATAGTTTTCATCTCTGTCATTGTACCAGAATCTTCGTTTAACTCCAAATCAGATATAGCATCATTATTCACTTTTGCTCATAAATTTAGCCAGGAAATATTGTGTGCCATTCATCTGGTGCTTATTTTCCATGATGCATTTATAAAATTTACTTGAAAAGAATGACAAATTCTGTGTTGTCTACTATAGCCTGGTCATCCCATCTTGCAAGCCAAGCACAGCATTTAATGTCAAATGCCGAGCTCTGATAGCTCAGTTTAGGTGGCGTCATTGTCAGCTCTCTAGTTGATCCAGATGGAGCTGTTTTCACCCAATGTGTCATTTTTATATTAAATGAACAATTTCACCATTAAGTGCCAAAGAAATGAATTTGTTGTTATTCCTTTGTGAATAAACTCTAGATCTCTTGGAAGCATTAAAAACATTTTTTAGAGAAAAATGTTTGGGGTTTCTAGATCAAGATATCCATATCTGAAAAATATTCAAATGTATCATTGTAGCAGGTTTACATTTTTGTATATTTTTATTTTTTCCTAATTTTGTCTATCTAGTACATTAACTTTCCTAAAATTATCTATCAAGAATTTTCTCTTTAGTCAAATTAAAGTAGCTAGGGACAATTTCTCCTTCCTCTAGTACATAAATCTTGTGTGTTAACATATCCTCTCCCCTAGTGCTCCTTGGCAAAGGAAGGGTGGAGATCCTGGAGTTCAGAAGTGTGGGCTGGTGATTGATTAATGATCATATAGGAAGCACTTCTAATTGCTGCTAATGGGGCCTTCATGCCTCTCTCTGAGCACCTGTTATTTAATCTTTACACTTGTCTCCACCATTAAATAAAGCTCTTCAGGGCAGGACTATGTCTTATACATGTTTATATTCCTAGGCATTGATTAGTACATAGTGAACAAAAAAAATGTTTAATTTCAAGAAGTAGTATCTAGAGCACTTAAGGGCACTGTCTTCCAATTCAAACAGATCTTATTTCAAGGCACAGCTTTACTGCTGGAAATGTGGGTGATCTTAGGCAAATGTAGTCTACATCTGTTTTCATTCCTAGCATTATTCCCTTCTTTCTGTTGCTAAATCCTGAGTTCCCCCCACTCCTCTAAAGCAAGAGGATGTGATTTCATTGGTCTGACCCCATCCGCAGCTGGAGTGATGGTCCAGGCTAAGTAACCTGGACCTGGCTCAAAGAGAAGTACATCATCCAAGTCAGGCTTTTGCTGATAAGTCTGGTCTTGTCAAACTGTTGAGAGTCTCTTCTCAAATGACAGAAACTAAAACAACTTAGTAATGAGTTTGACATGCTTTGTTTAAGGAGAACAACCCTGGATTGTGGGATTACAGTGCCTCACAAGCAGTGAAACACTGGGATTCGAAGCAAGAGGGAGCTCTATAGAGGCACCAGGGAAACAGGGCATGGTTTGCTCTGAGATTTCCTTGTAAGGCAAGCAGGTCCTGTTCTCTAGGGTAAGGTAAACTAGGTAAGTCGAGTTGGAGGATTGTGATTGGTATACGTTGAACCCCAGGCAGGTGTTTCCCATAAATGTAGGGGACTTGGGTTTTGATTTGTAAAATGGGCCAGCCACTGGGGTGCCCTCCACAGGTGGGTCCCGGTATAGCAGGGGTGTCAAACTAATTTTCACCAGGGGCCACATCAGCCTCACAGTTGCCTTCAGAGGGCCGAATGTAATTTCAACTCTTAACTGTTAAGGAGCAGTTACACTTATACAGTCCTAAAATTATTTCGGCCCTTTGAAGGCAATCGAGAGGCTGATGTGGCCCCTGGTGAAAATTAGTTTGAGACCGCCTATGGTATAGGAATTAACTTTATCACTCTTTTCAGCTAGGAGTTAGCAGGAGGAATCAGATGGAGCCAGGGTATGTAGTGTTCCTCTCAGAAGAAATGATATGGAAAGAACAGAGGTTCTGATAATAATCACTTGAACCCTATGAGTACAGTCCTTGCCTGAATTCTACCTCTGCAATTTTTGGTTATCAAATCAATAAATCCCCCACTTTAAAAATTACCCAAAGCATTTTGCTTAGATCTGATATTTTTAATTTAAAGGATCCTGATTAATTCACCATGCTATTTAAACTCTTCAAAAAGCTGTGTCTACTCATGTGAAAAAAGGGATAATGCAGAACCTACAATTGGACTAATGGGTTTGAATAACACAATGTAAAATTATACATTATGTATTGATAAACAAAAATAAGAGCCAGTATTTGAAGACCTCTCTCTTCCAGGCACTGTCCCAAAAGCTTTATGCATATTAACTCATCAATCCCCCTAATGACTCTTTGAGTAAGGTATTTTGCAGATGAAGAAATTAGGCACAAAGAACTTAAGGAATTTGTTTTCTACCACAGAAATCTTAAATTTTAATTCAAGGATTCAACCTAAGGTCTGACTCCAGAGTCTATGCTCTTAATCAGGGTGTTACACTGTCCCTCATCAATGTTTATAAAACCCAGTGCTTGTCACAAAGGTTCTACAAATTCATCATTTCTCCTATTATTTATAGGTATTCACTGAGTAATTTGTTTATACAGCAACTGTTCACTTTCCCCAATGTTTTCTGTTCTTAATTTTTTTAAAAAATGTTATTTTATCACCACTTATCCCCTCTATCCCCTCTTCCATTCCACCCACCTCCTTCTTCCCTGCAATTACCACATTGTTGTCCATGTCCATGAGATCTCTCTCTCTCTACCCCCACCCTCTTGTTTTCTTTCCTTTTTCGCTCTATCCCTCCTATCAATGGTACTCATATTGGAGCCTCCATGCAAATCACCTGCTGGGCTTGTTTAAGCTCGGAGTGGGACTGCTAACCCATACCTAGAGTTTCTGGTTCCCTAGGTCCAAGTGGGCAAGTAATTAGCATTTCCAACAGGATTCAGAAGATGCTGCTGCAGGTGACCCACCCACCTCCACCACACACTGAGATCCACTGTTTTAAACTTGCAAGTAGTAAACTTGCAGAGACTCATGTTGATTGCTTGTGCCAAATTAAAAGAAGAAGGATTGAGGGAGATCATGCTTCCTCTCATAACACTGCTACTGTTTCTACAATGTGAAGGCTTTAAGCAGGTTCATAGTCTCCTAAATAATCAAATTCCTAAAATTTCACACAGAATTGCATTAAGTATTTGTGTCTGAAATGCTAAAGTGAGATCACAATCCGTGTAGGAAAATGTGCTCATTTCATTTTGCTCGATAACAGCAGGTCAAGTTTTATGTGTTTTTTAATGGGTCTTTATTTTTTTCAAAAGTACATTCGCCTTTCCTCACTGGAGTGTTCCTTAGAAACCAGTATAACATATCTGACTCAGATACTCGAGATAAGACTGCCTTAAAATTCCATTTTATATCCTAAGAAGAAATTCTTATCCCAAATTTCTGTAAGCTTACAGGGGCTTACATTGTATTTTGTCTTATTTTAGTGCTTTCTGAATTCCTGAATTCCACTTTATATCCAGCTGCATTTTTACTTTAACCCAAATGTGGGATTCAGTTTATTTTCCTGAAATTGACCAAAAACAGAGAGAAACATTCATGGACTTGACTGAAGATTTGGGGAGGAGATGGGGGAAGTTTTGCATTTTAACCAAAGCACCTGTTTACCACTGAATATTAGACCTCTCCACCATGCCAAAATAATCAATTCTTTGGCCCCCATCATTACTTAACTGTTCCCACTGCCCCATCTCTGACTCAGGTGAGCTAAGAGACTTGCCCACTAACCCCAGACATTAAAACTCCCTTAATAGGAACTTAGACTTTAATTTCCAAAGTATTAGTGTTACTAATGGCACATATGCTTAAATTCACACAAAAATATAAATGACTAAACCTATATGTCCAGAATTTACAATGCTACAACTAAAAAAAAAAAGTCTAGTCACAAGAATAGGGACAATTTCCTGCTTCAGCTTCCACCTTTATGCTAAGATAAGACCTCACAAAGTTTCACAGTGGTTTGCAGGGCTTCTCTAAAGGGAAAGTATTATACATGCTAAGAAACTGCACTTTCTGAGAATTCTACTTTTCCAGGATAGTTTTCCCGTGAATCTCCCAGAGGGCCCATTTCTGATCTTAGAATGTGGGGGAAATGAACGGAGTTCATGTAGACGAAGGTAGATTTGCTTCTCATTAAAACAAGACCAATATTTATCACCCGAGCACCAAAGTAACAATTTTTATCTCAAAAAACTTCTCATGAAAATAACGTCTTTATTTTTTGCCCTAATAGCTCTTTACGTTGCACAGTGGTTCTCAATGAGAGCAGAGAAGAAGACATCAGTTTAGTTAGCTAGCTTTCTTAAAGCTTCAAAAGCTGTGTCCACCCCTCTCCTTACAGAGTGTAACTTTACTAAGAGATGCTTTTGGGGGGAGGATTATATCCCCCAGGAATGCACAGGTTTAAAAAAACATTGAGACCCCTTCCCTATGACAGTACTTCTCAAACCTGGCTGTAGAATAAATTCACATGTAGAACTTTCAAAGATAATATTCTGAGTACCGGACTACTTAAATAATACCTGAAATTGAGATTGGACTTCAGATTTTGTTGTCTGGATTTTCAAATTTTTTTTTTTTTTTTTTTTTTTTTAGTGTCTGTATTAGTCATCTCAGGCTGCCATAACAAAAGACCATAGACTGAGTGGCTTAGACAACAAAATTTTACTTTCTTACCATTCTGGAGATTGGGAGCCAAGAGGAAGTTGTAAGCAAGGTAGGTTTCATCCTGACACCTCTTATCTCGGCTTGTAGATGGCCACCATATTGCTTCGTGTTCACAGGATCTCCTCTTTGCATTCCCATGGAAGGGTGGGGAGGAGCAGAAGAAGAGCAGGGTCTCAGGTGTCTGGTCTTAAAAGGGCACCAATCCTACCCTAAGGGCTCTGCCTTAATCTCCTCATCTAACCCTAATTACCTCCTAAAGGTCCCAACTCCAATTACTATCATATGTAAAGTTTCAACATATGAATATTAAGGGAACACAAACATTTAGTTTGTTATAGCTCCCAGGTGATTCCAATATGCTGCCAGGATAAAATGACTATGCCAAGGGCTACAAACTTTTGAACTGTTTTGTATCATTTTTAACTCTTCTCTGGCCCCTCAACATATGCAGTACAAAGATTTGCCTGAGAAAGTTACTCCATAAATATTTGCTGAATAAATGAATTGTGCTGCAGTAGGTAATTAGATAGGCATGAACATAGTAGGAATGATGGGCCAGGTGCAGGGTATCACCAGGGTGGGGAGCCCTGGGTGCCTAGCAATGGGCAAGACTACAAGCCCTTGCATGTGTACTCCCTTAAGCATTAAC
>CM052549.1:35890941-35944100 GCA_028533065.1 Trachops cirrhosus | reverse complement strand
TCATATGTGGGTTATAAAACTGAAACTCATAGACACAGACAAGAGTACAATTGTTACTAGAGGGAAGTGGGTGGCGTGGATAGTACAGAGTAAAGGATGCTGAATATATAGTGACAGAAGATGAGTTGACTTTGGGAGGAGGGCACACAATGCAATATACAGCTCATGTATCATAGAAATGTATACCTTTTAAATAAAATTAGAAAAAATGTGTACAATTCATCATTAAAAAATAATTAAAACATTTACAATGTAACCTTATAAAATTAACAATCAAACTTTTACATGACAATAATTCTAAAAATAAAATTAAAAAATTATTAATAACTTGAAAAAATGTATGCATGAAACCAGAGTAATTTTCTTAATTTATGAAACTATGCAAATTAATAAGGAAAGGTAAAAAATCAATTTAAAAGAGCAAGGAATTTTTCAAAAATTACAAACAACCATAAATTACATGCAAATGTTTAATTTCAGTAACAAGAAAATAAATGCACATTATGAAAATATTATATTTTTCAACTATTAAATTGTCAAAGATTTAAATACTTTGATTTCCCTAGTGATGGCAAGGGTGTGAAGAACTGGACTGCCTTTTATATATATTGTAATTGGGAACATAAATTGCTTCATTCTTTCTGGAGGACAATTTTACAATATCTATAAAAGCTATAATAGTTTTTGTTCACTGCTAGAAATTTAATCTATTGATATTCTTACAAAATTTGTCAATATTTATGTACAAAGATATCCAGTGCAGAAATTTTTATGAGAGCAAAATGCTGAAAGAACCAAAATCATGTTCATCAAAAGAGGTAAATTAATATATATGTGAATGTGATGGCATACTCTACAATAATAATAAGTGAAATATTGGTATGTATGCTAGTATGAGAAGATCTTTAAGTTTTTAGTAGGAAAGGAGGTAGAATAACATGTTAAGATCCCCTTAAGAAAGTAAATTTATAACTAGCTGTATGCATTTCAATAAGTGTGTATTTTAGTGAGGGGAAGAAATCACAACTGTTAATAGTAGGTCTTTTGAGGGGAGGGACCAGTGGTAAGCATTTGCAATTTTCTGGAAAATATAAATTCTCTAACATTATATGATACTTCTGGCTTTTCCCAAAACTAAAATCACCTTTGAAAGGGAAGGGATTTCAGATCGTCAATGAGATTCAGGAAAATACAACGAGGCATTGGGAGAACTGTGTGAAAAGTGCCAAGTTAGGAGGGGACTGAGGTGTCATTGTCCTATACACAATGTTTCTTGTATCTTCTTCAGTAAATATCTCTATTTTTCATACCACACGGCTGGATACTTCCTGAACAGACCTTGTATATCTCAAGAGAGAGACCAAGATTCAGCTGGCCCGTCCAGTCTTTGCCAAGCTTTCCCTGACTACAGGTCGCCGCTTTGTGGTGGTTCTCAATATCTACTTCTTAAAAGTGTGAGGCTTTCCAAATTCACTTCATTGTTCTTCTCCTACAACAAAATACCTATATCTGGTACTTTCTTATTCTTTTTCTTCTACAGTCTTCTGGAGAAGAGTTATTCCTTCTAACAATCACCACTCTCAAGTATCAAAGAGGCTTGTTTTATCAAATATTCCATGTTTCTCCTCATTCCTCAACTTTACAGTTCTCCTCAATTCTTCTTTTCTACATATAAATATATATTCATTTTCTCTCTTTGTTTAATAATAAAAAAGAAAACTTTTTTCTCTTCATGTTCTTTCTTTCTGCTTATCAGTATCTTACTCCTTACCTTAATAGGTAGGCATTTTAGAACACATTTTTGCTCCCTGACTCTGATTCATTACCTACCACTCATTTCTCAGTCCATTGCAACCTACTTTCTGCCTTTGTCACTCCCCAAGCAGTGCTTAAGTTGAAGCCCTTGCGACTCACAACACTAGAAATGATTGACAGTCTTCACATTTTATTTGATCTCTCTGCAGTATTCCAAGAGGTTGCTCATCTCTTGTATTTCTTAATTTAAAAAAAAAAAAAGTGTTCCTTTATCCTCTGTTGTTCAGTCTCCTGCTGTGTCCATCACGTCTCCATCACCCTTACTGGAGATTTCTATTACTGCCTGCTCTAAAAAGGTGGCCCTTGCCTTTTTAGAGCTCTCCTCTCCTCTTCCTTCCCCTCTCTTTAGGCAAACTTAACTAGGTTCTCAACCTCTGCTACCACCTTTAACTTCGCAATTTCCAAAACTACATCTCATACTCTAACTTCCCTCAGTTCTGGAGCTCACACATTCAGCTTCTTCGAAGACATTTCTGTCGGATGCCTCACAGTCCACTCAAACTGCACAGTCCAAACTGAACATACTTGCTCCAAATTTGCTTGAAATTAAACCCTTCTTTTTAAAATCTGTGTGTCCTTCTTATTCTTTACTTGTCATAGGCAGATGCATACCCAGTTCTGTCAAGATCATTAATAAAATACTATTGCATGTCTCTCCATCCTGGGGTAGTGGCCTGGCGACAGAGCTAGCGGCTGTGGGGCCACATCCCAGTCCAACAAGTGAGGCAGGGGCTCACTCAGCAGCCTGATTTTGTGGTCTGGCTATGGAAATTATTTCTGAAACCTCAAGTTAGAGCCTGTGTCTTCAGCTTTCCGGATTATTTTATTAGTCTACAGTAAATCTCTTCCTGCTTAATTTACCTAGAACAGATTCTGTTCTCTGCAGCTGGATCTTAATCAATACAAATTACCAGTGTAATTTTCCTGTAATAGCATTTGTTACCCTCCATCACATTTTTTTCTGATATGCCCATTTCTTCTACTTGACTGTGTGCTACTTGAGGACCATATCCCTGTAATAGTGCACATAGTATATATTCAATACTTATGAATTTAATAAATTTATAAATAAATGGCATATGTTATACAGAGATAACTTTATAGTAACTGTCCTTTCTACTAGAAGCATTGAATTAAGAAACATTTAAATTAACTATGCTAAAGGTAGAAATTACTTTTCAAGTTTTAACATTTTTCTCTAATAGTTGTATCTCCTTTCTAAATTTTCTTTGATCAAGAAAACCCCTTTTGTTGTTGTTCTAGAAGTTTCACGCATGATTTTATTTTCTTTGTTGCACTTGAAAATAGAAATTGAAGTTATAAAGTTATAACCTTAAGATACATCAATGCCGTCAAACTGAAGGCCACGTAATTTATTCCTCGCATTCCTTTGTGGCTCTTAACATGTCAAGGATGACTTGTCACTTTCATTAAGCACTATGACCCTGGTATGAAAATCCAGAGATATTGCAGAGCTTGTCAAAACAGTTTAGCTCTTTTAGTCTCTTCTGGTGCCATTTATTTTAAAGTTTAAGAAGCAGAAAACAAAGAGTGATTATTAAACAACAACATATTTATGCTTAATAATTATGAGTGGTAAGTTATACATTTTATTTAATGGTGCTTATGTGAAAAATAATCAGCTTGGCATAAGAGGTACAAAATTAAATGTCTGCAGGAATGGGGCAGGTTATGAAACATATGAATTGGGCTAGTTGGAACTTAGTGAGCAGGGAGGAGCGAAGGAAATGAGATTGCGTCGATGGCCTTATGTGGTTATCACTGCTCAGGAGGGATGAATTGCTACTTGAAGAACAGTTGGGCCCAGGGTGGCCAGATTTGATTTACAAAAGCAAAAACAGGAATCCAGAGTTTATATGAATTCTCCTGCATTTTAAATATTGCCAAATCTACCAAATTTACATAAATATAAAACTAAGCCAACACTGTGTGAGTCAGTTTCATCTCACTGGTTACTGGGAACCAAATTGAGGTGAGAATCTATTAAGAGGTAAAGAGTTCATCAGCACAATATAGATTCTATACAATACATAAGCATAAAATTTCCAGTAATAAATATTTATTTTTAAATACATATGGAGTTAACTACATATCTTTGCAAAAACAAATTGGACTTTGGCCAATGATTTTTTAGTTTTCTTTATGGTCAGGTCACTATTAAAAAACTCAGTATTTTAGTCAATATTATTAAATAATTGAAAAAAATGACTGAGTGAATGAATAGCATATGGTGTAAAACTAATATTATGTAAGAATTAGTTTCAGGTATATAACGTAACTATTCAACATTAACATACCCAGCGAAGTGATCACCACACTATGTCTAGTAAACATGTGTTATTGTACAGCATTATTATAATAGACTCTATTCCCTGTGCTGTAGGTTCCTTCTCCATGACTTATTTTATAATTGTACATTTGTAACTCTTATTCCCCTTCACCTTTTTTGCCCTCCCCAAGCCCGTATCCCCTAACAATAACCAGTTGGTTCTCTATGCCTATGAGACTGTTTCTGTTTAATATTGTTTGTTCATTTGTTTTGTGTTTTAGATTCCACATGTAAGTGAAATCATATGGTATATATTAAAAGCACAAATCTTGATGTCAAGTACTCGACAAAAGCATTGGAAAAAGGGAATACCCAAACACAAACATTAATTTAATATAAAAGGCAATTAATTATTGCATATTAGTAAAATGTACTTAACCTTTAGGCAAGTGTTCATTAGTATATCAAAGCAAGTCTGTTCTTAAGGGAAATAATGCTAAGGATAAATACAAAATACAAAAGAGAAAATAATTTACAATGTTTTCTACATATAGATACACTTGTGATTTTATATAGATGTGTGCTATGTGTCCATTAATTACTTTTTATATTTATTGCCAATATAATATAAAAAAAACACCAGGTTAATCACTCAAACTTAGTAGCCCTACTTCTTGGGCACAAATGTCAGCTTTACTGCTTATTAAGCTGTGTACTTGAGTAATATTACTAGACCAAAGCCTCAGTTTCCCCATATCATAGGGTGGTTAGGAAGATATAAGGAGAAAAACACTTGTGACAGGGAATATCACATAGTAAGCACTCAATAAATATTAGCAAGTATTATTTATAAAGCATATCCTTCCTACTTCATTTCTTGATTTACCAAATTTCTCATCTACTGAACAAGTGTTTTAAGTACTAGGTATTAGGGTAAGAGTGAGACAGAGATGTAGCTTCTATTCTGGAAGTGCTCCATTACTAGTAAAAAGAAATATATATATGCGCCAAAAAATGCCAAACAGTGTGGCCTATGTTAATAGACAATTTTTACAAAATGTTAAGGAACATACCTGGACCTGAAAGGGTCAAAGAAAGTTTAATACAGAAGTGATACCTTAAGCCGAGTGAGTCTTGAGGATGAACAGCAGTTTTCCGCAGAAAGGAGAGGAAGGAATCAGAGTGAAGGAGGAAACGGAGCACCTCTCAAGTGACAGAAACATTGCTTTCTCTCAAGAGCACGTTCAGCACAAGCGGGGAAGGGGGAGCTGTTTGACCCCGTAGGCTGTAGGGAGCTGAGAGGCCTGGGTCCTCTTAAAAGTCCCCAGGGTCCACTTGCAGATCAAATTAACTTGGCCATTCACACAAAAAAGAAAACGTTTATGTAGAATTTCTTACCTACTAGTCTTTAAGAACTTTATTTTTATTAACTTTTAATCCTCACAACTCCCATAGTACTATTGATATCATCCCCTTTTTGCAGATAAGAATAACAGATACTACTGTGTTAAATGATGTTTCCGAAGTCACACAGACCGTAACAGCAGGCCTGGATTCTGAGCCGGGCTGTCCACTCCATGTTCACCCCTGCAGTATGATGATCCTCATAAACCCTTACTGTCTCTGCAGGTTGTTTTCCTAAGGGAAGCTTGGTGGCTGGTTAAAAATGTTTGTGTATTTGAAGATGGTTATTTTATATGTAAGGATGCAAGAAGTAAAGTAACAGTTACGTCATTAAAGCATTGATTTTTTTTGACTTTCATTTTGGCAAAAGTTGTTATTTTCTACAATTATTTATAATTCTGTATAATTAGTTATATTTTTATGATTGACTTGTTTTGTGCTATTTTCATGAATATCTCAATATTTCACAAAAGAAGATATGGGATTTCAGAAACTGTACCCCAAATTAATTATATTGATGACCATATTTTGGGGATTCTACAGATACAAAGGTATTCTATAAAGTTATAAATCACTATATTTCTATCCATTATATTTACTTTTAATTGAGAAGTTTCCCTGTCAAACATAAAATAATGAAAAATTCATCTAGATTTTTTTTTACGAACACTCAATTGCTACCTACCAGAATATGATGACCTAAAACTCTCTCAAATGTGGTCTGAATGAGATTAGAAGCTAACAATTTCTGAAATGCCTATTTTTCAAGATTTTAAAAGTTTTCTGTGATTTCTACCCATCTTCCTTTAGAGATCATTCCTGTTTCTTTTCTTGGATGAAAATCTACTTTTTCTGAAACTAAAAAGCTGCTGAGTAAGAACTGTTATATGATTTTAAAAGTTTTCTGTGATTTCTACCCATCTTCCTTTAGAGATCATTCTTGTTTCTTTTCTTGGATGAAAATCTACTTTTTCTGAAACTAAAGCTGCTGAGTAAGAACTGTTATATGACCTTATAAATATTCTATTCAGATTTCTCAAAAGATTTAGTTGAAATGTTACCTATGATGACAGATGGGATAAGGAAGACAAGGGCAACATTCTTTACTCTGCCCACATTCTGGACAGACAGGATTTATCTTCTTGTTTTCTATAAAGAAAAAAAATGCCAGTCTTTCTCATAAATCTATTTATATTTGCTATGGAATGACTACCACAGCCAAATTTTGAGTAGAATAATTTGGGGTTTGATAGAGATTTCATTTCAAAATGTGAACAGCATGGGATGAAGGAAGAATAACATTAGTGGTGTGCTGGTAAGTGCTTGAAAGCCAGCAAGCCAGCTCTCTGGGAAAAAAAAAAGAACCCTGATTTGTGCAGCATTTGTTGATATCCTTAGTGTAAGTACTTTCATCACTTCTAATTTCAAGTCACAAATCTGATGTCATCTGGCTTACAAATTCCTAAAACTTCAGTGCTAGTCTTTGCCACAGTCATTATAAGCTGACTTCAGCACACTGGTAAATAGAAACATAAAATTTATTTTTAGAGAACAGTTCCAAGCTCATTAATAACATGCTTAAAAAAAAACTGTAATTCTTTTGATTTAGATTCATCTAAATCTTTGAGATGAAAGTGGACAATGAACTTTAGCCCATATTACACAAAATAAAGTGTTACTATATTATTATTCTAATATAGAACAAAAATATATCAATAATCTTTGGAAAAATGACATAAAAGATCTTTTTCTTTTTCTAATATTGAGAATTGTTTTGGGTGTGATCCTCCTGCAAGCACCTACTTATTTTGGAATCTACATTTTAAAAAATAAATATTAGAAATTAAGGACTGATTGGAAACAATCTCCCTCCATTTAAGGTCATTACAGTAGAAAATAAAAATTTATTGAAAAACATCATAATAGCATGTCAAATAATCAGCATAATTCTTATTTATAGACAAGGCTCAGAGTAAAAGAAGTCAAAGCTTGTGCACAACAAATTTCCCCAAATATTGGGTTGGCCAAAAAGTCCATTCAGTTTTTTTCATAATAGGCTGAAAATGTTGTGTATTTTCTCTTATCTTCAATGTTAAAATAGCTACACAAAATTCACCAATTTTGATTTTTTTAAATGCATTTGGATATGACAGCTGTCACAATACAATCTAACAACACTGTTTCAAATGAAGTTCAAGACAACTAAGCACTCACTACTAGAGCCAGCCTGTAGAAAAAATATGAATGAATTTTTTGGCCAACCTAAACCTTTGGGGAGGAAGACATTTTCCTCTACTCTTCTAGGTTCTTTTGGCTGCTCTAATTATGAAATTGACATGAGACAGATGAACAAGAGCAAGTATCAGATTGAAATATATAAGTATATATGGGAACCTCACATACATGAGCCAGAGATCCCTATATGTATGATCAACATACTCTACATGCCAAAATGACACATCATGGGGAAACTGGTTCTGAATCCCTTCATAATGCATATAAAATTTACTACTCATAATACATTTTAATATTCATATAAATCAAAATAGAAACCACAAAATATCCATTGCAGAAAAAGCCCAATTACATAGACAGGAAATTCTCATGAGGTAAGCCCTATCATCCTCAGTTTATACATAAGTAAACTGAAGTTCAGAAAGGTTAATTAATCTGCCTAAAGTCACACAGCTGGTAAGTGTCAGAGATAGGACTCAATTCAAAGCCCATACTTCTAATCATTGGTGTCTATTTGATATACTGCCTGAACAATACCCCTTTGATATTTATACTGTAGGAGCACTTTTGCGTTGGTTATTAACAGAAAAGCCTTGCTCAGGTTTCTTCAAGTAATATGAAAATATTAAAAAAATAGGAACTGCATTTTGCAATCTCACTGTGACCTAGAAAAAGCCACACATCCAACTTCCAGGAAAGAAAGAAGACTTGCTACAGTCATACCTCACAGGATACAGGAACGCCATTCTGAATTCAACGCAACTCTGGCTTTCACATGATCCTGTTGCCCCCTCTACAGCAAGAGTTCATTGATCTCTACTATTGTGTTCAGGAATTGATTTGGCTTCACTTCCTTCTTTTTGTGTTTTTCTAAATAACTTGTTCCAACTGTAGAAAAAGGTAAACACAGCCATTAAGATTGTTCCTGTGAAAGCAGAGATTTATGCCAAGGCATCTTCATAAAGGGCACTGGATTCTTCAGGAGAGGAAGTAGTTGCTTTGGCAACTTAGGTAGATGTCAGTGTCTTTCATCACAATAGAAAATACAGGAGAATGAGGGGTTGATGATATCAGTGTTGACTGACAAGTTTTAGTACCTGTGTAACCAGGCAAAAACTTCATTTCTTTACTATGACCTTTTCTCCTTTCTTTCCTTTTGATGACAACGGGCCTCATCGAGCACCCTGACTCACCTGTTGCCTTCTCCCTTGCGTGACCCCTCCCTTCACTGTTAAGCCCTCAGGACAATGAGGTTCTGATCAGCATTGAATAATCCTAGGAACAAAGCCTCAGGTGTACTGATCAGAGAGACAGTTTCAGTCAAACTAAACATAACATCTGGGCTTTAGTTGTGTTTCAGTCCCATGCCTAGAAAAGCAGGGAAACCAGAGGAAGTGACACACGCCAGGAGTGACATCAGGACCCGATGCAAGGATCAACTACCTGGACCCTGGCACGAACTGATCAGTAGAGACCCCCTTAGTCCCTTAGTCATCATAACTAGTGATTTCCCCTCTATAACCCATTTCCTGGAAGCCACTGGGGAGCCGGGTCTTTGAGCATCAGATTACCGGTGTCTCCTGGCATGGGACACTTCCTAAAAACAAATCCCTACTTTCTTTGCTGCGAACTCCTGTTCCTGTCTTACTAGACTTTGAGGCACACAGGTAAAGGAGCCCTTTAGTCCAGTATTATCTGAAAAGTACATAGGATGTGTTACTTATTAGCAAGAAAATTTAGTGATCCATGGGTGAGGAAAGACCGTGGAATGAGCGACCCATTGGTGTCCTTATCAGTGTTAAATTATAGTCTCTTAGTCATGCAATAACTTAGTCTTCTATCCCTCCTTTCTTGTTTTATTTTGAAAACTGCATTTCAATTAAATATTTAAATTAAATCCCTGTACGTTTCGGGTGTGAAATTTTAATTAAAAGTCAGTACACTGTGGTTTTCTCATGTAAATTTGTTGCTTGAGGGCTGCCTGGCAAATAAAGAAAGGATAAAACAGAAAATGTCTTTGAGGTAAACTCAGAAAAATCACAGATGTCGTTCCTCTGAGCACTGCTGCATTGAAAGTCCCCTCAGAGGTGAGACAAAAATAGTCCTCACTCCAGTTCGGCACGTTCCCTGAACTAGACCCTTTTGAAGCAGCCATTCCATTTGCATCCTTAGAGTAGAGTGTTTTTGGGTCTCACTGTATGTGACAGCATTAAGCATTGTTAAGAAGGGTAGTTGGAATAAAAATGGAAAGTTCCACATATCTTTTGAAATACATCAGATGCAGTCTGTCCTTGAAACGAAGAAGAGGTCACAGTAATAAAGTTAGCTTTTCTCTTTTCTAAAATACATAGGCAGCATAAGAAGGAAATCTCTAGGCTGCTTTAAAAGACACAACTAATAACTCTATAACGTAATGTTAAAAAAGGAAATTTTAGTGTTTTGTAAGATTCTTAAGAAAGTGAAATAATATTTTTAAGGTCATAACTAATATAGTAGAAGAGGAAAGAAAAACAAAACACATAAATATCTCTTTGAAGGAACCAAAGAGTCAAGCAGATAAAATTTATTACTAAGACTATTGAAAAATTAGAAAAAAATCATAAATATCCAATCTAAATATAAAAAATCTATATCATGACACATTATACAAGCATTATCAGGTATATTTTCCAAGTGTAGGTAATAATAAAAAAGTTGCATTATAACTATAAGCAAAAAAATTAAGCTACACAACTCTATAGAGAATGGTATAAAATCATAAGATCAAATATTTAGTAACAATGTCTCACTACACATTCTCCTTCAGAATCATTAACTGGAAAACATAATAGTGATACAAAAATTATTTTAAAAGATGAGTTAGTTTTTTAATATGATTCTAGTAGATATTCCTATCAGGTAAACTAAGTACTGACCAGCATAAGAATTCTACAGGAGTGCCAAGGATGGAATGCAAATTTAGGGAAAATGGTTATTATTTGTGAATCAGCTGCATATAAGTGAGCTCTCTGCTCCAGTGTAGGGAGATGGAAGTTTAATTAAAAAGATTATTCTTGTTTTGTTCAGGAAAATGCATGTTTTAGCTTTGGGTTTATGGAGAGCTGAACTGCCGTGTGTATTTTTGCTTATTATGCTTTGCTCTTGATTTCCACTGTGTTCTCTAAACAATATCCATTGAAAATTAGCTTACAATTCAATGGATGCACTATTTATAAATAGCTTTCTACAAAATATATATGAAATGTATTATAAAAATAAAAAATAAATTTAAGGCATTAAAATTTCCATGGAAAAATTAATATGTTCCTGACAAGTAGATTTGTCATCATAGGAAATGATTCCTAAATCAGTTCAAATATTGACATGCTAGAGATGGTTTATGAATTCATAAGGTGCTTTAGGATTGGAAGTCATGATTTCCTTTAGGAATGAATTTACATTCTACTTCAGGGAAACAAGATGTGTTTCACCGCTTCATCATTCTGGGTTAAGTACTGAGTCACAACTTCAGCCTCCAGCCTCTATGGGGATTAGCAGGCAGACACCGGAAAGGAAGATTGACAAGGCTAAATTGCAAGACTTGACAAAGTCCCCAATTAATACACAGGGAATGTTTTTTCTGTCCAAATTTAAATGTGTAACCAGGATTATTTGTTTATCTAAAAAGCACTTTTAATGTTAAAGGATAAAGAAGAAATTTAAACTTTAATATACATATGAAAGGAACCCTTATACAAGCCTGCTTGATTCATGCTAGTAAAAACATCTTGGTCAGACTGAAGAAAACTTGCAAAGATACTTACAAAAGGCTTCCTTTTAGAATCCAGAGGGAGCCCAGTCATTTGGTTGATAATCAGGGGATACACAACCTGAGACCACTTCCTTGTTGCTGCAGAACATGATTATCTCCTGGGTGTGCCTTGCAGACATTCATGGGACTTTTCTACTCAAAGTAAAGGACTAATGGTATGAGCATCACTGGGTAGCTTGTTGGAAATGCAAAATCTCAGGCCAAACTCAAGACCTGTGGATAAGAATCTGCATTTGAACAAGATTTCTGAATTTATATACACATTAAACTCTGCCCTAAGCTTTCGAAGGTTCTACAGTGGGAGATCCCCACCTTCCTTAAAGATACACTTTGTCCTCACAGATTCTATCTCAAATCACATCTATTTCCTAAGTGCCACTGCATGCCCCCACTAAAACTACCGAGCTCTGGCTTCCCTCCTATGTTTTAAAGTTCTTCTAAATTATACTAAGTTTCTTCTACTGGGGAATAGGAGAGATGATATTAATAGTGAGAAAACTAAAGGGATTTATCCTAGTTTTTTGAACTCCTAAGTTACCATTAATTTTTCTCTGAAGTACCTATAATAGCAAACAAAGCTTGGACTTAGAGAATTCTTTTCCTGCGGAAACCCTCAGTTGGTTAACATGAGATTTAGATTCCCATTTTTTATAACATTGACACTGGTTTAGTAAAACAGAATTCCCCTCTGGCCCTACCCCCCAAAAATGTATGTTTTAGAAGGAGTGGTTACTTACATGATACATTTCTTAACATGCTTTATTTTCTTAAAGGAGATAAAGCTTCTTCCAATTTTATCAAAATAAAGTGTAGAAAAGCCCTCTTGATTAGAGTAATCTGTTATTATGCAAGCAAACTGAGCTGTAATGACTTACTGTCTCAAGGAAGAAACATCACACTGACAATTCCAAAATGGCAGTTCATTAAGGGGAAGTGAGAGCAGTTTTCTTTCAACTGCTTGTGGTTTAAGGTCTGGCATTGTTAGAGCCAGGTATCAGAAAGAGGTATGTCTTTGGTTTGGCTGATTACTTCTTTACTTCTTATTTAAGATTTTTATTTATTTTAGACAGGGAAAGGGAGGGAGAAAGAGAGAGAGAAGCATCAATGCATGGTTTGACTCTCACACACCCCCTACCAGACACCTGGCCTACAACACAGGCATGTGCCCTGAATGGGAATTGAACCTGCGACCTTTTGATTCACAGGCAGGCACTCAATCCACTGAGCCGCACCAGATAGATTTCTTAAATGAAGGATAGAAGTGAGGTTAGATTCTAAGTGAAGAAAGAGTGTTACAAGAGTCCTCAGACTTGTGGGGGTGTAATCATAAAATTGATGATAATAGTAATTCTGTTTCTCAGGACAATGGAGGAGAATGGAAATTAAACTAAAATGTTATAATTTTCAAAAATTAAAACCTCTATTTTTGCCATTATTCATTATATTTCAACAAAACTTCAAAAGCACAAGATAAATTACCCAATGAAATGTCATCTTGCCCTCCACAGCTAAAAGGTATGTTAAATCAGTTCCATTTCTATACTAGTGTTTGTGTAAACACTTTGTTTTATTTCACAACAGGTAGATAGCTATCTAACCCAGTTCATTTATCGGGTAAGGAAACTGGGATGTGAAGATTCCACTGACTCATCTGAATCAACTGTTTCTTCTGTGCTCTGTGTGCTGTGACTGCTAGTTAGCACACAGAATGCCCTGCTTTGCCCGTGTTTCCTGCAACAAAATTTAATTGGTGATACATACCTGTCAACGTAAGAAACATCCGAACCTGTGAGAATTTCTGTGAGTTTATTTGAACCAAACTGACATAATTGCCAGGCAGCAAAATCTCAATGGATTGAGGAAATGCTCTGGAAAATGGCAGTTTTGCACCTTATTTTATACATTATAATCAAAGAGGAAGTGTAAGAGGGTTACATGAAATCCACTGATAATAGATGAGGGAGGCAGAAGAAAGCAAAGCGGAGGCAGGGGGCTTCTGGGATTGGATAAAAGGTAAAATGATAGACACATACTTCTTTTACATAAGTGGGTACAGGATAATTAATAGTCAACAATTAAATGATAACAGTAACAATAAGGGATTTGTGGTCTCTGCTCTGGGCCAGTGCCTGTGCGTTGAGGGGTCTGGAACAAAGGAAATTACTTTGTTATTGCAAAGGCCTGCTTAACAGGCATGCTATTCCAAATGCAAAAAGACAACAGACAGGCTTAATTAAGGTAAAGATTGACCTGTGTGAGGGAAGATTCTAGCCTGGGACATGACCTCCGGCCTTGACCTGCTTTTAATTAGAAAGTTTTAATTTCAGGCCATCCTATGGGGTTACTTTCCGTCTTTGAGTTCGTAAGGCTGTCATGCAGGCTTCTGAGCTTGTCAGGTTAGCAGTGGCCCCTTTTTGTCCACACACCTAAGTCAGATAGTTACATAATGAATGTATCATTACAAAGTGTAACAGTGCTGAACTTTACCCAAGCCCTGTGATACTGCAATGCAAAATAATGCCGGTTTAAGAAATCCCCTTTGTGTCTATGAGATAGCTTACTGCAAGAACGTGCTTCCCCATATGATTTAAGGAAGACACAGACCTTTCAAATTCCTATCTTTGCTTCATAATAATTAGATGAACTGCTTGCCCCCAGCTGCTGAATGAGAGAAAGAAAAATGATTCTTAAACTTCAAGTGTCTCACCTTCCAGGCACCTGAACTTTGACCCACCCTCCACCAGCACCAACATACAGCCTCTCCTGAGTATCCATGTGCCTCGGGGTAAAACATTCTTTGATCTACTATCCAGTCAAGCTTCCCTTTCACTCTGCTTCCCCACCTGCTTCTTTATAACCTTGTTTCTTCCTCACTATAAAAGAAACCTTTTTGCCCAGCTCTTGATAAGACTTGCAGATTTCATGGTCACAGCTCTCAGTGCAATAGCCCCTCCCACCCCCTTACACTTCCACATCTTGCAATAATCCATTCAAATAAAGTCTCTTCCAACACTCCAGATTTTTTTTTAATTTGACAAGTGAGATAAGGGGTTTAATGAAAGTAAATCTGCTCAAGAAATCTGACTGAAAACCTGCAGAAGTCTTATTTGAAGGAACACTTGAGCTGAGGAGGGGACTGAGGGTGGGGCGTTGCACTGACAGAAGCCTGAGGAGTTTCTGGCATCTGCTGGAGAGACCCAGGGGCTGAGCTCTCAGGGCAGAGAGGCACAGCCTGAAGAGACAAAAGGGGAAAGAAGAGAAAAGAAAGATAAACTGCCACTGGATACAATTACATAATATTGTTATAATCATCAAACTGGTTAAGAGACTAGATCTTAATAATCCTCACCATAAAAAATAAATGGTAATTGGTGACATGGTAGAGGTGCATGGTGTCCATAAAATAGCAATTATAGGGCAATACAGTCCTCCATTGCTAAGAAATGCATCATTAGGTGACACTTAGAGGGTACAGCCTACTGCACACCCAGGCTAGATGGTATAGCCTATTGATACAGAGAGATCTGATCAGACCACTGAGGAGAAGGGCCGAGGGGCCATAGGTGGACGCAATGGTAAACAGACTAGGACAGGATTGACTGAGAAGTTGAATGCCTCCGGAGCAAATGGTATTATGGACTAGAAGATTTGAAATAAAAGAAGGGCTCTTGGACTCATTTGCTGGCTCTCCCTTCCTTGAGGATGCCTGGATGATCGTACTGCAGCTGCCTCTGTTTCCCAAAGGACAGTATTTTAGATGGGAAGGAGCTCCAGGCACAGCCTAGGATGGGGCTGGCCTGGCAGAGTGTGGCAGGGTTATTCTTCTTGCGTGTTCTACAGGGGATGGCCTCTGAGGCAGAAGCCTGACATTCTTCCAAAATCGTGCAGCTTTTGTATCTCTGATTGTTTCAGTTTGTAAACTAATCCTATAGAAAAAAAGATAAAACTAACAGGAGGATGCTAGGAGGGCTCAGCCTTGGACTTTAGCCTTAACTGATAGGCTGAAGTGACTAATGCATGTGGAAAGCTGTTATTCCAAAACTGTGAAGATTTTGAATAAAGACTCCTTTTTTTTTAAATCACCAAACCTTTTACCTTTTATTTACTCTGTAAATAACTGGAACAACAAATCGATGTGTCTCTGTCTCTAAAATCAACAAAATTAAAGTTAAAAATTAAAAACAGAAAAATGGACCACACCCCAGCTCAGGGCTTGGGCAAAAAGCCAGACTGAGGCTCATACTGGCTGAATAAATCACCTTGAAGATTTGCCTGCAATCTCTGAAAAATAGTTCTGATGCTAACAGTGTTTATTTTAAACCAAAATGGTCTGAAATGCTCATTCCTGTTGTAACATTTTCAGAGAAAATGTTACCTAGAAGGTGGCAGTGGGCAACAGGACCCCAATAGCTGTTCCGTAACACCAGTACTGTACTAAAAATACTGCAGGCAATTGTAACACCATGGTATGTGCATATCTAAATGTAGAAAAATATATAGTAAAAATACAGCATAAAAAATAACAAATGGTACACCTGCATGGGACTTGAAGGACGGGAAGTTGCTCTGGGTGACTCAGTGAGTGAGTGGTGAGTAGGTGTGAAGGCCTAGGACATTACTGTCCAATTGTTTGATATTGTAAAAAAACATTCTATTGTGTCTATTTTCATGCAAATAACATGTTTCTGCCTTTTGATCTTTTCATTATGAAAAATCCAAGGGAGCAGAATTAGTAGATCCGTAGATTCTTCTATAACTTTTTAAAAGTACAACATACTTTCCAAGGTAGGACTATATTAATTGTTTTTATTTTTCTTCCCTTTCTTTGCTTTTGCTCATATACCTGCCTTGCAAACATCTCTCATTTATTTTTACTTTATGAAGTGAAAAGACCCACCAATTACAATTTCTTTGATATACATTTCATAAACATTTATAGATCTTATATCTTTGTACATTTTATAATGTCATAAAATGGCCATTAGAATTTAGCTAATTGAAATGTTTTATGCAGTTTAACTAAAATAATATTAATTAATATAATCTCTGTTAAAAGCTTTACTGGATAATTTCAAAGTTTCTTGAACAGTGCTACAGCTTTATTTTGGATATTTTTCCACTGATGATCCCTGCGAAGACGCAGACTCTGAACCAGCAGACCTAGAGTGGGGGTCTGAGCTGGCATTCCTGCTGAGTCCCGTCGGCCCTGGCCTGCACCTCAGACAGCAAGGCCGGGATGTCCTTCTGCATTCACATCACAGACCAGACTGAACAGGGTGAGTTTAGTCACGTGCTTTCCTTATGGCTGGTCAGATCTCATCTTGAAATTTTTACCTTCCTTACAGAAATACAATGGGATTGAGAACCTATATAGAAAATAATTTAACATATTTAACAATAATTGTTGGTGAGTCACCACAGATCAGACAGTATTACTGGTTAGCTTCTCATCCTTCCAAAAAGGATCTTCCCCCACCGCCCCAGAAATCATCACTTAAATTTAAAAGCTAAATAAAACACCTTGTTACTGCTCACTGGATGTTAAATTGTTTCAAAGATATAAAATGTTTCAAAGAAAATTATATTTCAGCATTAGTACTTACTTTTTTCTCTGTTTTTTACTTTTAATTGAAACTAGAATCATATCATAATCCTAGCAGGTATTTTCCTCAGAACAAGAGGAAATGTTTTCAATTCCAAATCTTTTATGATATGCTTATCAACTTCTAGTTTTTAAATAAAAATAAAGACAGATGGTATTTAAATGTAGTAAATATATTCTTAAAATTCATCAAGATGTGCACTGAGAATAGAATTTAAGATAATAGTTTATTCATTGTTTAATTTTTGAAGTATTATATTAGAATTTTTTCTCTTTTTAATGAAACTAAATGCTATTTAAATTAGAAGAAAATAAATTTATGTTTAGCTTTTAAAATTTATCTGCTTTGTATGTTTGGTAATATAAAGTAAGCATTATAACATATTAAGCAGGTCACTTAAATTCATGTCAAAGTAAACTGCAAATGAAACAGGGGGATCTGGTGAGATCGCTGGGGAGCAGGGAGGGACCCCCAAGGTGGCAATAGAGTCTGCCTGGGCCCTGGAGAAGGGAGGGGTCAGGAAGTGCCCAAGGCAGCAGGACTGAAGTAGCTAGCACATAATACTTTTCCATACCTTCCCGTAAAGAGTAAGCAAACCAGGCACACGGCGCCTTTGGCCTGGGCAGAGATGCATGTGGCTAGAAACCCTCTTACCCCCTAAAAGCAAGGGGAGGGTCTGACTAGCCAGTCCAGCCTCAGTTGGCTGAAAAGTTGGGCACTACTGGAGTGCATAGGATTTTGGAGCTGGAACTTTAAATGGAGGGCAAGCAGAGTCTCGGCCAGTCTGGTTTGCCTCCCTTGTCTGGTTTGAAGGGGACCCAAGCATCCCTGGGCCAGCAGGCCCTGGAGAGTGTGTGGTCTGGCAATGTTCCCAGGCCCCTCCCAACACAGATGCGGCAATGGTATGGGGGACTGGTGCTGTGTGGTCCTGCTCAGCCGGAGGCAGGGCAACCAGATGGCCAGAAGGATGGGGCACAGGCGCTGAGCCTATGGGCAGGAGTGGAGAGAAGGGCAGCACGTAGCAAATGGAACACTGGCACATGCACAGACTCCAAAAGATGCCTGAAGCCAGACTGGGACTGGGAACCAGCTAAAACCTCCTGGATGGTCATGCTACAGCCACCTGCATTTTCCAAAGACAGTATTTTAAATGGGAGATGGAATTTCAGGGGCAGCTTTGAGCTAATCTGGCAAAGGGTGTCAGGGTTATGTTTCTTTGTGTGTTTTAGAGGGAATGGGCTCTGTGGCAGAAGCCTGCCATTCTTCCAAAGTTATGTAGACTTTAAATAAATGACCCCTTTCCTTTTTCACCAAACCTCTGCCTCCAGAGTTTGCTTATGGGGTGGCTGGCAGTAGAATCTCACTTCCTGTTTGGTAACTCAAGGACAGCAGTACAACCATATGGACAGTGCAGAACTAAAAAGAGAATGTCTTTCTTAAAAACATGGTACCTAAAGGTTGGGATTGAACCATGTGGAGCAGATAACAAAAAACTACAGAACATTGAAATCTGGAATGTTTAAAAAAATTTGGTCTTTATCTTAGTTTAAGGTAGTCCTATACATGGCAGAAACAAGTAAAATAAATGTCTCATTACTTCATTGTAGGTAATTACTTTTTAAAATAGTTTTTAAAGTACAAAAATACAAAATACATACAAAAAAAAAATCCAAAGATGACTAAGCACAAAATGTAAGAAGATCTCAGGAGCGAGAAACAGCAAAAATAATGATAAGAACAGAAGCAGCAGAAACAATTCTTCAAATGCTTAAATATTGAAATTATCAAATTCAAACTATAAAACAGTCATGTCAAGTACATTTAAAGAAGCCACAAACAGGCTTGAAGATACCTGCTTGAAACAGTTATCAAAGTGACACAAAGTGAACCAAAACACTTATAGGAGTAAAAATGAAAGACAATAACTAAAAATTAAAAATGTAATATATCAGTTTATTAGCAGATTAAATAGAGATAAAGAGAAAATTAGTGAACTAGAATTTATGTCAGAAGAAAATATTCAGTGTAGTAGAGAGAGACAAAAAGAAAAAAAGAAAGGCAGAAAAGTGACATAGAGAATATAGTGAGAATGTATAAGTTTAATCAGGACCCCAGAAGAAGAGAAAAGAGAATAGAATGAGTTAATATTTAAAATGATGGAAGGAGACTTGACTATGGATGGTGAACATAGACTACAACATACAGATGATATGTTAGAGAATTGTACACTTGAAACCTATATAATATCATTAACCAGTGTCACCCCAATAAATTCAATAAAAATAAAAATAAATAAAATGATAGTTGCTGAGGATATTTCAGAACTGATGATTGACTTCACAAATTCAAACAGCTAAAAAACAAAATCAAAAGCCAGGTAATAAAGAAATTCTACACCTAGACACATCACAAAGAAACTGAGGGAACAGCTAGAAAATTCTTAAAACAATCACACTAAATATGATTACTTTCAAAGGAGTGTCAGTTAAACTAAGAAAAAAAGGAAAATTATTTACATTTGAAAATAAACGAGATACTGAACATGTGTGGAGCCATTGGTTTTTGTATTGATTTTGTGGTATGTGAGATAGCTCCAATCTGGGACTAACTTCAGTGGTTATATTTAATATCCCTCAAAGAAAAATACCATTTAAAAGATCAGTAACCAGTTTTTCCCAACAATAACATATTAGTTCATTATTATTGTGCTATTTAGATTTTTGCCGAATATTCAGCTTATAAACATATTTAGAATCGTTCAGAATTTCCTGGTTTCTTCCTGTGAGTTGTAAAATGGCAAGTTTGGTACTCTGCACAGAGTAACACTCAATAACTGAGTATCAGTTTCAGGGCGGAATGGAGTTATTATTTCAGTGTTTTATGCACTATCGTATTTCCAGCACTTAGTCAGTGCAAGTCCACTTAGATATGAAATAAATATTTCTCAATTTAAACTAATGTCCCAAGTGTAGTCATATTAAAATACTCTAGGAGATCAAAGTCTGGAGCATAAAGTAAGTTTTTAGAAAGATCTTTACTTAAAAGTGAAGATGATGACTATACTCCATATTAGTATACACTACATTCTCTCTGCATACTCTAACATTATATAATTTAATATGTCTCTCAGGGAAGCCTTGTTCTTTACTAAGTCCATGACTAGCCTCAGCTTCTGAAGACTTCTAACTTAAGTACTACCAAGTGGTTAGAGTTTGTGGTTGACTCATTGTAATAACACTTTTGGGGGTGGTGGTTGTGTGTGTCTGTAATATATATTGTTTACGATGAGAAACATAACTGCTAAGGGAAGCATTATCATCTTTGAATGATAAATAAAGTTTATTTTCACATTGATTTTCACTTACTGAATATTGCATCCAAATTAGGGTTTTATTTTGACACTTTCACAGATAATTTTATCCCACTAAGGCATCTGGACACATCATTTCTCCTTAAAAGTTTTGGCCATCACAAAGGTTGGTAATGGGAAAATTTATACTCAGGGATCCTCCCAGAATAGTCAGCAAGAACACTGTCTGTTGTGCCTTTACATCCCCCACCCCACCCTTTTTGGTAGATTTTCACACAGACCAAGTCATGCACCTCTTCTTCTCTTAACCCAACTTTTCCTTGAACAAATTAATTTTATTGTTCAACTTTAGATAAGGTAATAGGACCAGAAGGAAGTTACACCCAGATTTCCAATTTCCTGCTTGAAGTACTGCTGCTCTCAGAATTCTTTTGACACCTACTCATTTAATGTTAATGTAATGCTCTGTGTTTTAAACATACTTTCTGCATCTTTGTCTGTATTTTAAATATACTTTCTGCGTCTTAGGCACTGCTGAAAAAAAAAGCCCACCCAAGGAATAGAGGCAAAAGTAAAGCCTGGAATAATATTTAATATCTTTTGCTTTTAATTCAAGTTGCTCCATACACAGAATGGATAGTTTGCTGAAATTAGATTACTTATAATGCCTCACATGTGCAAGACATGCTATGTTTTACAAAGCATGCTTACAAACATTACCTCAATATAGTTGTAAACTCAACTCTTGACTGGGATTAGCCTAGTTGGATACATATATCCCTGAGGCTCAGAGAGTTTAGGTTATAATAAATAGAAAAAGATACACAGAAGCCCAAGAGCTATTGGTGATAATTTCCTTTATGTTAGGATGAGTCCTGGTAAACAGTAGTGAAGTTGAAAGATAACATCTGTTACAAGGAAGTGGACTGTACTGGTAAGTAGCTGTGCAGAGGATTTCCAGAAGTTAGCAGTTCAGACAGTAAATGAACATGATACAAAGTAATATTGTGATAAGATTTAATGGAGATAGGAACTATGTGAATCACTTTTGAAAAGACTTACTTTGAAAGCCACACAAAAATAAACTTTAGTATTAGGGTAAGCTTAAGCATAAAATTTCTCAAAAGTCTTATGATACACTTTTGTGCTTTGACTCTTGGAAACTTTTTTTAAAAATTTATTTAAACTTATGTCTGAACTTAAATATTCTTTCACACTGTGGCTGAATTAATGGGCATTCAAATTTTGCCACCTTCTTTGTGATTTATCTTGCTCATATTCTAAACATAATTTTCTTTTGACCTTTGCTTATAAAGTAAATATTTATCATAAACTTTGAAGTATGAGTTTAAGTTCAATATATATTCATCAAATACATCATACTTTTATTGGCACTGTTATTATTTCTTTATTTGTCTCAGATTTGTGAGTGAATGTTATCAGAGAATATTATTCAAGGCATTGACAGGGAGATGAAAATACTATAAGAATATTCAAGAGTATTTTATAGCTAAATATCATTGTTATAACTCAAGTCTAAATTATCCTAAATTCTTTATGAGAAAAATAATTCTTACCTAATGTTCTAAATGTAACAGTAATCCCTCAAATAGGACATTAATATTTATCATGATTTTATAAATCTTTCATGATGTAACTTCTTTTTCAAAAAATAACTCCTGAACAGCTTTCTAATTTGAAAGAAAGTTTTATGGTCCTGTAAAACCTCTTGGGTAGAAATTTAATAAAAGAATATGCATGCATTAAAACATTGCTTAGTGTTTTCCATTTCCCTTGATTCTAACTTTTACTCCTAACATAAATATTATGAATAACTCAAAGGGTTAGAATTTTTAAATAGTTTTATATTTGTATATGTAGCAGAATATATCTAGTGTCAATTAGTTCTTGGTTACCAAATCAGTATTGTTTTATTTCAATGTCTTACTATAAATTGATATAAGAATTACCATTACAGAATAAAAAATTATACAGCAGACAACTGAAAGTAGACTGATGATCCTCCGCCCAGGACTCTGGTGGTTGGAAGCCTGGCTCCACTGTGTCATTCATTATCAGCACACATTACCTTGGAAAAAATTTTTAAAGTATCTCTGTCTCTATTTCTCTCTCTCTATCATCTATATATGAATATATGAATCCACATATATTCAAATATATAAATATATACAGATAATTATTTGAATATAGATCTAGAGGAACTTCAGAAAAGAGGATGAGGACCATAAGAAATTTGGGAGGGCAGATGTATGGACAGGTTATGAGCCAGATCATGAGTTAACATTCTTGGCTGTTCTTGATTGTTATGAAGGTACTTCATATCCCTGCATTTTGACAAGATTAGTCCGAGATCTCCTTCTTTTTTTTTTTTTAAGATTGTATTTATTTATTTTTAGAGAGAAGGGAAGGGAGGGAGAAAGAGAGGGAGAGAAACATCAATGTGTGGTTGCTTCTCACGTGGCTCCCACTGGGGGCCTGGCCTGCAACCCAGGCATGTGCCCTGACTGGGAATTGAACCAGCGACCCTTTGGTTTGCAGCCCATGCTCAATCCACTGAGCTACACCAGCCAGGGCAAGAGATCCTTCTAAAAGAAGGTTAGTGACTCAATTTCTTTTCCCCCGATAGGGTCTCTTTACTCCTACTTCCACAGGTTTATTATACTAAATTTGAGTGAAGAGATTAAGATGATAGAAAATCATGACAATATTTTTGGTTTGTTTGTAGGCTTGTCTTTACTGTAATGTCTCATTTAAAGGTGATAAACTTGATTGAGAATGCTTGGTTTTGAAAAAATGTTTCTAAATTGAATTAGTGAATCAACATGAACAGAAAACAGAAAAATTATACCAAAGTTACATGAAATTTGCATAAATCATCTAAGGAATTAGATTGTTTTATGGGCTCTCCTTTTTCTTTCACTTCCTCTCCCTCCTCCTCCTTCATATAAATACATATGGATTAGTCATCTCCCACCATGCCCCACTGGCACATGGGAACATTCTGGTAAACATAGAAGAGTGCTACAAACTGTAGAGTAGCACTCACCCAAGAGTGTAATTACTATAGTTTGTTCTCCCAGGAAGAACAATTTTTCAAGCCTGAGAATGACAGAGTGTATCAGCTTATTCTTTGAGAGCCTGATAGACTAAAGAGAGAGAAGGCATGTAGGCACTGGATGAGGGAAGTGTGGATGAAAATGAGCACATGGTAAACCTGCAAGCTTAGGCGAGGCCTTCATGGCAGGTTCTACAGAGACTGAAAGTAACCACATAGGTTGGTCTGCACACAAAAATCCCTCACTAAAAGTGGGTGATGGGATACTAGTAGTCCCATCCTAGGCCTGCAGCCTCCTCGGTAAAGGTCAATCTTCACTTTGAGTTTGTCTATTGTCTTTTTGCATCTAAAATAACATACCTTTGAAATGTCAAAGTAATTCCTTTTTTCAGACCCCTTGGGGAATAACCACAAACTGGGAGACCACAGAACCCCTCATTGTTGTCTTGGGCCCCCTCATACCATTTCCATGTGCTGTAAATGTTTATTGTTAACTATTCTGTACCCACTGATATAAAAGAAATATCTGTTTTACTTTTGATCCAAACCTAGAAATTTCCCTGCTTTGCTTTCTCCTACCCCTTTAATCTACCACCAATGGATTCCATGTAACCCTTCTTGTGCCTCCTAGATTCTAGTGTATAAAATAAGCAGTAAAAATGCCCTTTTTTGGTGCATTTTCTCAGTCTGTTGAGATTTTGCTTCTCAGGAATTGTCATCAGTTTGGCTTACTAAACTCATAAAAATTCTCAAAAAATTTATATAATATTATTAGAAAAGCTGGTTTAAAATTTAAAGTTGGAAATACATTTTTAATATTTTTAAGTTCCCTTATGAAAACATTAGACATTAAAAACCATTGAAAGACAAAATCTGATTAATGAAATATAAAATCAAGGTAAATGATACTGTTTTTAATAGAAACAAAATATGACTAAAACATGTATGTTTTAAAAACAGATGTTGAGGATAATTCCAAAAGAGGTATTCCAAAAATATTTCAGAAAATTATGATACTAAAGAAGTGTTTGGCAAATTAAGGATGATATGCATTTAAATAGAAAATCTCTGGAGTTTGTTAAAATAAATATAGACATATTACATGCGTGCAGTATTAATTATGCCCCCAAATCCATATTTCCTTCCAATCTCTAATTTTAATCTGTCAAGCAGCCAAGTGGTTCTAAATGAGCCCAAACTGGTCTACTTGCCACACACCCATGTACTTGCCTGGTAAGCAGAAACAAGCCCAAATGGCTGTGGACCATTACTCATGGCACAGCCGGCAGCCTAACTTCTGTTCCCATTGGTTCACTTTGCTCCCAAATCCCAAAGGGGCAATGCAGAGGGCTAGGCTGGTGCTTCACAAATTGTAGATATGTGCCACAGCTGACAAAACTTGAGAGTAAGGAGGTTTTGATCTTAGTAGAAGTAGCTGGCTGACCTTGCCCTCCTACGGTCTAGAAAGAGACATTATCTTTAATATCGTGAGATATCTGCAAGGAGGGAGACGTTAGCTTTACTACTCAGAGATGTAAGCCAGTCTGGTTCCAGTTTCGGAGCAGCTTTGCAAACATTCTATAACAAAACTATAAATGCCACTTGCTCAGAATTGTTGCAGAAATGCCAGAATTAGCTCCCAACATCTCTATGATGAAAATTTCAAAGAAAGGCTTAAAATTGTCCAGGGTACCATATCTCAAATTACTTCAATTTAAAAACCTCTTGTAGGTCTATTTCATTTTATAAACTATTTTTTTGCCCTAAAGGGAAACAGCAAATTAAAAATGTGGCAAATTAAAAATATGACAAGTGAAAACACTAGAGTTATTAAAAGGAATGCTATTGCTTTATATTATTATTGGATATACAAAAATTTTATTCTTCTGATATTGTCAGAAAATGACCCATTCCACTTAAGTGAATTTTTAAAATAATTAATACTTAACATTTAAGAATTAAATATTTCCAAATACTTCTTAAAATTTAGTTTTGGTTTACTAATCCCTTTAAATAGCAAAACTGGAACTTAAGTTTACCTGTAATATTAGGCTTGCAAGCCCATTAAATTCAAAGTATATAAAAGTGAATGAGACCAGTTTCAGCAACCTAAGGGTAAGGCCTCTACATCTTCTGTTTAGATGTTCAGAGACTTTTTTTTTTCATATATTTCTGGGTTTGCTAGTGAATTTCAGAAGGCTAAGTTGCCAACTCTATTGCTTCTGAATAGCTTTTGCAAGAATTTATATTCCTTCATTATTTTTTAACATTAAGACTTGTTAAGATTCCCCTAAAAAGCTACAAGAAACCGAATGTGTGACTCCCCGTGAATGTCTAGCAGCCACACAGAACGCAGACAGTGAGCATCTGAGAGCTCAGAGACGGACACAGAATTGTTGATCCAGGAGGTGGAGGTGTGCTGCAGGCCAGTCTGAGCATCCCCACACTCTCCACCAGGTCTGCTAATCTAGCCTGCACTAGCGTGGGTCATGGAGAATGGCACTCCAGACACCTGTGAGAACTTTGACAAATAATTTTGATTATTTTTCTTCATTGAACATATATTATAACAGACTTGAACAGAAAAAATATAAGCAAGGAAATGAAAATCATCCACAAATCCTATCACCCACATAGCACCACTGTTCACATTTTGGCTCATTTCCCATGATGACTTTCTCTCTGATCTCCATAAATAGGTGTCCATTGAACATTCTTGACATAAAGTTCACAGTTTCATGCATCCTGTCTCTCTCCCTCTTTCTCTCTTTTCATTTATGATATCACAACCATTTTCTCATGTCAACATTTTTTGGCCATTTGCGATTTATGAACTTCTGCATCTCCATTCAATCCTTCCCTTTCCTGGTCACCTCTCTCACTGAATGGACTGACTGCCCCCTTGTGCCCGCAGCTCAGTCAGAGCGCTTGGTACACTTCAGCTTGCTACTTCCTGTCTCTGCCATTAGACTGTAGACTTTTGGAAGTCAAGAGCAATGTCCTTCACACTGTCCTATCACTAGCACAGTAAGTCAAATTTTACCTGAAGGGAGTAAAAACTTGCTAAAATTTGTTGAATGAATGTTTAATTGATACCCATTGTTTCAGAATCAGTTCAAATATTGCCTTTCTCACAGTAATTACCCCCATGAGAAAGTACTGTCTCCCTTTTGGGGAATTTTATATTACATTTCTTTGTTTCCCATGGTTCCTTTTTCTTTACATACTTTTTTCTCCTTATGAAAATGAAAGTTTCCTGAAGGCAGTGGCAATGCTATCTTTGTTGTGACACTCTCCCTCCCAGCGAAGAACCTATAGTAAAGATCCTATAGAAGAAACTGTCAAGTGTTGAATCAGAAGAATATGACCTATCATATTAAACCCTTCCTATAAAGAGCCAGCAATTCAAATATATTGTTTTTTAAATTATTGATCACTTCCTCAAATGAAGATATCAGGACAAAAAAGCCATAAAAATAAAATTTTTTGCAGTCTAAAATTTTTTTATGAGAGGATATTTTCATAAAGATTTCTTGATATGACATTTATGTACAGTCATGCATCACTTAATGATAGGGCTAGGTTCTCAGAAATGCATTCTCAGGTGATTTTGTCATTGTGAGAACATCACAGAGTGCACTTACCCAAACCTAGGTGGTACAGCCTATTACATACCTACGCTGTATGGTATATAGCCTTGTGCTCCTAGGCTACAAGCCTATACAGCATATTACTGGACCGAATATGGTAGACATTATAATACAATGGTATTCGTGTATATAAACAAATATAAACACAGAAAAGGTTGAGAAAAAAGACACAAACCAGTAACACAGTCATTTATTATTATTAAGTATTATGTGCTGTACATAACAGCATGTGCTTTGCTTTCGTATGACTGTCAGCTTACACCAGCATCACCACACACGTGAGAAAAATGTGTTGCATTATGATGTTGCGATGGCTGCATCACTGGGTGATAGGAATTTTCCAGCTCCAGTATAACCTTGCGGGATCACCATCACATATGCAGTCTGTCATTGCCTAACGTATCATTAGCTAGCACACAACTGTGTACTCTATATTCAGACATATATTTAGAGAAAGGACTGCTCCTTTGCATCTTATTTTGAAAAAGATAAACACGTCAATAAAATATTCTTGTGATTATGATGGCATGTATATTTATTTTAAGAAATTCTAAATTATCTCAATCCAAAAGTCACTTTTCTGAGATTTGATGACAATTAGGTTTCTCCTCTCTCTCTCCACAATAAAAATGAGGGCATTAATTTTAGTCAGATTTTTAGAATTTGTCTTTTGAAAGAAAGTGTAAGTTTATGCCAGATTGTGTAATGTTCTCTCTTATCCTACAAATGTACATTTTTGAAACTGTATATAAATATTATGATTTATAAAAAAATTTAGGTATGGCATTATTCTAATCTGCTGTGCTCCTTTTTCTAAAAATAACTCATGTTTATTACATTTTCTTATTGAAATTTTAATATCTGGGTATTATGGTAATAAAACTTCACTAAGTATGTAATAGGCGATATTATGTTAACTACTTACTTTATATTATAGTTATACATAATTTGATATCCATAAAGGTGATTAAATATTATAATAAAGTTTAAAGCAGTTCACCATTTGTAAGTTTTATTTCAGGTAACAGAATATTTTGTTCCAAGCATGTGGTAACCATAGTATTTGAATATTTAGTTCTATATATGAAGTTCAAGCAGTCATGTTCCATTAAAAATGTACTTGTACTAGAATTTAAAAAATGCAGTTTGTAATCCAATTTCACTGTTTCATCATAAGCCATATGAATTTAAGCAAGTTCTTATCCTAAGATAGTTTCTTTTTCTTCAATGTACACTTTACTTGATAAACCTTTCTGAGTACCTGATATATTCTAAACACTGTAAGTGTATGGTTAAAAGGCACAGACTCTAGGAGATTAGTTGTGTTCAAATATAATTTTCAAAAAGTTAATATGTAATGTTCATATGAACATAAAGTGAGCACATGTCAAATATTTAATTTATTAATTAACAGTAGAACCTGTAAGATTGTAAGTATGGTTTAAAAAGAATTGGAAAGAAGAGAATTATTTGGAGTATCTGAAAGAATGAATGCTTGAATAAGATTACTAACTTAGATATGAGCCTAATTAATGTCCTACAGGACAAAACAACCACATTGCTCTAGGATAAGCATAATTTAAGTCTACCAGTTAATGACTTACAGAGTTAGAAGTTATCTAAACCAATAGTAAAATAGCAAACAAACAAAGGCACATACTCGAAGGAATCAGATAATCCCTGGCTTGGCCTGACAATACTCAGTAAAAACATTGAAAGAAAACATAGCAATCGCTTTAATATATTTACAAGTTTTGGACCCTTTGCCTTGTAGAGGGAAAGAGCATCAGCAACTCAGTGATTAAAGGATGATAAGTATTAGGTTGGCCAAAAAGTCCATTTGGAGTTTTCCATTAAATAAAAGATATATTTTTCATTTCCACAAATAACTTTATTGACTGGGGTATTTTGAGCATGCCAGCTATCTCCCACTATTGGCTTCTAGGGGTGCTCCTAAATATCTTCCAATGCATCAAGACAACCTCATAGCAAAGAATTATTTGGCCAAAATGTCAATAGTAACAAGAAACTTCACAAACCACTTTTGACACATTCGATCAGTCATAGCACCTCTTCCATATGCTGCACAAATCTTTTTTATCCATTTCAGTTGCATTTTTACCTTTCTTAAAATAATAAAACACAATACCCTAAAATGTTATATATCTTCTTCCATCTTCAATTCAAAAATTCAACAATTCTGATAAGTTTTTTTAAGTGCATGTTGATAGGATGGCTGTCACAATACAATCTAACAAAATTGTTTCAAATGATGCTAAAGACAACTAAGCACTACTAGAGCCATCATATGGAAAAAACTAAACAAAGTTTTTAGCCAACTCAATATTTTAATGTAGGCAGGAGCAGGTTACTATCAAATTACAATGAAACAGCCAGTAGGTGTTTTCCAGGAGGATGCTGAAATGATAAGAACACATTTTCCTGAAACCTAAAGAACAGATAACCAAACAGTAAAGACTCTTTAAGGAAAAGAAATGGATTAAGTGAGAACTCTGCCTTTAACTCCTTAATGTCTATTGTGTATAGCATAAGACAAAAAACGGTAGAAAAGAAACTGTCTGATCAATTTGCATAAGCAAGGATGGGAAGCATATTTTTTTATTTTTAGAAAAAATTAATCTGACTCAGAAAGTCTGGAGCAAATTAAATAGTCTAAAGCCAAAGGACACAGCATTGGTATAAGCAGGGATGCTTTGGAGATCTTGGGAAAGACAACCAACTAGGGAGCAATTCTTGACATCATAAGTGTTGCATTCAGCAACCACAAGAACAGATGCCGGAGATTTTCAGGGTTTCAGAGATGTTACTTTATTGGCCAAGTTTTACCTGTGCAGGGGCGAACTCTCAAAGTGTCTGGAGACACGGTACCCGCAAGGGCTGCTGACGAGAGTCGTGCCGAGCGCTTACAGCTAAGTCCTTATATAGGGGCGGGCAAGCAAGTGTTACACAGAAGCAGACGTGGCAGTTAGCTTTTCGCTTACAAAGACCGCGGGCGGGAACAGGGTTGGGCATTGGCTCAACAGTGGTAGCTTTTCAAACCAAACATGTTAGGTTGCATCTGTTTTACAATCCTTTGTTCTTGCACAAGGCAGGAGGGCAAGATGTCCGTTCAGTAACCTCCTGTACCCTGGGACCTAACCAGTTCCTGTTTTCTCATGGTCTAAGTTTTCCTTGCTCCTTACAATAAACAGATTACCTGCCATTTTCTTACAGAACTAGTACTGGTAATATTTAATATTACATTTTTTCATGATTTCCTTATAGGAGTAGATTACAGTTTGATGTCATGATTGTAGATTCCACAGGGACACTTTTTTCATAAATATAACTGTGCTCAGTGAGAGAGCAGCAGATATTATCATCTGACTATTGTACATGTGAGGAAAATGTTTAATCCCACTGTACTCTTTCTTCAACATACACCCTGGAATAACTATTCATGTTTATTAAATTTTTACTTGATTATATTCAAATCACCACACCTGCTATTTATTTTATTCATATGCAAATGTTTTCTAAGTCTTTTTTCTAAAAAAAAAAAAAAAATCTGTTAAATTTCCTGCTATACCAGTTTGGGGCAACAAAAACCTGAGTTATAAGAGGAGACCAAAAAAAAAAAAACAAAATGAAATTTATTTATTAAAAATTGTGTATTTATTCTTACATGCTTAAACTTCAGTCACCTTCAGAGTATTCTCCATTTGAAGCAATACACCTGTCAAGATATTTTTTCCACTGCTCAAAAATGTTTTGAGCTTGTAAATATTGATGCCTTTTAGTGCTTCTGCCATTTTTTGTTTCACCCCTTCCACAGCAGCAAAATGTTTCCCTTTGAGGCCTTTTTTCATCTCAGGAAACAAAAATAAAGTCACTTGGGGCAAGATCAAGTGAATAGGGAGGATGGGGCATGGGGTTATTACTGTTTTTGGTGAAAAACTGTTGAACACTTAGTACAGTGTGGGCATGTGTACTCATAAATCACCCATCATGAAATGGGCAAACACATTGGGTCTCAAAAAAAAGAAAAATTCACTGAAGCCAAACACAGCCTCTCACAATGTCAGCTAAGAACTCTGATACAGACGGGTTTCTAGAAAACTCACCTAGCGGGGGAAGCCTACACTACAAGGGGCCCGCCCTCCAGAAGATAATTCTGGTCTTTGGGAGGTCCCCCCTTGTAACTAATTGGGTAAAGTTTTCTGTTCCAAATATCTTTCATTATCTTCTAATCTAGGACTTTAGAAGATCAAACAAAAATTATAAAAGGTACATAACACATTATTGAATAATGCTGTTTTTATTTATAATTGTAGCTTATACAAAATTGTGTGTAATAATGTGTAAAGTATACACAACAGAGTTCTGAGAACTCTGAACTCATATACAAATCCATTTTGACTAAAATTTGGCCATATTAGTCTTTCTTAGCTAGAAAAATATCTATGATGCAATTTTGTGCATATTTTTCTTTCTCCTTTGTTTCCCAATATTTGCTATTCTTCTAATATGTGCTGTAACTTCCTTCTTAGGAGAGAGAAAAGCAACTTCTGAAAACTAGAAATTGCTGGTGAGCCATCCATTAGACCTTGATCTTGTTAGCTGCTGACCTTGTGTCTTGGTGCTCTGTTGAACATAAACAATTGTATAGGATACCAGTGTTACACAAGGCAACAGATGTCGCCAACATCTGTGACTTCAATAAATGAAGAACAAAACAAGACCACTCCATAATCGTGTCTAAATACAGGAAAAAAAAACATTATCAAAAGCACAAAAATGACCAAATATCCCTCCATCTTGGCTAACATGAGTTAGTACTACTTCTTTACTAATCACAGCATTAGCCATGCTCTATTCTTCCCTCACTCTGGATAAGAATCATAAAGATACCTGTAGCAGACTGACTCCAACATAGCCCCATGTATCCCAGCTTCTAGCTGTCACAAGTATGTGTAATACCCTTCCCTTGAGTGTAGATAAAATCCCTGGCTTGCTTTTAATCAGTAGAATATGAGAAAGATGATGAGATTCTACTCACACAATTGCATTATATTATATGCAACTCCCACCTTGCCAACAGACTCTCCCTTGCTGACCTTGACCAAGTAAGTTGAAATACGGAGAGCCCCACCTGGCAAGGGACTGAATGTGGCCTCCAGCTGATAGCCAGCAAGAAGCGGAGGCCCTCAGGCTGACAGCCCATAAAGAACTGAATCCTGCCAACAACCACAGGAAGGGGATCCTTCTCTCTTAAGCCTTCAGAGAGATCTACAACCCCAGCTGACATCTGGATTGCAGCCTTGTGCAAAATTTGAGAGCAAAGTGCTGGGAAGTGCCCTGCCTAGTTGCAGAAACTGTAACCCCTCATGGCTAAGGCTGAATAGAAAGACCTTGGGACCATAAGCCACTTAGGAGACAAAGCTTATCTTCCTAGTAGGGGCACCGTCTCTGCCCCCTTTCTCTTCACCCTGCCTGGCCCCCAGTGGATGACTGGTTAGCCAATGATGAGAAAGATTCCTCAAGGGAGGGATGACCTAAGACAGGCACAGTCACGTGGGGGCCCTCAGGGAAGGACTTGAGGGTCTATAGAAAAAGGAGGGTGATGGACCCTCATGATGAAGACCTGGGCTCGTGGGGTCCACGACACTGCGGATGAGATACGAGAAATTCACATGGACTACCGAGTCCTGTGGAGGAAAAGGGACAGCACAGCCACTCTCTCAAGGGGAGAGAACCTCTGAGTGCTTTGCCCACTCTCTCAAGAGGAGAGTGCCCTGACCCTTGCCTGGACAAGCTTTTATTGGTTTCCAGTTGCATTACATCAAAGGAGGTTCTCATTATTTCTGTATTTAGTTAAGTGATTACTTCGTACAAGTAACAAAAAAGGAGAAAAAGTTGCAAATGCAAGGGAACCATAAAAATGATTGATTTGGTTACATTTCGTCCTTGGGACATCTTAGCACAGACTTTAGGGAGTCGCTTCATATATATATATTAAACATCTGCAGTCTTAACTCAGGGTGAGGGAGTTTTAGCAAAAGCAAGTCTCATAGCAGCCTAGGTACAATGCAGGCCTGGTTCCCCATGGGAAAGCCGATCTGCACACCTGGCTCCTGTGTGCCGCCTAGCATTGATCAGTTTTCCAGATCAATATTGGACTACATTAGCCATTGCCATGCTGATCCATTCCCTATACGCTCATCCCTCAGTTTTGACCTAGACTGAGTTCTCATTCTGTCTGAAATAAATCTCCTAATCGCTTGGCTGCCTTGGCTAATCTCTTGCCCCTGCCTGACTTAAGCCTGAAACAATGCCTGAGGTGGGTGTGGCCATGTGCTGGAAAGGGAGGGTTGCCCAGGGCAATCAGACCTAAGAAAGAATATGTAAAATCCTGTGAAACCTGCTTTGCTAATACCCTCAATTTAAATGATAAGAGTCCAAGCATGACCTGAGTTTGTTTCCCCAAAGTTTTATGGCCCTTTAACTATCTGACCCTGATTCTAAATAAGCCCTCAGAGTTCTTTGAATGTTATCTATTGTTTGATCATTACTGCCTGACAATGATTGATGAGCTTTACATATATGCTCTGTATTCCTGTGCAAACTGAACCCAATAAAAGCTCATTGAGGAACAGGTTCCTGGCCCTTCTCCTTTGAGAGATTGGCCACCTTTCCTCCCCAATCAGATCATGTCTTGGTAGACTTATTCTCATCTGTGGCAGCCAGGGGGGCCTGTGGGCAAAGCCCCCCTCCACAGCAAAGGATCCAGCTAAGCTGTGTCTAGAGTCCTGAACCACAGAATGGTGACATAAATGCATATTGTTTCAAGCTGCTCAGTTTGTAGTAATTTCTTATGCAGCAATAAATAGCTAATATGATAGTCAGTAGAATTATCTCCAATTCCCGACAACATTCAATGACTGCAAACCTTCATTCCTTCAAGGTGTCCCAAAATCACCTAACAAAGGCCCAAATTTTAAAATGCAATCTTAACAAACTTTTACTGAGACACCCCTACAACTCCCCATGGTGTGCATTTTCCTTGTTGCAATGATTAACACCCTCAACCCCAGCTTTGTTCAACTGTAGGGTATTTCAGCAAGGGCCAGTAGGCCTCTGGCCACTGACACTTGATTTGTTTTTCAACACTGAGCTTGTTACATTACTTACCTCCCAAAAGGTCAGCAGAGACACCTGTAGATTAAGCAAAACAAAGTTACTGGACCTACTGCAGAATACTGATTTAACAGAGTCTTAGTAGTGTCTTAAAATTCAGAATTTAGGGGAGAATGTGTATAAGGTTTTAGTGCCTCAGCTGGGTGATTTGAAAGTGGGTCTTGCAAGGTGGACAACTAGGTGAAATTGGGCTGAGTTTATGGCGTAATAATTTTAGTTAGTAACTGGTTAAAGTCAAGAATCTTGAAATGAGTCTTGATGAACAAGTATTTTCATTTTGATAATTATGCTAGTTTAATTTGTTTAGTGTTATTTTTTAAGAGCAAATGTTTTTGGATGAAGTAGCTAAGTTATTTTTACTTGTCCTCAGTATTTAACACAGGTACATAAAAGTATGTTGTCTCTCAGCATTTGCACAGGGGCAGGGAATCATGTTGGTGTCAGTTTTCATATTGTTGCATAACAGCCTTGTTGCTATTTCTAGGTAATGATCTGCTTAACAACACAGCTCAAATTTCACTTTAAACAACACTTGCTCTGTTGCTAAGGAGGATTGGCCTAACTCATTACCCCATATTTAATTTTTATTTACATCTCTTCTCGGCATCTTTTATTCTCTATTTTCATCATGGGGTCCTATACAAATGTAGCAGGTAGAGCACAAAGGAAAAGTTTTTAACTTGTTCATTTTTTGGTGGGATCTTGGACTCGGGCCTTAGTTATGAGAATATTCCTTCCTGGGCATACCACACATGCCCTGACCCTTTTGAGCAAATTATTAAAACGTCTTACCAAGGACAGCATTTTAGAGTTTTACTATTTAAGGGTCTTGTGTCTTCTGGCTTATACTCACATTGGATGGTGTTTGTACTTTAAAGTTTCCAATGTTAACTCCCGCTTCCTGGTCGACCCTGAGTCAGTGGCCACACAAAGCCGTCTGGCCCAACTGGGGCCGTGCCAATGCAGGTGCTCTCTCCGGAGAGGAACAGGCAGTGGAAGTAAAAGTGCCTGCACACTGGGTAGCCTATTCACAAGTTCAGGTCTCCAGTGGGCAGGGCTGCATATGGATCTCTCCTTGTGGCTACTTCGGGAGATCAAAGAAGGAACTATGAGGATCAGAGTTATGGCAAGACAGGCATCTAGAATGTTTCCCTTCCTTGATCAAATATTAGTAGAAAGGAGTCTTATGCTTCCAGAAAAATCTCAAGGAAAAGTATTGCAAGCAACAGTTGGAGATAAAGTTCTTCTTCCAGAATATGAAGACATCAAAGTAGTTCTAGATGACGAGGATTATTTTACATAGAGATAGTGACACTCTTGGGAATTGTGTAGACTGCTAGATCACTATTGAAATAGCATCACATGAAGGTGCCCATTCCACCAAAGTTCTGAAATCTTTCATCATGCCAACAATTTGTGTCTCTTTTATAATAAACTAATAATATCTAAACTAATGACATTCAGTAGCTCTTAAAATTTAGCTTCACTGTACTAATATAAGCATTTCCAAATAAAAAATATTTTCAAATGTCCAGTATTAAAACAATAGCCTAGTTGGCAATGTGGGAACTTTGCTACCAACTAAAATCTCCTTTTCCATAATCCTGAACAAAAATAAGATTCTTTTACAATGCATTGCCTTGTGGTAGTGCATCAAAGTTAACAGTCAGTCAGTGCGGCCTTCATTTAAGGCAGGAGCTCATCTCTCTCTTCTTGTTGCCTTCATCTTTACCAAGTTCTGGCTCTTTCTCCTTTGAAAGTTTTCCAATTGCTATTTCTCCTTTGAAAGTTTTCCAATTGCTAGCTGCCAAACACAGGCAGCTTTTTCCCTTACTAGTCTTATCAGGAAAGTAAGTGCAAGCATATCAAGTATAAGCTACATATACACATTATGGAGATAATACAAAATATAATAACTGAAGATTTCTATTTACTGTTGCTTTATGTCACATCAAATGCCAAGAAGAGATACATATACCTCAGTCACAAATGTGAAGCAATTAATTTTGCTTTAATTCACTGGGAGAAAAATAATCTTTCTCTCTGTGTGTAAGAGATAGGTACATCATAATAGGAACAAAATAAAGAACTGTTGACTGATTTCAAGTCAAATAAACTCAACAGGCATGATTAAATGCCTATTATCTGCCAGTCACTTTTCTAGGTGCTGGTGGCATATCAGTGAGGAAAACAAAGATCTCTGCCTCATGGAGCTTACATTTTAGTAGGTAGAGTCAGATGATAAATACCACATACAGTAATTAAACTATATGGTCTCTCGGGAGGCTAACTACAACTGTCCAAGAAAATCAGAGTAGTTAACGTGGCAAAAAAACAAAACAAAACAAAACACACACAAAAACAGACAAACAAAAAATACAAATTTTACCCAGGATCTATTGCAATAGAGAGGAAGAAAGCCTCAGTATGGAACTATGCTCAATTCAGAATACAACAAGGAAAATGGGAATATATAGCTCAGGGGCAGCATGGTGGTGGGGAAATCATTGAATGAATATACTAAGATGAGACATCATGGGTAAAAGGAGATTTCTAGCTACACTAACTTCACAGGATTCTTGTTGAAGGCAGGCCAGGGCAATCAGATATTACCCGGAGATGGTAGGGGATGAAAAATTTGATCAGACATCAAATGCAATTAGTTATCGAGGGTGGAGGATTCTTGCTAAAACTGAGCTCTTAAGGGGGGAAAAAAAGGTCTAATAATAGAGCCTAGTCAAAAAGGGCTCCAAGGAGCACACCTAGATTTTGGTTAAGGAGGGAGTCTTTTAATTAGGTAAAAAAAGGAAAAATTAGAGAAAAGTAAGAGGAATTAGATGGGAAAGATGTTACTGTATTAGAATGATCAGACTTCTGTGAAAAGGTAGAATTTGCCAAGCCATATCTCAACTCAAAGGAGAGTTTTTCAGTTGGAAGGAAAAGCCAGAACAAAGGTTTAAGAAGAGTGCCTCCAGCAGGTTACAAAACCCACAAGAATGCCAGTGTGGCTGTAGCAGAGTGAGCAAAAAGAATGGCAGACATAGTCACAAAATGGCTTCCTTCACTTGTTTCATTCCAGAATTAGCAGTGACTTAATTGATAAAATTTCTCTTTTTCAAAAATTACATTCCTGAATAGCAATAGCCAAATGAATATGGGAACTATCTTGATATTTATCATTTCCCATTATAATGTTAATGTTAAATGTTTAAGGACATATACAAGCTGAAAGTGAAGATATGGAAAAAGATACTCCATGTGAATGGAAACCGTAAACAAGCTGCAAAAACTACATTTATATGAGGAAAATAGAGTTTTAGATAAAGACTCTTAATATGAAACAATGGGGCAATTATATAACAAATGGGTGAATCCAACAAGAGACATAACATGTATAATTATTTATGCATTCGACATAGGAGCACCTAAATACAGAAAGCAAATATTAATAGGCCTAAAGGTAGAAATAGATAGCAATATGATAATAGTAGGGGATTTCAATACTCCACTTACATCAGTGGATAGATCATCCAGACAGACGACCAATGGGGAAACTCTGGACTTAAGCAACATATTAGGTCAAATGACATTAACAGACATTTACAGAACATTTTGTCTAAAAGCAGCAGAATATACATTCTTCTCATGTGCACATGGAACATTCTCCACATTAGATCATATGTTTTGTGATCATATTAGATCACAAAACAAATCTTAATAAATTTAAGAAGACTGAAATCATATCAAACATTTTTTCTGACCAACAATGGTATAAAACTAGAAATCAACCACAAGAAGAAAACTGGAAAATTCACTAATATGCAAAGATAAAACAACATGCTATTGAAAAAAAGAGAAATTTGAAAATATCTGGAGATGATGAAAATGGAAATAAAGCATACCAAAGTGTATAAGATGCAACTAAATCAGTTCAAAGAGGGAACACAGGAATAAATGCCTACATTAAGAAACATAAAAATCTCAAATGAGCAAATTAATTCTGCATCTCTAGGACTTAGAAAAAGAAGAACAAATGAAGTTCAAGGTTAGAAGAAAATAAATAACAAAGATCAAAGTGGAAATAAATTAAATAGGGACTAAAGAGAAAATAGAAAATACCAATGAAACTAAGAGCTGGTTCTTTGAAAACATAAGCAAAATAGACAAAACTTTAGCCAGACTCAATAAGAAAGAAGAGAGAGGAGTCAAATAAGTAAAATCAAAAATGAAAGAGATAATACAACTGATGCCACAGAAATACACAGATCATAAATAACTACTATGTAAAATAATATGCCAACAAATTAAACAACCTGGAGAAGTGGATAAATTCCTAGAAACACACCTACTAAGATGGGATCTTGAAGAAATAGAAGATTTAAGCAGAATGATTACTAGTAAGGAAATTCAATCAGTAGCCACAACATTCCAACAAATAAAAATTCTAGGATTAAATGTCTTCACTGATAAATTCTACCAAATATTTAAAGAAGTAATACCAAGGAACAAGACAAGGATGCCCACTTTCACTACTCCTATGCAACATAGTACTGGAAGTCCTAGCCACAGCAATCAGATAAGAAAAAAGAAATAAAAGGCATCAAATTAGAAAGGAGGAAACAAAACTATCATTGTTTGCAGATGACATGATAGTGTACATAGAAAATCCTATAGACTCCACCAAAGAACTACTCGACCTAATAAATGAATTTGGCAAAACAGGCAAATACAAAGTCAATACTTGGAAATCAAAGGTATTTTTGTACACCAAAAATGAAACACCAGAAACGGAAATCAGGGGAAAAAATCCCATTTGATACAGCAACAAGAAAAATAAAGTACCTAGGAGTAAACCTAACCAAAGAGGTAAAAGACCTGTACTCAGAAAACTATACAACACTGAAGAAAGAAATTAAGGAAGACACAAACAAATGGAAGCATGTACCATGCTCATGGATTGGAAGAATTAACATGATCAAAATGGCCACACTGCCCAAAGCAATTTATAGATTCAACGCAATCCCTATTAAAGTACCCATGACATATTTCACAGATATAGAGCAAACATTTCAAAAATTTATATGGAACCATAAGCAACCCCAAACAGCTTAGGAATTTTGAGAAAGAAGAACAAAGCAGGAGGGATCACAATACCTGATATCAAACTGTATTTCAAGGCCACTGTGATCAAAATAGCCTGGTACTAGCATAAACATAGGCACACAGACCAATGGAACAGAAGAGGGAGTCCAGAAATAAACCCAAGTATCTATGGTCGATTGATACTTGACAAAGGGGGAAGAAGCATAACAAGGAGTAAAAATAGCCACCTCAAAAAAATGGTGTTGGGAGATCTGGACAGCTGCATGCAAAAAAATGAGACTTGATCACCAATTTACACCATACACAAAAATAAATTCAAGGTGGATAAAAGACTTAAATATAAGTCGTAACACCATAAAAGTCCTAGAGGAAAACACTGGCAGGACAATCTCAGACATTCCATGCAGCAACATCTTCACGAATATGCCCCCCAAAAGCAAGGGACATAAGGGAAAAAATAAACAAATGGGACCTCATGAAATTAAAAAGCTTCTGCATGGCTAAAAAAAACAACATTAAAATTAAAAGAGAACCAACTGTATGGGAAAACATATTTGTCAATGATACCTCAGACAAGGGTTTAATCTCCAAAATATGTAAAAAAAACTCACATGACTCCACTCCAGGAAGACAAAACATCCAATTAAAAAATGGGTAAAAGACTGAACAGACAATTCTCCAAGGAGGACATACAGAGGGCCCAGAAACACATGAAAAGATGCTCAGCATCACTAGCCATCAGAGAGATGCAAATTAAAAGCACAATGAGATACCACCTCACACCAGTCAGAATGGCTAACATATACAAATGAACAAACAAGTGTCGGAGAGGTTGTGGAGAAAAGGGAACCCTAGTGCACTATTGTTGGGAATGCAGACTGGTGCAGCCACTGTGGAAAACAGTTTGGAATTTCCTCAGAAAACTAAAAATGGAACTGCCTTTTGATCTAGCAATTCCACTGCTGGGATTATACCCTAAGAGCCCTGAAACAGTAATCAAAAAGAACCTATGCACCCCAATGTTCATAGCAGCACAATTTACAATAGCCAAGTGTTGGGAGCATCCTAGGTGCCCATCAACAAATGAATGGATCAAAAAATATTGTATATTTATACAATGGAATTCTATGTAGCAGAGAGAGAGAAGGCGCTTATACCCTTTGCAACAGCATGGATGGAACTGGAGAGCATTGTACTAAGTGAAATAAGCCAGGCGGTAAGGGTCAAATACCGTATGATCTCACCTTTAACTGGAACATAATCAACAAAAGAAAAAAAGTAAATGAAATATAACCAGAGTTATTGAAATTAAGAAGGATCTAACAATAGCCAGAGGGGAGGGGAGAGGGGACAGTGGGGAGAAGGCTTTTCAGGAACTACTATAAAGGACATATGGACAAAACCAAGGGGGAGGGTGGAAGCAAGGGAGGGAGATTGGTTTGGAGGGGGTGGGGCGTGGGGAGAAGATACAGACAACTGTAATTGAACAACAATAAAATGAATTAAAAAATAAAAATAAAAAAGATTAAAAAAAGAAGTAACACCAATTCTCAAATTGATCCAATAAAATAGAAGAGGGGGAAACATTTTGAAGTCATTACCTGAGGCCACTATTAACTGATACCAAAATCAGACAAGGATGCTACAAGAAAACAAAATTTTAGTCAATATTTCTGATGAAAATAGATGTAAAAATTCTCAACAAAATATTATCAGACTGAGTTCAAAAGTACATTAAAAGTATTGTAAACCACAATCAAGTAGATTTATTCTAGAGATGCAAGAATGTTTTAACATCTCAAGTCGATCAATGTTATATACATTAACAAAATGAAGGATAAAAGCATATAGATGCAATAGATGCAGGAAAAGGTTTGACAAAATTCAACATTCATTCATGATAAAAACCTTTTAACAAAGTGAGTATAGAGGGAACATATCTTAATATAATAAAAACCACATATGCCAGGCCCATAGCTAACATACTCAATGGTAAAAACATTTTCTCTTAAGAAAGAAAGTTTTTTTTTCAGATCAAAAACAAAACAAGGGATGTCCACTTTTACCACTTTTATTCAATTGCTCTAGGAAGAGCTATTAAGAAAGAAATAAAATGTATTCAAATCAGAAACAAACAAGTGAAACTGTCTCTATTTGCATATGACAAAATATGTATAAAAAACCCTAAAGACTCCACCAAAAAAACTATTAGAACTATTGAAAGAATTAAAGAAAAAGTAGCAGGATACAAAATCAATATACAAAAATGAGTTGTATTTCTGTACACTAATAACAAACAATCAAAAATAGAAATTAAGAAAACAATTCCATTTACAATTGCACCAAAAGAATAAAATACCAAATAATAAATTCAGTGAAGTTGGTGAAAGACTTATACACTGAAAATTATAAGACATTCATACAAAAAATGAAGAAAACACAAATAGAAAGGTAGTCTGTGATCATGGATTTGAAGAAGTAATGTTGTTAAAAAGTCCATACTACCCAAAGCAATATACAGATTCAATGTAATCCCTATCAAAGTTCCAAAGACAATTTTCACAGAAATAGATTAAAAAATCCTAAAATTTTTTGAAATCACAAAATATTCTGAATAGCCAAAGCAATCTTGAGAATGAAAAACAAAGCTGAAGGTACCTTGCTTCCTGATTTTAACATGTATTTCAAAGTCATGGTAATAAAACAGTATGGTATTAGCAAAAAAACAGACACATAAATCAGTGAAACAGAATTGAGAGTCCTAAAACAAATCCACACATATATGATCAATTAATTTATGACAAAAGAGCCAAGAACATGCAATGAGGGAAGGGCAGTATCTTCAATAAATAACAAAAACACTGGGAAAACTAGACAGCCACATGGAAAAGAATGAAACTGGATTACCGTCTTTCACCTTACATAAAAATCAACTCAAAATGGATTAATTGAAGTTTAATATAAGACTTGAAACCATAAAATTTCTAGAAGAAAATATAGTGGGTAATCTCTTTGACATTAGTCTTGGCTTTGGATTTGACAACAAAATCAAAAGTTAACATCAAACTAAAAAGCTCCTATACATCAAAGGAAATCATCAACAAAATGGAAAGGCAATCTACAGAATGGTAGAATATATCTGTATATTACATATTCAGTAAGCGTTCATACTTAAGATATATGAAGAACACATACAACTCAATGAAAAAGATCTAAAGATGGGCAGAGAATCTGAATAGACATTTTTTGTGATAAGATATACAGATGACCAAAGATGTTAAAGTTGCTCAACATCACGAATCATCAGGGAAATACAAATCAAAACCTCACACCTTTTAGAATGGCTATTACCAAAAAGACAGGAAACAACAAGTGCTGATAAGGATGTGGAGAAAAGGAAACCCTTGTACTGTGTTGCTGGGCTTGTAAATTGGTGAAATAACTGGAAAACAGTATGGACAGTCTTCGAAAAATTAAAAATAGAACTATTATAGGATCTAGCAATTCCAGATCTCTGTATTCATGTGAAGAAAACAAAATCACTATCTCAAATAGATATCTGTACCTCATATTCAATGCAGAATTACTTCCAATAGGCAAGACATGTAACATACCCATGTGTGCACACACATGCACACAAACACAGAGAGAGGAATAATATTCAGCCATAAAAAAGAAGGAAATTCTGCCATTTGTGACAACATGAACGGATCTGGAGGGCATTATGCTAAGTAAAATAAGTCTGATGAAGAAACACAATTACTGTATCATCTCACTTATCTGTGGATTCTTAACAAAGAAAATCTCATAGATATAGAGAACATATTGGGTGCCAGAGGTGGTGGGTGGGGGAGCAAAATGGGTAAAGGTGGTCAAAAGACACAAACTTCTAGTTATCAGATAAATAAGCCCTGGAGATATCACGTATAGGATGATGAGTATAATTAACAATACTATATTGCATATTTGAAAGTTGCTGAGAGTAGCTCTTAAACATTCTCATCACAAAAGAACTAAACTTGTGATTATCATTTTGTCATATATACCTATATCAAATCATCATATCTATAACTAATGAAATGTTATATGTCAATTATTCTCAACTTTAAAAATGAAAAATGTCCCACATACAGCCAAAATGCCCAGTTGTGCATACCCCCATCTTGCTCAGTCAGCAGGAGCAGGCTGCCCTGGGAAGAATGTAATCCCCACATAGGTTGCTCCCTGCGGCTAAGGCAGAAGGGGCTATAACAAGAGGCTATCGGTGGACCATGTCTGGAAGTCACACTGAAATGTCTACCACAATCACTAATGTAAACATTTCAGTTTGGGGAGATTATGAATAAAGATGCTACCAATATATTTTTAAAGGGAAAATGGAAAAATTAATTAAAAAAAAATCCAGTTTTAGAATAAACATTTAATAGACAAACTACCAAGTTCTAAAAGGAAAGCTCAAGGGAAATGAAAAACAGATACAGCCCTAGCCAGGTGGCTCAGTTGGTTGGAGCGTCGTCCTGTACACCAAAAAGTTGTGGGTTCGATCCCCAGTTGGAGAACATATGGGCGACAACCAACTGCTGTTTGACTCTCACAACAATGTTTCTCTCTCTTTTTCCCTTCCTTTCTTTCTAAAAATCAATAAACATATCCTCAGGTGAAGATTAAAAGAGAGAAAGGAAAAAAACATACAATCAGAGATTCAATCCTACTATATTTCTCATATTACTGAATCCCCACTAATGTTGGCTATTTCTAAATTTAGGTTAATTTTTCTAGTAATTAGTGACACCTAGCGTCATTTCTTGGTATAGCAAACAAGAGTTTCAAAATACGTTTTCTTTCCTCATTTTTAAGAAAATATCATTTGTCAAATTGATAGGAAAGGAACAGAAATTACATGTGTATTGGCAACACTGGAATACTAATAAAACCATTTAAAGTCTGTTAAAATAGTGACAAAGGAAACAAAAAAACATAATTGATGAGGGACTAACCATCTGTACATTCATAGCCCAACTGACCCAAAGTAGACATTAACAGATTTTCAGAAATAGGTCTTTCTCTTTTTATCAGAGTTTCTCAGAGAAAATAAGACACTTCTCAAACTGCACAGACACGACAAATGGCAATCATTCCAAGGTGGAACCAGATGATGGCACTGCACACTTGAGGGTAAGAGAGAAAATGTTTTAAGAACATTTAGTCCAATATCACATTACAAATGAACCTAACTCACCCCATATCCTGGTGTAAATCTTTTCAGCTCAAAATCTTGTTTGGCCATTCACTTCACTAAGACCTCAAAATTTGTGGACACCGTTTTTGGTTTCATTTTTCCCACCAAAAGTTCACTTTTTAATTAAATCTGTTGAAGTGAGCCTGGGGTTTATTTTTCAGATATAGTCATGTGTTCCTTGATTGGTTGATTGATTGCATAACTGATCTTTTATAGACAGACAGCTCTGCCAGTCCTTCGGGTAGGTTAACGTATCCCCAAGGAGCTCTGCAGGGGGAACCGTGAGCCCTGGATTCTGATCTAGCTGTCACTATTCCTATGAACTTGGGTCACACGTGAGTGCAGGTTTCAATTGTCTCACCTTAAAAAGGAGGCAAGAAATACATTGTTTCTAAAATGCTGTTGTTATTATAATCCTGTATCATACCACTGCTTTGTAGTAAGTACATTGTTACATGAATGCTGTATCCTATTTTTATTTTCTACTCAATCACGCATTTGAATTGCGGAAGTTACAAAGGTAATCAAATACTTTTCTGTAGGAGGTTTTAATCCAGGTAGAAATTTGAGGGATTATCATGGGGACAGAAAACAAAGAAGAAAATTTTTAATTGTACAGAAAAAAAATGGCACAAATGAAAATACTGATACATGTTATCAGAGAACATAGAGATCTAAATACATATAACACTATAAATATTTTAGACCTAAAGAAAAATACTACTGTCACTGGACTTTAGTATTAATACTTTGCTGTTGGTTCATTTTTATAAAATTTTAGAGGTGTAAAGTCAGTAAGGCAAATTATTACATGATTTTTAAAGGGTTGGAATCAGTTAATTTATGAGATTTTACTAACTCATTACTGCTACATGACACTTGAATTAATAGTTTACATGTATCACTAAAATATACACTAAATATTTTAAATAATTTTACATGACAAAGTACTTTATATCTGTTTGTATTACCTTGTGTGTTATATGAATTTCAATAGTATATTTTTGTAACTGGGAACAAAATACCTTTTCTACATATTGTTTTTTGATAATAAAATAAAATACAAGAGCATTCACCTTTTCTATATTATATCACTTGCCCAAATCCTTGATAAAGGTAGTATCGAAAGATAACAGCATAGGTAAACGCAGTACTCACATCCTCCCGAAACCACACTAAAATTGCAACTAAATTACAGAACCACCATCATTCAGAACCACATAAAATCTAACTGCAAAGAAGTTCTACAACTGAGGATATAAAGTAGAAGCCACACTGAGACAGGTAGGAGTGTCAGAGATGCTGAAAGGGCTGGTCTCACAACCACATGTGGCATATAAAAATCAGGAAGGATATCTCAGCTTCCCCCCTGAGGAGTGAGGGGCCCAATCCTTCACTACTTTCTTCAGCCCCGAGGGTCCAGTGCCAGGAAGAGAAGTCCCCACAATTTGTGGCTGTGAAAACATGCAGATCGTGGCTGCTTATGGAGTCCCAGGCAGTTCCTCTTAAAGGCCCACACATGGGCTTGCTCAGACTCACTCTGAGCTCCAGCACTGGGGCAGCAGCTATTGAAAAGCACTAGAGATGTACGGGGAGGTACTAAATTTTCTGTATTCAGGGCAAGAAATGAAGGGGCAGCTTTCTCCCAGTCAGAAGTGTAGGCAGAAGCCATTGTTTCTTTTCTGAACGCCCTCCACCCCCCAACAGAGCCAGTAGGCAGGTTCCATATCTGAGTCTCCACCAACTTGGTTAATACTTTTTACCTGCCCTGGTGATTCCCTGAGACCTCACCTCACCCATCTCTCAGGCCCACCCACCTGTTTCCACTCACTTTTCCATAGGAATAGCCTATCTTCTCTCCTGCTTCAGACTTTCCTGAAATCTCTCAAATAAGCAGCATATTGCCTTGGTGTGTCCCATACCACTTGCTGAGTGGCCCCAGGACCAGCACTAGCAGCTTTACCTCTTTGGGACACCTCCAAGCCCAGCAGATCACAATGTAGCTTATGCTAGGTGGTCTCAGGCAGAACACAGGTGGTTGTTGACCTTGGCCTGCACCTCCCAGGAAGCCTCAGAGCCAGCTCACCCTGTGGACAGCTTCAGACTAAGTAGAAGCACACCCAACCACTTCTACAAGTGACCCTCTCAAAGGATGGACTCAGTGGGCACCAGAACCTTGCTGAAGTAAATGCTGCTTCATGGGATGGGCCCCTGCACAGTGAATCCTGCTCTGTATTCGTGGTCAGTCCCGCAAGTGATCTGCCTGGGGTGAATTCCTCTCATTTATGTGCCAACAGCAATCAAGGCTCACGTACAACACAGTTTACATGCTGGGCAGATTCGGGGCACCTGGCCCAGCTTGGTGATCAGAGAGGCTGTGTCATGGACCCTATAAGACACCTACTACATGAGGTCATTCTACCAAGCCAGGGAGATGTAGAAGCTCTTCCTAACACATAGAAACAAACACAGGGAGGCGGCCAAAGAGGAGACAAAGAAACATGTCTGAAGTGAAAGAACAGAACAAAACTCTAGGAAGAACTAAACAAAATGGAGATAAGTGATCTACTAGATGCAGAGCTCAAAACGCTGGTTATAAGGATGTTCAATGAACTTAGCAAAAGAGTAGAGGAACTTAGAACCTCAACAAAGTGATAGGAAACATAAAAATGGAACTAAGAATGTTTTAAAAACAGTCAAAAATGAAGAATTCACTGAGATAAAGAATACATTATAGGGAATCAACAGTGGAGTAAATGAAGCAGAGGATCAAATGATGGATTTGGAAGATAAGGAAACAGAAACAGAAACACCCAAACAGAACAGCAAAAAAATAAAATAAAATAAAATAAAATAAAATAAAATAAAATAAAATAAAGCAAAAAATGTAGATATATAAGAAGCCTATGGGACAACTTCAAGCATACCAACATTTACATCATGAGAGTACTAGAAGAAAAAGAGAGCAAGCAAGGAATTAAAAACTAATGTGAAAAAACAATGGTGGGCAATTTCTTCCTTGTCTTACCTTTGAAAATGAAATAGCAAATAGAATGCCCTGAGGTATCCAGGAACATATGTATAAAGTGCTGGGACGTCTTGATCCCATAGACTGACAGTCTGCAGGAGTTTACTGAAGACTTACCCAGATTGCTGCTACCTGGAAGCAGTCGATATATCCTGGTGCAAACCTTCAAGGAGGAAGCATCAGGACAACATGGCTCAGCAGCTGAGCAAAGGGCAAAGATACGTGGATGCAGGGGCCTGAGTAAAAGAGCCCTCAGTGGGAACGAGCCAAACCCAGCCCAGCCAGAGCCAGCCCAGCAGCAACCTCATAACACAGTACAGGCTTTTTGTGATGGAGATGGGTGTCTGGAGACTAGCTGTCAGGCTGATGAAGATGCATTCTTCTCTGACTGTTATACAGAATATATAATAAAAGTTCAGTTTTCTGAATCCATCCTGGAAAATGACATACTTCTTAAGTCCTTCAACTACCTGAAAGAAGGATGAGGAAAAGGACTTTCTCAACAGGTTCTTACAGCAAGCTCACTTCTTGAATATTCTTCACAATACATGAAAAAGGGGGCAAGACAAGAATTTCCTCAACAGATTGTTGGAGAAAAATCACTTGTTGAGTATTCTGAGTACATGATAGGCAAGAAACTTTTTCCTAGAGAGATACCCAACACTAACTTATTAGATCTAAACGCGTGCAGAATTTGCTAGAAATAATCCAAGAAAAAAGTGGAGAGTATGATGCTATAGTGTTTGTCCGCATAATGGATTCACAAGACAGTTGAAGAGATTCCCTGAGAAGGTGTCTCCTCCTTGTTCACAGTCCCCAAATCACACGTGTGCACAATGCAGAAAAGCTTTTTCCGAGAGCTCAACACTAAAAAGACATGTAATGGTTCATACTAGAGAGAGGCCTTTATGGTGTATTTTTAAAGGGTATGGGAAACGCTTTTCCGTGGACTACAGTTGGCATACACATGTACCCATCCACACCGGGGAGAGATGTTTAGCGTGTCCCTTTGGAGGCATCTGAGGAGCTTTGTTCAGTCAAATAACCTGAAATCTCACATCTTAACTCTTGCAAAACCAAAAATAATCAATGAAGGAGAAGATGAAAAATAATCTTTAAACAGAATAAGCATTTTAACAAAAGAATATGTGGGGACAAATATGCCTTATTGATTATTGTTTCCAGGATAGAATTTTTTAATCAATATTGTGACCCTATAGAGCAGGGTAGTCAAACTCATTTCCACCGGGGGCCACAACAGCCTTGCGGTTGCCTTCAAAGGGCTGAACATAATTTCAACTCCTTAACAGTTAAGGAGTAATTACATCTTTATATGGTCCTAAAGTTATTTCAGCCCTTTGAAGGCAACTGTGAGGCTGATGTGACCCTCGGTGAAAATGAGTTTGACACCCCTGCTATAGAGGATATTTTTTAATGTTACTATGATTTCTCGATAGTTTGTGATACTATTTTTATATAGAATTATACTGTGCTTCCAAACACAGAGGTCAGTAATGAACTTACTTCAAAACCCTAATTCTTAATATATTAAGAATTGTGTTATTAGATGAGGGGCTTATTTTCACTTACTATAAACAAGAAATTCACTTTGGTTTTTAAGTTTGTCATCTCTAACTGTTTAACTTTTTCCTTTTAGGAATATGGTTTGTACTACATGTGATAATTGTAGAAAATGAAAATTTTATAATAGATTGTCAATAAATGAATGAGTAAACTTCTTTAAAAGTTAAATATAATTTGTAATTATTTTCTTTTTTAAATCATTGTATCAAACTATTGAAGTCATATACCTGGACCTGTATGGTTATTTGATAGTGTCAATTCATTTGAATCATTTCACATATTTTCAAACAAAAGGAAATAAAACCCTCAAAAAAAGAGAAAATAATAATGATAGAAAACTTCCATAATCTGGTGAAGGAAATAGACATAGAGGTCCAAGAAGCACAGAGAGCCCCAAACAGACACATCATAATTAAAATGCCAAAGGTTAAAGACAAAGAGAAAATCTTAAAAGCAGCAAGAGAAAAGAAGTCAGTTACCAGCAAGGGAGCTCCCATGAGACTGTCAGCTGATTTCTCAACAAAAGTTTTACAGGCCAAAAGGGATTGGCAAGAAGCACTCAAAGTAATGAAAAGCAAAGATACACACTGAGATTACTCCACTCAGCAAGGCTGTCATTTAGAATTGAAGAACATATAAAGGGCTTCACAGAAAAGAATAAGCTAAAGGAGTTCATCAACACCAAATCAGTATTACATGAAATGTTAAAGGGTTTTTTTTAAGAAGAAAAAATGATAAAAATATTAAAAATGTGAATAATAAAGTGGCAATAAATGTATATCTATCAAAAACTGAATCTAAAAAAAATAAAATAAGCAAGAAGAACAGAAACAAACTCATAGATACAGAGACCATTTTGGTGATTGACAGATGGGAGAAAAGTGAGGTGATGGGTGACAAAGGTGAAGGGATCAAGGAGCACAGATGGGTAGTTACAGAATAGTCACAGGGATCTAAAGTGCAACACAGGGAATATAGTCAATAATATTGTAATAACTAAGCATGGTGTCAGATGGATACTAGATGTTTTTATTGCGATGACCACTTATAACTTATATGAATATAATGTCCAATCCATGGATTGTACACCTGAAACTAATATAATGTTTCATGTCAACAGTAATTGACAAATAAAATTATTTAAAGTAAAAAAAAGTAGTATTGAAGAACCTGAATAAACATTATTTTGATTTTTATAATCTTTAATTTTGAGGTAATAGTTTTAGAAATAAGTGGTTTTTAAACATTATTATAAGTAGGGCAGTTAATCCAAACACAACAATTAATAGTTTTTAAACATGTTTTATGGTAAGATTCATAAGACACATTTGTTCAAAATAGTTTAGTTTTCTAGGTTTTCATTCCAGACCTGTTGAGTTAGAGTCTTTATGAAAGGAGCCTGAATTTTTTTTTTTTAAAGTGTACTCTCTGGAGAGTATTTGTGTTAAATAATGAAACAACTCTATCTCTATTATTAAAAGGTCAGGTAAATAAAAATTCCTGCTAAACTAAGCTTTGTTTTGTTTTATTTTGTTTTCATCTGCAAAGACGATAATGATGATTGTATTTAAATATTGATGGGCAGTAAGCACTGAATGTGTGTGTGTGTGAAACACCTAGCACAGTGTCTGGTGCAAAATAAGCGCTTAGATAATGTTAGTTGTGATTATTGCTTTTCATTATTATCATTATCACAGAGTGATTTCATTCTTGTAATTTATGTAGTCGTTTAAGAAATTAATTCACAATAGAAATATTTCCTACAGTTATTAAGCTAGAGATTTATATTGTGAAACCAAATAAGCTGTACCCATGTTTTATATTTGTTTTTATAAATCTTGAAATAAATGTATGAAAGTTTTTTGATTTTGTTTTTACCTCAAAGAGTTATAGCACCACCTTGTGGTCAAATGACTGTAGAGCAAAGGCAACAACTGACCAGTGTGTTCGTTATAGTGGAATAAGAAACAATTTATACAAGTGAGGGAAACAAACGCAATTCTACAAATGCTGGCCAATAAATGTAAATTAATGAATGAATAAATGAATAACAAATAAATCTCTAAATGAAGAAGTGAAATTTAGAAATAAAATTCTAACTTGACCATTGCAAATCTTTCAGAGGCAATAACCCATCCAGTTACTGTGATGCTGGGTGGGTAAGTTGCCCCTGGGCCTGCAGAGAGCCAAGTGAATACTGCATCTCGAGCTTGAAAAGTCAGTGCTGTTGGGGCATTCAGTGGCCAGGTTAGACAACGCACCTTAGGTAGATATTGGACAGGTGTATTAGCCAACTGATGCTCACCATAGCATATTTGTAGATATATACATTATTCACAGAATGCCCACTCCTAAAAATCGTTTTATAAGTGTGTTTTTAAAACCCTCTTAGAGAAATGTTAAAATGAGTTTTACCTGGAATCGCATTTTAATACTTTCACTTCCTATCCTGACAATTTTTAAAATGATGGGATAACTGATTTAGCATTTCAAATTCAATGTTCAAAATGAATATATAAAAATCAAACATTTATTTAGCCTACCATTACTGTAAAACACATTGACTTTTTTCTCTTTTTTTGTCAACTTTTATTAGCTCAAATGTAGATTTTATTGCTTATCAACATTTTTTCTGACCAGATAAAGTTAATTTTAAAAAGGCTTTTGGTATAAAATAATTAAGTAAATGTTTATCAGCTTCTCAGTATTTTCCTATTTTTTTTAATGAAACTTCTCTGAACCCACCTTGCCATTTCCTGTTTAATTCTCACCCTCGTCATCCAATTATCACTCTATTCTCATGTACAATCATAAAGGCTTCCTCAATCCACTTTACCTGCTAATACTCAGCAGGGGATTGCCCAGGAATGTAGGGGTAGGGAGGGGAACACTTCCTAATTTACAGTTCTCTAACTTTAGAGAACCAGGATAGTTCATAAGCCAACATAATTTGAAAGAAAATTTCCTGTTTTTTTTAAAAGCACATCTTTGAAAATTGAATATAGAAAGATGAATGCTAACAAGAAAATGAAAGACTCTTGGCTATTGGACTTGATAATGAGATGATACAAAGCTTCAACAAAGCTTATTTATTAATCAATGATTATTGAAAACTTTCTAGATATAAGGCACCACGTCATCCATATATACTGATCAAATTTCACCTTCGAAGTATGGTTTTTAGTGAGCTTGTCGGGCAAGGACAACAAAAAAGAAATACTCTGGGAACAAGTCTAAGGCATAGTAGCAACTGCTAAACTTCAGAGGTTACTTCTCCTTAATGAGGTTTGTACTTGCCTATTTTTTGCTTCCCTCCACCCACCGCCAAACTTTCTGCTCTATTAGTTAAACTGAATTTCAGGAACACAGTGAAGGGTTTGTGTGTGAGTGTCCCCCACATCTCACTGTTGCTTTTATAAACAGATCCCTGTTATTTGGAACCCTACAATTTGGTGTTCCGACCACCCCATTTCCAACCCATGGAAGAAGGGTGTTTCCTGCCATCAAGAGATTCTCAGGGTACCAACAGGGTAACCTACATTTACCTCAATCTGACGTCAGCTCTCCAGATTCCCCTGGGGTTAAGGGCCCAGTCCTACAAAATTGCTCTCTCCCTCCCCCACCCCATCCCCACCCCACACACGTGCTTCAGATGCAAATCAAAAGCCCAGGTTCTCACCTGTGCTTCTGATCCATCAACTGCAGATGAGAGGTTCCAACCACTGCCTCCTCAGGTTCGATTAATTTGCTAGAATGTCTCACAGAACCCAGACAACCTGTTTACTCACTATATCACTAGTTTATTTATTTATTT